>JAQQAC010004403.1:0-12831 GCA_029783875.1 Phataginus tricuspis | reverse complement strand
TACTTGTCTGTGTGTTGCACTTCACTGAGCATAATGGCTTTAGGGTCCATCCATGCAGCAGGTGCCAATACTTCCTTGTTTACTCCACCGTGTAGAGACAACACTTTGTTCATCCATTTGTTTTCCTTTTTAGTTCTAATAGGTGTTTGGTGGAGTGGTGTGGAAATTTGGGATTAAAAAATTCCACTCTTTATACTCCAGGTCGTCCCAGCACTCAAGACCCAGTGGCTACAGAGGAAGCCTCCCAGGTACCTCCTAATCACACCTGAACTCCTGCAAGGTGAGTAGCACCCAGGAGTGGACACCTGGGTCATCTCCACCCTTTGGCTGTTGTGAGTCTTGAAGCTGTGAACATGGGTGTGCAAATATCTTAAGTCCCTGCTTTCATATGTTTTGGGCAGATGTCCTTGTTGAAATGGAATTGCTGATCATATGTTAATTTTATGTTTGAGTTTCTGAGGATGCCCCCCCCCAGTACTGTTTTCAAAGTGGCTGTGGACCATTTTTACTTATTTCATTATATGGCAAAATAATGCAGTTTATGGATCAACCCCATTTTGTCCATCCATTCACACCTTGATGGGCATTTGAGTTGTTTCTACCTTTTTGCTGTGGTGAGCAGTGCTGCCAAGAACTCTTGGGCTGGGTTCTGTTTGAACAGCATTTTCATTTCTTTGGGTTATTTATCTAGGAGTGGGTGTTTTCCCACAATTAGGTAATTGTATTTTATCTTTATCAGGAAAAGCCAAACTGTTGTACACAGGCTGCACGTTTTACATTTCCACAAGCAAAGTTTAGGGGCTTCAATTCCTCTACATCCTTGGCAACATATGATTTTCAGTTTTCCTGAGTGTGGCCATTGCCATGTGTGCAGGGGTGTCACTGTGGTTTACTTTGCATTTTAATGGCAACTAATGCTGTGTGATGTCTGTTCATGTGTTTGTTGAATGTTTGTATGTGTTACCTCAAGTCTTTCATCTACTTTAAAAATTGAGGTGTTATCTTGTTGCCCAGTATGAGTTTGTGGTGTTTTTTTTGGATAACAGGCTCTTGTCAGATGTACTAGGCATAGATATTTTCTTCCATTCTGTTGCTTTTTTTCACATTCTGGTTGGTGACTTTTGATTCTGAAAAGTTTTTTATTTGGGGTAAGTCTAATTTATGCTTTCTTCTGTTGCTTGTCCTTTGGTGTCAGATCTGAGAAACCATGGCTAAATCCAAGGTCATGAATGTTTATCCTCATGTTTTCTTCTAGAGTCTCTAATTTTACCTATAATATAAGCCCTTTTTCTGTTTTGAGTTAATTTTTGTATGATATGAGTTAAGGGTTCAGTTTCATTGCTCTGCACATTGACAGCCATTTGCCCAGAACCGTTTGCTGAGAAGACCATTCTTTCTCTATTTTAATGTTGTCCACCCTTGTCAGAAACCAACTGACTGTAGACGGTTGGGGTCACTTTTGGGCTTTCCCCTCAGTTCTGTTGATCTATACATACAGTTGACCCTTGAACAACGTGGGGGTTTATGTAGCTGACATTCCACAGAGTCAGAGTCCACATAAAATATCTCACTCCCCCAAAACCTAAGTATTATCCTAAATCTCATTGCCTATTTTGACTGGAAGACTTACCAATAATACAGTCAATTAATACATATTTTGCACATTATACATGTTTTGTGTTGTATTCTAACAGTAAGGTAAGCTAGAAAAAAGCAAATGTTTCAAAATGTTGTCTTAACTTTTCCAATAGATTTGTTGGAAAAAAATCTTTTTAAGTGGACCTGTGCAGTTCATACACCTGTTGTCCTAGGGTCAACTGTGTATCTTTATGCCAGTGTCACAGTGTTTACTATTATATTGTACTAAGATTTGATTTTGTGAGGCCTGCGCCTCCAGCTTTGATTTTCTTTTTAAAGGTTCTTTTCAAGGGCTCTTTGGGGAGTCACTTGAAATTTCTTATGTGACTGGATCAGCTGGTGCATTTCTTCTAAAAAGACTTTGAGAATTTTCATAGGAAATGCACTGAGTCTTTAGGTAGCATTTGTGCCATTGCTATCTTAGCGATATTAAGTCTTCCATCACCATGGCAGGACCTTACATTTATTTAGGTTTTCTTTATTTTTTTATTATAAATGTTTTACAATTTTCAATGAACAAGACTTGCACCTTGATTAAGTCTATTCGAAGTATTTTATTAATGTTGACGACATTATGGATTTAAAAATTCCTTTTGTAATTATTCATTGCTAATGTATGTAAATAAAACATGTTTCTTTCCTGGTCTTTTTTCTTGTAACTGTGCTTAGTTTATTTAGTAGCTTTAATTTTTTAGTTCTATAATTCCCAAAGAATTTTTTTACAAATATCAAATGACATTCACTGAACTCTTTATGTCCCAGGCAACTTATTAAGTGTTTTGCATGCATTATTACATTTAATCCTCACAATGGCTGTAAGAGGGGATGGTATTATTAACCCCAATTTATAGATGAGGACACAGAGGTTCACAGAAATTAGTTAAGTCAAGGAACTAGAAAATGGCAGAGCTGGAGTTTAGCCTCAGGCACTCTTTATTTGAAAACCAGGATTCTCAACCACTCTCTTTTCTTCCTTTCATGACCACCAACTGTTCCATCTAGCAAGTGGAGGAAATGAAGAGCAGGATCTGGATATGTTGTCTGGTAATAGGCACAAAATATTTGTTGAAAGACTAAAGCTTGGTATTTCTCAACCAATGTTTAAAAGTCTTTATTTTTTTGGTATCATTAACATAGAATCACATGAGCAACATTGTCGTTACTAGATTCCCCCTATTATCAAGTCCCCACCACAAACCCCATTACAGTCACTGTCCATCAGTGTAGTAAGATGGTATAGAGTCAGTACTTGTCTTCTCTGTGCTATACTGCATTCCCCATGCTCTCCCTATGTTATGTGTGCTAATTGTAATGCCCTTTATCCCTTCCTTCCCACCCACCCTCCCCAGTCCCTTTCCCTTTGGTAACTGTTAGTCCATTCTTGGGTTCTGTGAGTCTGCTGCTGTTTTTTTCCTTCAGTTTTTGCTTTGTTCTTATACTCTTCAGATGAGTGAAATCATTTGGTACTTGTCGTTCTCTGCCTGCCTTATTTCACTAAGCATAATACCCTCTAGCTCCATCAATGTTGCTGCAAATGGTAGGATTTGTTTTTTTCTTATGGCTGAGTAATATTCCATTGTGTATATGTACCACATCTTCTTTATCCATTCATCTACTGATGGACACTAAGGTTGCTTCCATTTCTTGGCTATTGTAATAGTGCTGTGATAAACTGGGTGCACATGTCTTTTTTAAACTGGGTTGCTGTATTCTTAGGGTAATACCTAGGAGTGGAATTCCTGGGTCAAATGGTATTTCTATTTTTAGTTTTTGAGGAACCTCATACTACTTTCCACAATGGTTGAACTAGTTTACATTCCCACCAGCAGTGTAGGAGGGTTCCCCTTTCTCCGCATCCTTGTCAGCATTTTTTGTTCCTAGTTTTTTCTGTGTTGGCCTTCCTAACTGGTGTGAAGTGATATCTCATTGTGGTTTTAATTTGCATTTCCTGATAATTAGCGATGTGGAGCATATTTTCATGTGTCTGTTGGCCATCTGAATTTCTTCTTTGGAGAAGTGTCTGTTCATATCCTGTGCCCATTTTTTAATAGGCCCATTTTGCTTTTTTGGGTGTTGAGGCGTGTGAGTTCTTTATATATTTTGGATATTAACCCCTTATTGGATATGTCATTTACAAATATATTCTCCCATACTGTAGGATACCTTTTGTTCTGCTGATGGTGTCCTTTGCTGTACAGAAGCTTTTCAGTATGATGTAGTCCCATTTGTTCATTTTTGCTTTTGTTTCCCTTGCCCGAGGAGATGCATTCAGGAAAAAGTTCCTCATGTTTATATTCAGGACATTTTTGCCTATGTTGTCTTCTAAGAGTTTTATGGTTTCATGACTTACATTCAGGTCTTTGATCCATTTCTAGTTTGATTTTGTGTATGGGGTTAGACAATAATCCAGTTTCATTCTCTTGCATGTAGCTGTCCAGTTTTGCCAACACCAGCTGTTGAAGAGGCTGTCATTTCCCTTTGTATATCCATGGATCCTTTATTGTATATTAATTGACCATATATGCTTGGGTTTATATCTGGGGTCTCTAGTCTGTTCCATTGGTCCGTGGGTCTGTTCTTGTGCCAGTACCAAATTGTCTTGATTACTGTGGCTTTGTAGTAGAGCTTGAAGTTGGGGAGCACAATCCCCCTGCTTTATTCTTCCTTCTCAGAACTGCTTTGGCAATTTGGTGTCTTTTGTGGTTCCATATGAATTTTAGAATTATTTGCTCTAGTTAATTGAAGAATGCTGTTGGTATTTTGATAGGGATTGCATTGAATTTGTAGATTGCTTTAGGCAGGACGGCCATTTTGACAATATTAATTCTTATCCATGAGCACAGGTTCCCAATGGATTTTTAAAATCCACTGTCAAATAATTCCAATGTCTGGGCCATCCCAGGACCATCTTCTATTGATTTTCTTCTCTATTGAAATTTTCCTAGTTCTTGGTATGATGAGTCACTTTCAAATATATCCTGAAAATTTGGGGAAATTTCTAACTTGAAAAATTTGAAAAATTACAAATTGAAATTGAGTTATGTTTTAAGACTGGATTTTACTGAAATATTATATTTATCAGGCCTCCACTACTGCCATGCAGGGTAGAAGTCCAGGTTTCTCACTTGGCTTCCACTGAAATCACAGGAAAAGGAGAAGTGTCTTGTTCTTTCAGAGAGCGGGTAAAAGTCTAGGCTCCTAACTTCAACCCTGTCAATTTAAATGGGGAGAAGATTGGTCTGGCTTTTTTTTTTGGTGTTTTCTAGAATAATTTGGGTATTGTGAGGCTGCTCCTCTCCTGGGCCTTTGGCTAAAGAGAGCAGGCTCTTGGGACTGTTTCTTTCTTTGAACTTAATATCATTTCCGAGTTTCAGTTTTCTTCAATGCCCTGTTCAGGATACATAGGAAGCAAACTGAAACCCATACAACTCATTGCAGTGTAATTCCATGAATCACAAAGTCCCTAACCAGATCAATGCCTTCTCTGCATCCTCATACATCTTTTATGTTGGTTTGTATAATGTGTTCAGGATTTTTATACTTAGCAGAAGGAATAAGCAGAAATGTTTCTACTTCAGCTTTTCCAAAATAAGAAGCCAGCAATGAATTCCCTTTCATATTATACAAATTTGAAGTTCTTTGAATTTTGTCACAGGAGTTTATGTTTCTTTTATAATAAAAATAAAAATCAATTAAAATGACCAAAGATCCAATAGACGCCATAGTTTGTGGCATATAAGAACAAAAATTTTTCTCTGTATATCTTAGCTGTCCATCTGTTGTATATTCACTAAGAAAACTGTTTTTTAATTACAGAATACTGCAAAGCAGACATATTTGTTAATATTTAATGTATGCTTTCATATGAGGAGAAAGGAAAGGCTTAAAAACGTGACTCTCAGTTTAAGTGATTAAAATTTCTGTCGATAGAAATAACAAATCTTGATATTACATAGCATGTTATATTTTTATTTGCTTTATTTTTACCCTGTGTTTTTCTTTTGTCTTGCAATAAATTAAAATTGTTTTTAGACTCTGCAGGAAAATGTGGGCCACCTCCAGTTATTAACAATGGAGACATCACCTCATTCCCATTACGAGAGTATGCTCCAGGATCGTCAGTTGAGTACCAATGCCAATCCTTCTATGAACTTCTGGGAAACAGGAATATAATATGTAGCAATGGACAGTGGTCAAAACCACCAAAGTGTTTAGGTAAATATTTTAATATTCTCATGGATTCTGGGAAAATCAGTGTAATGGGCGTGGTATTTTGCTCTTTATAATAGAATTTTCAAGGATTAACAAGCAACGATTCTCTTTAGTTCTTGACTACAAATTATCAACACATGAGGAAATAAAGTTTGAAAATAATTTTTCAAACAACAGCAACAAAAGATGCTTTAATGAAAACTGTTTATACAATTGGCATTATGCGTTTCTGATTATAACATTTAATTATCACACATTAAATGTAGTATCTCATTTTTACATCATTGACTGTTTAAAATGATTTAAATCTACATGATGTACTTGCAATTAGTTGAAGGTTTTGAGAATGAAGCCCTGGGCCAGAGTACATTTACTTGAAAGTTGGAAATTCTGTGGAAAATATTTGTATACTATTTAATGTCTTATGTTCATGTTTTACCTTCAGAGGCGTGTGTAATATCAGAAGAAATTTTGGAAAAGCATAACATAAAGTTAAGATGGAGTTCTGGGAAGAAACTTTATGCTAAAACAACAGATACTGTTGAATTTAGTTGTAAAAATGGTTATCATCAAAAGACACCAGTTCACACATTTCAAGCAACCTGTTTGGAAGGGAAACTGCTGTATCCCATTTGTGAATAAAAAAGAGGTTAAAATGCACGTATGTAATTAAAATATGCACAGTTATTAAGAATTTTTCATTATTAATCTAATTCTTACTTTAGTTTTTCAAGTATGGTTTCGCTCATTTTATTCACAAATCAAAATTTGTGTTAAATATGTAGATGATGTAATTATAATCTGAGGGATGAATGAATGATGTCTGAATAGCCCCCCATTAAAACTTGGCAAACCAAATGCTCTGTATCTTACCCATGAAAGATGTCTGATAAGGAGTTAGATGCAATCACAAGTGCCTGCTTCCATCCATCATTCTAACTTTCTCTTTCATCTTCTGAAAGAGGTGCTCTATTTTAGAGGAAACGGGAAAGAAGGTTGTCTCCATCTTCAAAGTAATATCTCTTCTGAACACATAAAAATCTAGATGTAATAAGATGTAGGTAGTTACTGCTTTGCTTATCTATGAAGAGATACATATACCCAAAATATTAAAATACACTATCTACAAGATGTCTACCTAGCACACACAGTAACTCCCTCAAATTATAAATGGGGTTATAATCTAATTGGGGGTGTGTAACTATTATAAAATGACATGAAAAGTGATAAACAATCCTGTATCAGGTATGAACACACACACACACACACACACACACTTTGCTTTGAAACTGAGAAATTGTTACAGAATGAAGATTGGCGAGAAGTGCAATTGTGTTTATAATAACTATTTTTGAATTTAGAGACAATAGGGGGAAGAGTTGGTTTTTAACTCCCTTATACTTACCTCTATTCTCCAATTTTTCTGTCTTTAATATGTGTCACCTTTAAACCACAAGAATGTTATTTTAAAGTAAAGACATATTAAAAAGTAAGGCAATATGTGTTGAGAACTATTAAGACCTCTTTTGTAATGATCTGATCTAATAATATTTTCTTGATTTTGCTGATATAAGTGTTTTGGAAACATTGAACCACAAGAGTCTGACATATGATTTTTATGTTCATAAATTTGAAACAGTAGGGGAGATGATTAATAACTATCCTGGGATGATGGGTTTGAACCAAGAATATCCCAATCAAAGCATGAACCATGGTCATCCACAAGACCCAGGACCATTCTGGGAGCCATGGATGTCTTTAAGGTGGACAGCCTTCCAAGTTACAGAAGAACAGTTCTTCCACCAAGGTGGGAAAATTAGTGTACTCCCCAGCTGGAGCCTCAAGTTCACAGCCTCTGTAGGGAGTAATAAAAAAATAGACTAGGACAACTACAAGCTGCCATGGATGATTCCCCGAACTGGTGACTGTAAATTAGAATAATAAAATAAATGTTAGTGAACATGAAGGAATGATCTTGTAACCCTAGTGATGGTATCAATGTTTCTGAAAGGCACTCTAGCATTATATAAAACAAAACTGTTTGTCATTTAAACTGCATTGCACATACAACAATTTCAAAGAAGAACCAAAATAAAACCATGTATAATTTATAACAAAAAGTTATTAAGTTAATGCAATATTTAGAGAGAAAGTAATTTACCCTCTTTTTCACCACTCTTCTGGGAAAGATCACTTTGACCTCAAAGTGAAAGACTTCAGCTTGATGATGATAGTTTCTAAAGGTATAATATTCCCCCCAGTCATTTGATATACACCCAGTGCAAAAGAAGTACCTAATCCCAAGTTTTTAAATATATTAAGAAAAATATGTCTAAATATTGAATTTAATGTAAGACCCAAGATCAGATTTTATAGCTAGAAGGGCCTTTATACCTGAAATTTATTCCCTTGTATGTGATAAAAGACTAAAACCCAGAGTCACTCCTCATCTCCGGTTTGGGATCAGTACACCTGTCAGTTGGCCTTATTCCTTGCCTGTCTGAGGTTATTCAGCTGGGAGATGCCCAGAAGTGTAGAGCAGCCCTGCTCCCTTACTACAGTGGCCTATTTCAGTTGTATTATTTGCCTCTTCAATCAGAACTTGACCTTTCATTTTCCTTCCTCTGGCAGCCCCACCTTTATTTTATTTGAAGTTATTTACTGTAAAGCCACTCCTCACTGAACCTTGCTCTGCATTTGCATTTCAAGACAGGCTGGAATATTTCAGTGAGGGGTCCTGGAGACAGTGTACCCTGAGGTGGGAGGAGTCAATGGACAAGGCAGCATGCCAAACGAAGACACAGCTGGACCCCTCCCCACAGACCACTCCCCTTCAGGGTCTCCTGCTTCTGTGCAGGGGGACCAGGAGACTCCTGGCATCCAGGGCTCCCTGTGTCCTGCCATTCTGGACCAGGTTTCCTTAACCATGAAAATTTAGTTATCTTGTGTCCCTTCTCTGAAAATGCTATCATCAGCCAGGGCTAATTTATTTGTCTTTTAATAGAAGAAGTCAATGTTTAAATGACACATTATTCTTAGAGCATTTCACAGTGAGAAGTAGGCATATACTCCAAGAAGAAGAGCCAAAGGTCCCAAAGTGGCCCCCAAGTGAAAACATCTTGGAATTTATGTTTTATCTTTAAAGTTTATACAAAATGTCCCTGCTCTGTTGCTCTTCCCCCAGATAGCCATCCACATACCCTCCTTGGTCTGCATTATTTTCTTCCTGGTACGCATTCCTTCTGGCCAGTTATTTTTTTGTTATACCCTGCCCTGTTTGCAGACTCCCAGGGAGGTCTGGAGCTTACCTTGCACAAAGTAGACACTCAATAATAAGTATTTGTTAATTGAACAAGGTTTACTCTATGATACATAAGCCTTTCTTTTTAATTAAAAGCATCAGTGTTTCAACAGTGAGTGTTCTGCCTTTTCCGGAATACATCAGGAGATGGTTAATGCTCTGTGGGCTTCATAGGAACATGTCTGTCAGCCCTGCTGCTTTGTTATGTCCTATGTCTACCATCCTGAACTAGCCAACAGTACTCACACCCAATCTGTGAAGCTCAACTTCACACCTGGGGGTCCCAAGGGGCACTTGGCTTACTGTCCTGCTAGACGCTACCGTTACATCTGGGGCTAGAAGAGAAGCAAGCACCCCTCCAACTCGCTGCCTCTGGAACCTTCCTCCTCCCTCTGCAGACACGGGTTCCGACAGCCAGGGGCCGCTTCAGGTCTTGCTGATTAACTGGGAAATGGGACACGGCTTAGGACTCCACTCATGTCACAGTCTCATTATAACCAGTCCAGGAGGCTCTCTGACCTTGGCTCGCCTTGGTTTTCAGCATCTGCCACATGAAGACGCATGGGCTGTCCAGGATGCGTAAAGGGGTGGTTGTCCTGTAGGGAAAGACACTCAAACAAGGGAACCAAGGCTGAGGCCGTCTCCAGCCTCAGCCTGCCTCTGTCACCAACTTCCAGAATGACTCCAGGCTTCTCATTTGTAAAATTAAGAAATTATTTTAGATTAATTTATTCACTCAGCAACTATTTATCAAACTCCTATTGAGTTCTAGGCAGTCTCCAGATTGATCGTCTCAGAAATGCTGACTCCCATCCTTCTCCCATATTCTGAGTCCATTTGACACAATGGCTGCCTCCCGGATTTTTTCCTAGGGCAACACTGACCCCCAAGTGTCTTCAGAGGGTGTGCACGCAGGTGCCACTTGAGGTGAGTTAAGGCCTGTGAGCAGCTCTAAATTGAAACCCACAACCCCAGGGGGCATAGAGGGATGTTCCAGGTAGGGAGATCTGCATAGACCGAGGGCAGCCTGAGCGCAGCTCCCTGGGACGTGCTCACTGCTCCAGGCCATGCTGACAGGAAACTCAGGGTTAAGTCCTACACGTATGTCTCCTCTTCTCACGACTGGTGATTCTTACTGCTTTCCTCTGGACTGGACTATTTCATGTGATTTTAATACTGTTAGCTGAGACAAATTATTTCTGAAAATAAAAGGAATATAAGTCATAATTGTATCCTAATTAGACCTGAATATATTCAATAGTTCCAACCTTGTCCCAGGCCACTGAGTCTTGCTCTATTAGCCCTAAGACTGACCCTGAGAATTAAAGAAACATATTAGTAATTTAACATTTTCAGAGCATTAGTTTTGTCCTTAAACAATTCAGCAAAGGCACAGTTTTAACAGTCTATGAGAACAGCCTGTAAACATTGAGCAAAGTTTCACAGGAGCGAAAAAGCGGCTTTGAGGCAGGGTTCCTGCCAATGCTTACTCTCTGCTGCCCCCGTGTGGCCATTCTCCAGACAGCACGTGGCAGAATCCGTCACAGCCTTTACCATCTATCAAATTGAGGGGACAGTGAGGTTCCTGGATCACCCAGCTCCAAAAACTCATCTTGTAATTCATAAAACAACCGAATTCTTATTTAGAGCATATATTAACTGGCAACATTACATATTCTACTTGATAATCATTTTAATTAAGATTTTAAAATTTATTGTTCCAACTTGAAATGTCCCAGTCTTTTAACTGGTTAATTTATAAAGATTTTAACTATTTGCAGACAGCACAGTTCATCGACCAAGTACATGGTCTCTGTAGTCAGATCATCTGGGTGTGGTCATGGCTCTACCACTTTCCCTTGTCCTCAGTGTTCTCATCAGTGACATGGACACGACAGGACCTACCTCATGACATTATTTTGAAGATTAAAGGAGAAAATAAAATTGAAAGATGTATGGGCCTCTGGGCAGAACAGTGGAGTACACCTGTAATTTAAAAGTATTCTCATTATTTAAACAGTTCTTGAAAATTTTTCAGATAATAATAAATTAAATAATATTAAAGTATAAAAAAAATTGAAAGATGTAGATGGTAGCCTGACCTACAGCAAGCCCTCAGTAAGTGTTAACCATTGTTACATCCTTCAGAGGGAACATTGAGTCTAGGCAGGACAGAGGGGTGCAAACAGCAGCTGTGAGGAGTCGTGAGTGGGGGGCTAGTTGGTTTCTAACTCACCTACCCAGCTGCTCTGGGTCTCAGTGTCTCCATGGAGCAGGAACTGAGTTGTGAGATCTGAGTGAAGACAACCTCTGGGGAAGAGAAGGGACAGACGGGGTGGGGTTGGAACAAAAACAGGACACACAGAAATGGCATCTGGTTAAAAATAATATATATTTTTACAATTGTGAACTCAAATTTAGAGTCCTCTTTTTAAAATTTGTATATTTATCACTGTTTTTGTGAATACTTCACCTTGATTTTCAAAATAAAAATTAACATGGCCCTTCAGGGTGTGTATTAAATTTGTGTTACACTGCTATTGGAGTCTCCCTCTGGGAAATAAACTGCTCCTTTTCATGACTTCCGCCAGCCCTGGCTGTCCAGAGGGAACAGTTCTCCAAGGGCCGTGCTGCCTCCCCTCCCACAGCCCATTGCCTGTGCTCTGTACCCACACCTGATGAACACTGCCCACCACAACCTGAGTGGTTTTACAAAGCTGTAGTCCCATCAGACACCTTCATTTTTGTACTAAAAGGCCTCAGTCTTCAGGGGCTTTTTAATTTTCCTAAGGAATTCCCAGAGAGCAAATAATTATCCATTTCTCTTTTACTTTCAGACTTCAGGTTTTCATCACGGGATTAGAAACTGCCTTTAGTAAAAATTCATATTTCATTGCTGCCCATTTGCAGTCTGTTTGCCATGCAACAGCTCATATTAGTCCTGGCTGCTCTAACAAAACACCATTGATCGGGCAGCTTTTAAACAACCGACACTTATCTCTCACAGTCCTGGAGCCTGGGAAGCCTGAGATCGAGATGCCAGCACCATCAGGTGGGTGCGTTCTGCTGGGTTCACAGCCAGAGTCTTCTCACTGCATTCTCACATGTGGGGAGGTAAGGACCTCTCTGGGGACTTTGTTATAAGGGCACTAATCCCATTCATGGGGGATCCACCTTTGTGACCTAATCATATCCTTGATCTTTGGAGGTTAGGATGTCAACATATGACTTTTTGGGGTGCTCAAACATTCAGACCATAGCACAACTGAATCCTTGAACTAAACCAGAAGAGCCAAAACTGTGCCCATCACAAAAGGAAACCGATTTGGGCCATTTAACAACTGCCCAAACATTTTTTTGGAGGCCACATTCCCACTGGGATATAATGGGATATATAATGGGGGCTATGATGGCGATGTAATGGGATATAAAGAGGGATATAATGGGGGCCCTTTGGGCAGTAGTGGCTTCAAGCCCACAGTGATGTCCCTGTGTTTCAGCAGTTGCCTCAGCTACAATGAGGTTGATTTGTTTGTACTTTTATAGCACCACATCATGACTCACGAGCTGTTGTTTCCAGGCAGGACTGCCGGTTTCCAAATCCATTTTATTTCTGTTGTCTTAACAATCGGAGCAGAGGGAAAGCATCTGAGTCATAAACTATGTGTTGTGACCACATT
>JAQQAC010004385.1:0-13174 GCA_029783875.1 Phataginus tricuspis | reverse complement strand
AATGTACTTGAAATTACCTATGCATATAATATGTATGTGCTAGTTTATAGAGTGAACAAGAGAGCAAATGCCTATCTGTATGTGAAAATAACTTCTCTGGAAGGATACACACCAAATCAAATGTTGACTCTAAGATGAGCTACTGTATGACTGGGATACATGTAAGAAATGTTACATTTTTATTTGAATATTTAATGCCTTTTTGAATTGTTATGCATTACATATTTCAAATATGTAATAGTTGTATTAACTAAAATATGGGCATCCTTTGATGACTAATTTTTATTTCCCATTTGCTGAACCTAAAAGAATCTAAATACATATGGACACAACCTTGATTCTTCTAATAGCACCTTCTCTCCAGATTTTAAGCCTATGGCCACAATTTAACTTACAGTCTATATGCTTGAGAAGCAAAATACTTTTTAATAGGGTCTGTTGACCAGGAATACAAATTACATATGTTTATCCATCTATGAGCTTTTATACTGTCAAGCCCACACCATGGGTAATAGAACACAAGATGAAAAAAATTGCTGCAACACAAGTCGATTTCTGGTGGGCCTAAAATTGTGAAATGTGAAAAAGTATATTTATAATTTTCAAGGAATTTCTACAGTCAGGGATCTTAAAAAGGACCCACATTCACTCTCCTTTTCTACAATGAGAATATATTTAACTTTGGAGTCTCGCTATCCAGCTTGTCTCACCTGGAAACATGTATTTGCTACTAAACAGCGCAACTTTGTACACGGTATGTAACCTCTTTTTACCTCAGAAGCTTCAACTCTAAAATGGAAATATATTAAGTACCTGTGACATTTCAGGTGAACTTAGATTTTAGGAAAGAGTTACACACACGTAAACGTACACAAACATATAGTATGGTTAGATTCTAGGGCCACACCTTTGACTCTACAGGGCGGACCCGCACCCACAGTCCTGAGGCCTCGTTAAAGAAGAGCTCCGCAGACCCCTTCTCGGAACTCCGGGTCCGGTCCACCCGCCCTCGCCTCCTCCGGGCCCTGACGCCCACTGAGATCGCCCCTGGTCACCTCGGGGCCTGCAGCGCGACGGTGGTCTGCGCTTGCGCACGGCCAGGGCGGGCCTCCACTCCCAGAAGCCTCTGGGGCTCGGCGGCTTCACGTCCGGGTTTTTATGACCTTGGACTCCAGCTCCCACCGTGCAGGAGGGAACTTCGCCCTCCCGCTCCTTTTCCGCTTCCTTCTCCGCGCTGCGTTTCCCCATCTAAGGAAGAACTCGGCGGGGTCGCTGCGGGCAAGCCGGTGCGGGCGCAGCGTGGAGCCCGCGTGGGACGGTGAGTGGCGGTGAGAGTGAGACCGCGGGAGGCGCTCCGAGCGCGGGCAGGGCGAGTCCGCCCGGCCCCTCCGGCCTGTGGGTGCCCGAGCGGCCGCGGAGGTGGCCGTATCCCCGAGAGGCGGGAGGGGCGTGTGGCTGGGAGAGGCCGCGCCGCTTGTGAAGGGCCGCGGGGTTCCTCCGTGGCGACCGGTGCACTTGCGAGGCTGGGAGAAGTGCGTGTTGTCCGTGTGGCGGGGTCGTATGGTGCTTGTCCTGTGTGTGAGCGTGGGTTGCAATGGCGCTGTAGTGTCTCTTGTGGCCCGTGGCCCTCGGTTCTGTTGGGGGCAGCGTGTGTATTTCCTCGGTGCTTGTCCCCGCCGCGACAAAGAATCGAAGGGCAGAGACACAGTAGTGAAGCAGAGTAAAAGCTTCATTTAGAGTTACTTAAAGAGAGAAGAAGTGCAGCAGGCAACCTCAGCAAGGAGAGGCGCCCCAAAAGGTTGGAGAGAGCAAGTTTAAGATTAAAAGGTTACATACTTAGAAAGTGCGGGTGAGCTCAGAGAGAGGAGCGCCCCGAAAGGTTGGGGGTTACCCCTTTTATAGGTTCTTTAGGAATGTGGCTAAGGGATGGGGGTGCAGACTTGTTAAGTGGTCTTTGAATACCTAGAATTAACTGAACAAAAGGAGGTTCCTGCTCTGATTTCTCCTTGGGATCCCTGCGTCTTGGTCTGGGAGCAGATCAAACAGGCTGCTTGCCCAGCCCCCAAGGTGGGCTGAGTTATTCTCTGTTTGCTAAAGAGTTAAGAATCTTACATTTTTAGCTACCTGGGTATTAAAATACAGTCTTTAAAATGGAATAATTCCTGCCTTTATGTTGTTTATGGTTGGGCCTGCATGCTAAATTAGTTGCCTAGGTTACAAACTACTTAATTAGGACTGGAAGGAGAAAAAAGCAGTATATAGGTAAAGGTAAAGAAAGTGAGCTGTGCTGAGGTACCTTTCTTTATCTGGGAAATATTCAAACATTCCAGGCCAAGTTCCTCTTGGCTTTTTGAGCTTTTTTTTAAATTTTATTTTGCTATTATTAATGTACAATTACATGAGCAACATTATGGTTACTAGACTCCCCCTATTAAGTCCCCAACACATACACATAACAGTCACTGTCCATCAGCATAGTAAGACTATAGAATCACTACTTGTCTTCTCTGTGTTATACTGCCTTCCCCATATCCCCCCCCTACGTTATGTGTGCTAAACATAATAGCTCTCTTTCCTCCTTATCCCTCTTTTCCCACACATCTTCCCAAGTCCCTTTCCCTTTGGTAACTAGTAGTCCATTCTTAGGTTCTGTGAGTCTGCTGCTGTTTTGTTCCTTCAGGTTGTTCTTTGGTCTTATACTCCACAGATGAGTGTAATCATTTGATACTTGTCTTTTTCCACCTGGCTTATTTCTGTTTATTTATTTATCTATCTATTTATTAATCAATTAATTAATTATAATTTGTTTTGGTATCATTAATCTACAATTACATGTGCAGTATTATACTTATTAAACTACCCCCTTCATGAGGTCCCCCCCACCAACCCCATTACAGTCACTGTCTCAACGTAGTGAGATGCTATAGAATCACTACTTGTCTTCTCTGAGTTGTACAGCCCTCCCCGTGCCACCCCAACATTACATCTGCTAATCGTAATGCCCCTTTTTCCCTCTTATCCATCCCTTCCCACCCATCTTCCCCAGTCCCTTTCCCTTTGGTAACTATTAGTCCGTTCTTGGGCTCTGTGAGTCTGCTGCTGTTTTGTTCCTTCAGTTTTTTTCTTTGTTCTTATACTACACATATGAGTGAGATCATTTGATACTTGTCTTTTTCGGCTTGGCTTATTTCACTGAGCATAATACCCTCTAGCTCCATCCATGTTGTTGCAAATGGTAGGATTTGTTTTCTTCTTATGGCTGAATAATATTCCATTGTGTATATGTACCACATCTTCTTTATCCATTCATCTACTAATGGACACTTAGGTTGCTTCCATTTCTTGGCTATTGTAAACAGTGCTGCGATAAACATAGGGGTGCATATGTCTTTTTCAAACTGGGCTGCTGCATTCTTAGGGTAAATTCCTAGGAGTGGGATTCCTGGGTCAAATGGTATTTCTATTTTGAGTTTTTTGAGGAACCTCCATACTGCTTTCCACAATGGTTGAACTAATTTGCATTCCCACCAGCAGTGTAGGAGGGTTCCCTTTTGTCCACATCCTCGCCAACATTTGTTGTTGTTTGTGTTTTGGATGTTGGCCATCCTCACTGGTATGAGGTGATATCTCATTGTGGTTTTAATCTGCATTTCTCTGATGTTTAGCGATTGCTTTTTGTTTATTAAGGTGCGTGAGTTCTTTGTATATTTTGGATGTCAACCCCTTATCAGATACGTCATTTATGAATATATTCTCCCATACTGTAGGATGTCTTTTTGTTCTACTGATGGTGTCCTTTGCTGTACAGAAGCTTTTCACCTTGATATAGTCCCACTTGTTCATTTTTGCTTTTGTTTCCCTTGCCCGGTGAGATATATTCATGAAGACGTCGCTCATGTTTATGTCCAAGAGATTTTTGCCTATGTTTTTTTCTAAAAGTTTTATGGTTTCATGACTTACATTCAGGTCTTTGATCTACCTTGAGTTTACCTTTGTGTATGGGGTTAGACAGTAGTCCAGTTTCATTCTCTTTCATGTAGCTGTCCAGTTTTGCCAACACCAGCTGCTGAAGAGACTGTCATCTCCCCATTGTATATCCAAGGCTCTTTATCAAATATTAATTGACTGTATATGTTTGGGTTAAAGTTTGGATTTTTTATTCTGTTCCACTGGTCTGTGGGTCTGTTTTTGTGCCAATACCAAATTGTCTTGATTACTGCTCCACCTGGCTTATTTCACTGAGGATAATACCCTCTAGCTCTATCCATGTTGTTACAAATGGTAGGATTTGTTTCCTTCTTGTGCTGAATAATATTCCATTGTGTATATACACCACATCTTCTTTTCCATTCTTCTACTGATGGACAACTAGGTTGCTTCCATTTCTTGCTTATTGTAAATAGTGCTGTGATAAACATAGGGGTGCAACATAGGGGTGCACGTGTCTTTCTCAAACCTGGCTGCTGCAATCTTAGGGTAAATTTCTAGGAGTGGAATTCCTGGGTCAAATGGTATTTCTATTTTGAGTTTTTTAAGGAACTTCCATACTGCTTTCCACAATGGTTGAACTATTTTACATTCCCACCAGCAGTGTGGGAGGGTTCCCCTTTCTCCACATCCTCACCAACATTTGTTGTTGTTTGTCTTTTGGATGGCTGCCATCCTAACTGGGAAGGTGATATCTCATTATGGTTTTAATTTGCATTTCTTTGATGATCAGCAGGAGCATCTTTTCATGTGCCTATTGGCCATCTGAATTTCTTGTTTGAAGAAGTGTCTGTTCAGCTCATCTGCCCATTTTTTAAGACTGTTTTTTTATTAAGGTAATATTGATATACACTCTTATGAACGTTTCACATGGAAAACCAATGTGGTTACTACATTTACCCATATTATCAAGTCCCCACCCATACCCCAATGCAGTCACTGTCCTTCAGTGTAGTAAGATGCCACAGATTCAGTGTTTGCCTTCTCTGTGTTACACTGTTTTCCCCGTGATCCCCCACACCATATGTACTAAACATAATACCCCTGAATCCCCTTCTCACACCCTCTCACACCCCTCCACTGTGGTAACCACTAGTTCCTTCTTGGAGTCTCTGAGTCTGCTGCTATTTTGTTCCTTCAGTTTTGCTTCATTGTTATACTCCAGAAATGAGGGAAATCATTTGGCATTTGTCTTTCTCTGCCTGGCTTATTTCACTGAGCATAATATCCTCCAGCTCCATCCATGTTGTTGCAAATGGCAGGATTTGTTTCCTTCTTATGGCTGAATAGTATTCCATTGTGTTTCTTTACCACCTCTTCTTTATCCATTCATCTACTGACAGACACTTAGGTTGCTTCCGTATCTTGGCTGTTGTAAAAAGTGCTGCAATAAACATAGGGGTGCATATGTCTTGTTGAATCAGAGAAGTTGTATTCTTTGGGTAAATTCCAAGGGGTGGGATTTCTGGGTCGAATGGTATTTGCATTTTTAGCTTTTTGAGGAACCTCCATATTGCTTTCCACAATGCTTGAAATAGCTTGCATTCCCACCAGCAGTGTAGGAGAGTTCCCCTTTCTCCGCATCCTCGCCAGCATTTGTTGTTCCTAGTCTTTTCGATGCTGGCCATCCTTACTGGTGTGAGGTGATATCTCGTGGTTTTAATTTGCATTTCCCTGATGATTAGTGATGGGGAGCATTTTTTCATGTGTCTGTTGGCCATCTGAATTTCTTCTTTGGAGAACTCTCTCTTCATATCCTCTGCCCATTTTTTAATCAGGTTATTTGCTTTTTGGGTGTTGAGGCATGTAAGTTCTTTATATATTTTGGATGTTAACCCCTTGTCAGATATGTCATTTACAAATATATTCTCCCATAGTGTAGGATGCCTTTTTTTTCTGTTGATGTTGCCCTTTGCTGTACAGAAACATTTTAGTTTGATGTAATCCCATGAGTTCATTTTTGCTTTTGATTCCCTTGCCTGGAGAAATATGTTCATGAAGAAGTTTCTCATATTTATGTCCAAGAGATTTTTGCCTATGTTTTTTTCTAAGAGTTTTATGGTTTCATGACTTCATTCAGGTTTTTGATCCATTTTGAGTTTACTTTTTTGTATGGGGTTAGACAATAATCCAGTTTCATTCTCGTACATGTAGCTGTCCAGTTTTGCCAACACCAACTATTGAAGAGGCTGTCATTTCCCTATTGTATATCCATGGCTCCTTTATTGTATATTAATTGACCATATATGGTTGGGTTTATATCTGGGCTCTCTAGTCTGTTACACTGGTCTATTGGGTCTGTTTTTGTGCCAATACCAAATTGTCTTGATTACTGTGGCTTTGTAGTAGAGCTTGAAGTCAGGGAGCGTAATACCCACCACTTTCTTCTTTCTTCTGAGGATTGCTTTGACTCTTCAGGGTCTTTTGTGGTTACATATGAATTTTAGAACTATTTGCTCTAGTTCATTGAAGAATGCTGTTGGTATTTTGATTGCATTAAATCTGTAGATTGCTTTAGGCATGATGGCCATTTTGACAATATTAATTCTTGCTATCCATGAGCACAGGATGTGTTTCCATTGATTGGTATCTTCTTTCATTTCTCTCATGAGTGTCCTGTAGTTTTCAGAGTATAAGTCTTTCACTTCCTTGGTTAGGTTTATTCCTAAGTATTTTATTCTTTTGGATGCAATTGTGAATGGAATTGTTTTCCTGATTTCTCTTTCTGCTAGTTCACCATTAGTGTCTCCACCTAGAGACAGCCACTCTCTCTTTCAGCCATCAAAATCTCTTGAGTGGGTTCGTGCCTCCCTGAGTTATTTCAGGGTAGGGAGGGTCGCGGCTAGATATCCTTTTAGGGGTGCCGTGACTTAGATTGAGCCTCTCCCATTGACCTTGCTCTTCTTCCAGGAATTTGAGCTGCCTTGGGAGCCCTCACTCTCTGATCCTCCTCCATGAACCCACCTTCCATCTCCCCAGTCACTCAATTTTGCGCCAACACCAGCCTCCGATTTGTTACTCATGCAGGACTATCAAAGCCTTCTCATGAAGAATAATGAAACCAGCCACGATGACATAACGAATCATCTCAAGATGCCTGCCCTTCCACCTCTGCAACAATGGCCTTGCCAACCCCAGAATCTGTGCCCCCTTCCAGCAGGACATAGATAGAGAATGATATTCTATGCCCAGTTCCTCAGAGGCCCCTATTAAGAAAAGAAAAAGATGGGAATGAAGGCAAATTCTGGCACACTAAGATGCACCACCCCTTAAGATCCAATCACCAATGGCCAGATGGTCACACCACCCCTTAAGATCCAATCACCAACATCCCCGTAGCAGAACACACCCTGTCCCTACTCCTTAAAAATACGTTTCCTCACCCACGAGCTGCTGCTCTCCACCTAGAGACAGCCACTCTCTCTTTCACCCATTAAAATCTCTTGCGTGGGAAAAAAAATAAATCCAACAGATTTCTGTGTATTAATTTTATATCCCACAACTTTACTGAATTCATATATTAGATCTAGTAGTTTTGGAGTGAGTTCTTTAGGGCTTTTTATGTACAGTATCATGTCATCTGCAAACAGGGACAGTTTGACTTCTTCCTTACCAATCTGGATGCCTTTGATTTCTTTGTGTTGTCTGATTGCTGTAGCTAGGACCTCTAGAACTGTATTGAATAAAAGTGGGGAGAGTGGGCACCCTTGTCTTGTTCCCGATATTAAAGGAAAAGCTTTAAGCTTCTCACTGTTAAGTTAATGTTGGCTGTGAGTTTGTCATATATGGCCTTTATTATGTTGAGGTACTTGCCCACTATACCCATTTTGTTGAGAGTTTTTATCAGGAATGGATGTTGAATTTTTTCGAATGCTTTTTCAGCATCTATGGAGATGATCATGTGGTCTCTTTCTTTTTGTTGATGTAGTGGATGATGTTGATGGATTTTCGAATGTTGTACCATCCTTGCATCCCTGGGATGAATCCCACTTGATCATGATGGATGATCTTTTTGATGTATTTTTGAACTCGGTTTGCTAATATTTTGTAGAGTATTTTTGCATGTACGTTCATCAGGGATATTGGTCTGTAATTTTCTTTTTTTGTGGTGTCTTTGCCTGGTTTTGGTATTAGAGTGATGTTGGCCTTGTAGGATGAGTTTGAGAGTATTCCCTCCTCTTCTACTCTTTGGAAAACTTTAAGGAAGATGGCTATTAGGTCTTCACTAAAAGTTTGATAAAATTCAGCAGTGAAACCATCTGGCCCAGGGTTGTGTTCTTAGGTAGTTTTTTGATTACCAATTCAATTTCTTTGCTGGTAATTGGTCTATTCAGATTTTTTGTTTCTTCCTGGGTCAGCCTTGGAAGGTTGTATTTTTCTAGAAAGTTGTCCATTTCTCCTAGGTTGTCCAGTTTGTTAGCATATAGTTTTTCTTAGTATTCTCTCATAGTTCTTTGTATTTCTGTGGTGTCTGTAGTGATTTTTCCTTTCTCATTTCTGATTCTGTTTATGTGAGTAGACTCTTTTTCTCTTGATAAGTCTGGCTAGGGGTTTATCTATTTTGTTAATTTTCTCAAAAAACCAGCTTCTGCTTTCTTTGATTCTTTCTATTGTTTTATTCTTTTATTTCTCCTTTACTCTTTATTATGTCCCTCCTTCTACTTTGGGCCTCATTTGTTCTTCCCTTTCTAGTTTCATTAATTGTGAATTTCAACTGCTCATTTGGGATTGTTCTTTCCTGAGGTAGGCCTGTACTGCAATATATTTCCCTCTTAGCACGGCCTTCGCTGCATCCCACAGATTTTGCGGTGTTGAATTATTATTGTCATTTGTCTCTATATATTGCTTGATCTCTGTTTTTATTTGGTCATTGATCCATTGATTATTTAGGAGCATGTTATTAAGCCTCCATGTGTTTGTGGGCTTTTTCATTTACTTTGAGTAATTTTTTTCCAGTTTCATACGTTTGTGATCTGAAAAGCTAATTGGTACAATTTCAATCTTTTTTAATTTACTGAGGCTCTTTTTGTAACCTAGTGTATGATCTATTCTTGAAAATGTTCCATGTGCACTTGAGAAGAATGTATATCCTGCTGCTTTTGGATGAAGTGTTCTGTAGATGTCCGTTAGGTCCATCTGTTCTAATACATTGTTCAGTGCCTCTGTCTCTTTATTTATTTTCTGTCTGGTTGATCTGTCCTTTGGAGTGCGTGGTATGTTGAAGTCTCCCAAAATGAATGCATTGCATTCTATTTCCCCGTTTAATTCTGTTAGTATTTGTTTCACATATGTAGATGATCCTGTGTTGGTTGCATAGGTGCTTATAATAGTTACATTCTCTTATTGGACTGACCCCTTTATCATTATGTAATGTCCTTCTTTGTCTCTTGTGACTTTCTTTGTTTTGAAGCCTATTTTTCTTATACAAGTACTGCAACTCCTGCTTTTTTCTCCCTGTTAGTTGCATGAAATATCTTTTCCATTCCTTTCCTTTCAGTCTGTATATGTCTTTGGGTTTGAAGTGAGTCTCTTGTAGGCACCGTATAGGTGGGTCTTGTTTTTTTTATCCATTCAGTGACTCTACTTTTTTTTTTTCTTACCAGTTTTTTTTTTATTTTGGAATCATTAATATACAATTACATGAGCAACATTGTGGTTACTAGATTCCCCCCATTATCAAGTCCCCACCACATACCCCATTACAGTCAGTGACTCTACTTTTGATTGATGCATTCAGACCATTTACATTTAGGGTGATTATTGATAGATATGTACTTATTGCCATTGCAGGCTTTAGATTTGTGGTTACCAAAGGTTCAAGGGTAATTCCCTTACTATCTAACAGTCTAATTTAACTCATTTTGTATGCTATTACAAACACAACCTAAAGATTCTTTTTTTTTTCCTCTTGTTTTCTTCCTCCTCCATTCTTTCTGTGTTATGAATCACATTCTGTATTCTTTGTCTTTCCCTTGGGTGACATCTATTTAGTCTTAGGAATACTTCCATCTATATGAGTCCTTCCAAAGTGCCCTGTAGAGGTGGTTTGTGGGAGGTAAATTCTCTAGGCTTTTGCTTATCTGAAAATTATTTAATCCCTCCTTCAAATTTAAGTGATAACCTTGCCAGGTAGAGTATTCTTGGTTCAAGGCCCTTCTGCTTCATTGCATTGAATATATCATGCCACTCCCTTCTGGCCCGGAAGGTTTCTGTTGAAAAATCTGAAGATAGCCTGATGGGTTTTCCTTTGTATGTGATCTTTTTTCTCTCTCTAGCTGCTTTTAAGTCTGTCTTTATCCTTGATCTTTGCTGTTTTAATTATTATATGTGTTGATGTTGTCTTCCTTGGGTCCCTTGTGTTGGGAGATCTGTGCACCTCCATGGCTTGAGAGACTATCTCCTTCCCCAGATTGGGGAAGTTTTCAGCAATTACTTCCTCAATGACACTTTCTATCCCTTTTTCTCTCTCTTCTTCTTCTGGTACCCCTATAATGCGAATATTGTTCCATTTGGATAGGTCACACAGTTCTCTCAATATTCTTTCATTCTTAGAGATTCTTTTTTCTTTCTGTGCCTTAGCTTCTTTGTATTCCTCTCCTCTAATTTCTATTCCATTTACCATCTCATGTACTATGTCTAATCTGCTTTTAAATCCCTCCATTGTACGTTTCATTTCAGTTATGGAATTTTTTAATGGTTGAATCTCCATCTTAAATTCGTTCCTGAGTTCTTGAATACTTTTCTGTACCTCCATAAGCATGTTTATGATTTTTATTTTGAACTCTCTTTCAGAAAGATTGGTGAGTTCAGATTCATATGGCCCTTTATCTGGGGTTTCTGAGATTTTGGTCTGTACCATGTTCTTTTCACGTTTCATATTTCTGTGTGGTGCCCTTTATTGCCCAGAAGCTCCCATCTCTGGAGCTGCTCAGCCCCTAGAGTGAGGTTGGGGGTCATAGGGGAGCGGAGCTGGTGCCTCAGGGGAGGAAAGATCTGTTTCCTGACTCCTGTCTGCCCTACCTGTCTCCAGTATCACAGCCAGTGGACTGAGCACACATGTGTAAGCCTCTGTGCTTGGCATCTCTAGCTGTTGTTGTAGGTGAGGCCTCTTTCTGGCTGGTCTGACGCCAGAGCAGTGACTGCCGGTTTGCATGCCAGTGCTGTCAGGCCAGGAGGAAGGCTCAGCAGGCTGCATATCACAGTGGGGGCCTCAGAGCTGAGTAGCCTGCCAGGGGC
Organism: Phataginus tricuspis; assembly: GCA_029783875.1. Taxonomy (NCBI): domain Eukaryota; kingdom Metazoa; phylum Chordata; class Mammalia; order Pholidota; family Manidae; genus Phataginus; species Phataginus tricuspis. Next base: position 1,951 of record JAQQAC010004385.1, on the reverse strand, counting down.
ATGGAGTGCCTGAAGCTCCCCAAAGTTCCCAATCTGCTGGGCAGAGCACACCCAGACAACTTTGTCCAGCTCTCCCTTCTCCTGCGCACCAAGCAAGTCTTCAGCAGCCCTCTTGCTGCTAGGAAGCCTCTCAGACAGCCTGCCTTTCCCTTGTCTCAGAGTGGCCGGGTGTGGATCCCATCCTCCAAAATGGCCAGAATCTGTCTCTCAAGCACTCCGCCTCTCCCAGCTCCCCTTCCTCCAGAGCACCACACAATGTAGATGTCTGCTTGGAAAGCAGATCTCCAGGGCTAGGTGTTCAGCAGTTCCAGGCTTACACCCCCTCCCCTGCTCAGTTTCTCTCCCCCTTCACCACCACCCCCCATGAGCTGGGGTGGGGGAAGGGCTCAGGTCCCCCCAGGTCAAGGCTTTCGTATGTTACCCTGTTTTGTGAGGTCTGCTCTGTTTGTGAGGTCTGTATGCAGTCTGGTGCAGCCTTCTTTCCTGTTGCTGTTTTAGGGTTAGTTATATTTACTATATTTTCACACTATCTGTGGTTTGGGGAGGAGTTCTCTGTCTCACCTCTCACGCCACCATCTTGAATCTCTGGAGCCCCATGACTTTTTGTTTGGGTGTTTGAGCTTTAATCGATTAATTTGAGGTCTTTCTTAGTCGACTTTCTGGCTTTTTTCTCTTTCCACCCTGCTAATATCTATTTTCCTGACTAACAGTTCCATGCTGCTTTCTCCACCCACCTGTCAGTCATGTATGACTGCCACAGACAAATGGCCAAAGTGGGAGACCAGATACTGTCCTCACTATGAAGATTTTTGAAAAGAAGGTACAGACCTGTTGTTAGGATGGGAATTTTAGATCAAGAATTGCCCCGTGTAGATAGACTACAAAATGGGGTTTCCTTCCTAGGACTGTCCTTTCAAGGAGTTCTGTGCGATTCATGTGCATCATATCTGAATATGACAGCGTTCCCTGAGCCCTGACAGCAAGAACCTACTGTGAATTCTCTTTTCTTACTTCATTGTGATTATATGTATGAGGTCACAGCGGGTGCAGCCATGGAGAGTAGAACATAATAAATGCCCAGCACTGTGTTGACTCTGCTTATTCCTTTTCAGGTTTTTATAGTTAAGAAGCATCGAAATGTGAGTTTAATTGTGACATGTGTTTGCTAGTTAAGGGACTGATCCAGAATTCAACTGTCTAGAACAGGAGTTCCTAACCACCGGTCCTTTCTCTGTAGTTATGGGTGTAGAGGGGACCATAGCTGCCTGAAATCTTATAGATAATTGCTGTATAGGTTTATATATTTGCATATTTGAAGGGTGTACATAATTGAAAAAATTTAGACTTGGTTTTTATCTAAAATGAAAAATTGTTATACCTTGGGACGGTTTAGAACAAAATTAATGGTCAAGATAATGGGAATGGTTGAGAAAATCACAGGACATCCATGAGATAGAATGTTATACAGATAATAAAATATCTGTTTGTAGTAATTAGTCATTACAAGGACAAATAGCTGTGATCTAACATTAAACCGTCTTCATAGTTGTGGATAACAGGACTCGAATTTTTTAAATAAATGAAGTTCATTTTTTAAAATAGAATTTTGTAAAACCCTTTTTCAAGGATTGTATCCAAAGTGATTTTTAATTGGTTATTCAGAGAATGGAAGAATTCACATTTCAAATTGAACACCTGTGTACTCAAAGCTTTTCTGCTCATTTTGCATACATATTTTTATTAATCTGCAAAAAGCTATTTACCTTTCTATTAATGCAAAAAAATCTTTGTAATGAAAGGTAATTATATCAGTGTGGATATTCATTTAAAGATATTCAATAACAAGTAAGTGGTGGTTGTTTCAATGACATTGAGTTTTCATACCAGGCCTAGTATGTAAATTTTTTTTTAAATGATGAAAATATAACCTCTGCCATAATAATGACTTAAA
>JAQQAC010004372.1:0-13154 GCA_029783875.1 Phataginus tricuspis | reverse complement strand
CTCCTAATTACAAGAGTATCATGCAAGCACCATGAAATGTAGGTTTGGGCTCCCAGAGTAGATCTCCAGAGTTAGGTATTAAGCAGTCCCAGTTCTCCACTCCCCTCAGCTCCGTTCCTGTTCCTCCTGCCGGTGAGCTGGGGTGGGGGAAGGGCTTGGATCCCGCAGGACCACAGCTTTAGTACATTACCGTTTTCTGTGAGGGCTGCTCTTGTCTCCAGGTGTATGCAGTTTATTGTACTTCTCTTTCCCGTTGCTCTTTCAAGAGTAGTTGTAGTAGCTTTATTTTCATATTATATGCGGTTTTAGGAGGAAGCCTCTGTCTCACCTCTCACGCCGCCATCTTTAATCCAATCAGCCTCCTTGTATTTGTAGCTGGCATTCCTTTGATTACTACTAAGTGACACTAAGGTGTGTGGCTGAGGCATGTCTTTGTGAATTCCTTGTTCATGTCCTTTGTCCATTTTTCTAGTGGGATGTTAATGTGTGTTTACTGATTGGTAAAATTACTTTGTAAAGGATATTTATCCTCCATTTGTTGCAAATATTTTTCTGCTTTTTGTCATTTAATTTAAAATTTTGTTTAGTATTACATTGAATATACATTTTATAATATTGTACAGTTAGATCTGTTAATCTTTTGTGGGAGAATTTCATTACCATTATTTTTTCCACAGACATTTTTTTTCATCACTGCACTAACGGGCAATTTTACAGGTTTCTGTTACTAAAAAACTCATGTACCCAAAATGATAGCACTTCCAAATCTACAGTTTATTACGTGAAAAGGATGCAGTATAGCAGTATCAGTATAGGCTGCCATGGAGGCCAGGTGCAGCGCCAGCCATCTTCCCTCTTGAGTGCTGTGGGCGGATGCATGTTCATTGAACACCAGGGAAGTGGGGAGCCTACCAGCGTCTTGCCTGGAATTCCCACATTTTGCTTCTCTCAGAGATGTGCTCCTGCTACGGCAGAGGCCTCTCATGTTATAAGTAAGCAGTGCTGACAGGTTCCTGGAGCAGTCGGCCCCAAACTCCTTAAACCCATGGTTCCAAATCAACACTGTTGGTCAGTGTGACTCATGCATTGACCTGGGTCCTCCCTCAAGGGAGCCGAACAGCTCAGGCCAGTTTGAGCCCTGTGGAGTGAATCCTCACATCATAGTCATTGAAATACTTATATCTTGTATGACAAGCCCTAGAATCATTTTTATAGTTGGATTTTGTACATTCAACTTGATCTCATCTGGAACTTCAGTAAGGGTCAGCTTCATCACTTCCTATCACTGCCGGTTGAATAATGTTTCTTCATGACGCACTCTCGGTTGTGTTTGTTTACATACAGATGTGTATGTATATCAGTGGCCAGTTATACGGTAATCTCTTCTGTGCTGTTGGTCGAGTCTCATCTTGACTCTCATGCTATAATCATACTATTCTCTCCATTAAATATCTGTATTATACCTTTTGAAATCTAAGGCAACTCATCTAATTTTCCATTATTAAAAATTTTTAATTAATTAATTTATTTATTTTAATTTTTTTATCCTTTCTTTTGATATTATTAATATACAATTACATGAGCAACAATATGGTTACTAGACTCCCCCTATTATCAAATCCCCACCACATACGCCATTGCAGTCACTGTCCATCAGCATAGAAGGATGTTATAGAATCACTATTTGTCTGTGTTATACTGCCTTCCCCGTATCCGCCCCCCCACATGCTACATTATGTGTGCTAATTGTAATAGCCCTTTTTCCCCCTTATCCCTCCCTTCCCACCCATCTTCCCCAGTCCCTTTCCCTTTGGTAACTGTTAGTCCATTCTTGGGTTCTGTGAGTCTGCTGCTGTTTTGTTCCTTCGGTTTTTTCTTTGTTCTTATACACCACAGATGAGTGAAATTATTTGATACTTGTCTTTCTCCGCCTGGCTTATTTCATTGAGCATAATACCCTCTAGATCCATCCATGTTGTTGCAAATGGTAGGATTTGTTTTATTCTTATGGCTGAATAATATTCCATTGTGTATACATACCACATTTTCTTTTCCATTCATCTACTGATGGACACTTGGATTTTGTACATTCAACTTGATCTCATTCTATTTCTTGGCCATTGTAAAAAGGGCTGCAATAAACATAGGGGTGCATATGTCTTTTTGAATCTGAGAAGTTGTATTCTTTGGGTAAATTCCAAGGAGTGGGATTCCCGGGTCAAATGGTATTTCTATTTTTAGTTTTGAGGAACCTCCATATTGCTTTTCACAATGGTTGAACTAGCTTACATTCCCACCAGCAGTGTAGGAGGGTTCCCCTTCCTCTGCATGCTCGTCAGCATTTGTTGTTCTTAGTCTTTTGGATGGTGGCCATCCTTACTGGTGTGAGGTGATATCTCATTGTGGTTTTAATTTGCATTTCCCTGATGATTAGTGATGTGGAGCATCTTTTCATGTGTCTGTTGTCCATCTGAATTTCTTCTTTGGATAACTGTCTTTTCATACCCTCTGCATATTTTTTAATTGGGTTATTTTCTTTTTGGGTGTTGAGGCATGTAGGTTCTTTACATATTTTGGATGTTAACCCCTTGTCCGATATGTCATTTAGAAATATATTCTCCCATACTGTAGGATGCCTTTTTGTTCTGTTGATGGTGTCCTTTGCCGTACAGAAGCTTTTTAGTTTGATGTAGTCCCATGAGTTCATTTTTGCTTTTGTTTCCCTGCCTTGAGATGATAACGTTCAGGAAGAAGTTGCTCATGCTTATATTCAGGAGATTGTTGCCTATGTTCTCTTCTAAGAGGTTTATGGTTTCATGACTTACATTCAGGTCCTTGATCCATTTTGAGTTTACTTTTGTGTATGGGGTTAAACAATCATTCAGTTTCATTCTCTTGCATGTAGCTGTCCAGTTTTGCCAGCACCAGCTGAAGAGGCTGTCATTTCCCCTTTGTATGTCCATGGCTCCCTTATCATATATTAATTGACCATATATGGTTGGGTTTATATCAGGACTCTCTAGTCTGTTCTGTAGGTCTATGGGTCTGTTCTTGTGCCAGTACCAAACTGCCTTGATTACTGTGGCTTTGTACTAGAGCTTGAAGTTGGGGACCATAATTCCTCCAGCTTTATTCTTCCTTCTCTGGATTGCTTTGGCTACTTGGGGTCTTTTTTTGGTTCTATATGAATTTTAGAACGATTTTCTCTAGGTCGTTGAAGAATCCTGTTGGTATTTTGATAGGAATTGCATTGAATCCGTAGATTGCTTTAGGCAGGATGGCCATTTTGACAATATTAATTCTTCCTATCCATGAGCATGGGATGTGTTTCCATTTATTGGTATCTTCTTTAATTTCTTTCATGATTGTCTTGTAGTTTTCAGAGTATATGTCTTTCACTTCCTTGGATTTTTTTTTTTTTAGGGTATCGTGGATATACACTCTTATGCAGGTTTCACAAGAAAAACAATGTGGTTATCACATTCACCCTTATTATCGAGTCCCCCCACATACCCCATTGCAGTCACTGTCCATCAGTGTATAAGATGCCACAGAGTCCCTATTTGTCTTCTCTGAGCTACAGTGTCTTCCCCATGACCCCACACACACCATGTGCACCAATCATGATACCCACAATCCCCTGCTTCTCCCTCCCTCCCCACACACCCTCCCCCACCCCTCCCCTTGGGTAACCACTAGCCTCTTGGAGTCTGTGACTGCTGCTATTTTGTTCCTTCAGTTTTGCTTTGTTGTTATACTCCACAAATGAGGGAAATCATTGGGTATTTGTCTTTCTCTGCCTGGCTTACTTCACTGAGTATAATGCCCTCTAGATCCATCCATGTTGTTGCAAATAGTAGGATTTGTTTCTTATGGCTGAATAGTATTACATTGTGTATACGTACCACATCTTCTTTATCCATTTGTCTACTTATGGACACTTAGGTTGCTTCCATATCTTGGCTACTGTAAATAGTGCTGCAATAAACATAGGGGTGAAAATGTCTTTTTGAATCTGAGAAGTTGTTTTCTTTGGGTAAATTCCTAGGAGTGGAATTCCTGGATGAAATGGTATTTCTATATTTAGTTTTTTGTGGAACCTCCATATTGCTTTCCACAGTGGTTGAACTAGTTTATATTCCCACCAGCAGTGTAGGAGGGTTCCCCTTTCTCCAAATCCTTGCCAACATTTGTTGTTAGTTTGTCTTTTGGATGGTGGCCATCCTAACTGGTGTGAGGTGATATCTCATTGTGGTTTTAATTTGCATTTCTCTGATGATTAGTGATGCCTGTTGGCCATCTGAATTTCTTCTTTGGAGAAGTGTCTGTTCAGATTCTCTGCCCATTTTTTAGTTGGATTATTTGCTTTTTGTTTGTTGAGGTGTGTGAGCTCTTTATTTATTTTGGATGTCAACCCTTTGTTGGATATGTCATTTTTGAATATATTCTCCCATACTGTATGATGCCTTTTTGTTCTATTGGTGGTGTCCTTTGCTGTACAGAAGCTTTTCAGCTTGGTATAGTCCCACTTGTTCATTTTTGCTTTGGTTTCCCTTGCCCGGGGAGATATGTTCATGAAGAAGTTGCTCATGTTTATGTTGAAGAGATTTTTGCCTATGTTTTTTTACAAGAGTTTTATAGTTTCATGACTTACATTCAGGTCTTTGGTCCATTTTGAATTTACTTTTGTGTATGGGGTTAGACAGTGATCCAGTTTCATTCTCTTACATGTAGCTGTCCAGTTTTGCCAACACCAGCAGTTGAAGAAGCTGTCATTTCCCCAGTGTATATCCATGGCTCCTTTATTGTATATTAATTGACCATATATGTTTGGGTTAATATCTGGACTCTCTACTCTATTCCACTGGTCTGTGGGTCTGTTCTTGTGCCAGTACCAAATTGTCTTAATTACTATGGCTTTGTAGTAGAGCTTGAAGTTGGGAAGTGAGATCCCCCCTCCTTTATTCTTCCTTCTCAGGATTGCTTTGTCTATTTGGGGTCTTTTGTGGTTCCATATGAATTTTAGAACTATTTGTTCCAGTTCGTTGAAGAATGCTGTTGGTATTTTGATAGGGATTGCATTGAATCTGTAGATTGCTTTAGTCAGGATGGCCATTTTGATAATATTATTCCTTCCTATCCATAAGCATGGGATGTATTTCCATTTACTGGTGTCTTCTTTAATTTCTCTCATGAGTGTTCTTGTAGTTTTCAGGGTATAGGTCTTTAACCTCCTTGGTTAGGTTTATTCCTAGATATCTTATTCTTTTTGATGCAATTGTGAATGGAACTGTTTTCCTGATTTCTCTTTCTGCTAGTTCATTGTTAGTGCATAGGAATGCAACATATTTCTGTGTATTAACTTTGTATCCTGCAACTTTGCTGAATTCAGATATTAGATCTAGTAGTTCTGGAGTGGATGCTTTAGGGTTTTTATGTACAATATCATGTCATCTCCAAAGAGGGGCAGTTTAACTTCTTCCTTGCCAATCTGGAAGACTTTTATTTCTTTGTGTTGTCTAATTGCCATGGCTAGGACCTCCAGAACTATGTTGAATAAAAGTAGGGAGAGAGCATCTTTGTCTTGTTCTGATCTTAAAGGAAAGCTTTCAGCTGCTCACTGTTAAGTATGATGTTGGCTTTGGGTTTGTCATATATGGCCTTGATTATGTTGCAGTATTTGCCGTCTATATCCATTTTGTTGAGAGTTTTTATCACGAATGGATGTTGAATTTTGTCGAATGCTTTTTCAGCATCTATGGAGATGATCATGTGGTTTTTGTCCTTCTTTTTGTTGATGTGGTGGATAATGATGGATTTTCTAATATTGTACCATCCTTGCACCCCTGGAATAAATCCTACTGGATCATGATGAATGATCTTTTTGATGTATTTTTTAATTCGGTTTGCTAATATTTTGTTGCATATTTTTGCATCTATGTTCATCAGGGTATTGGTCTGTAATTTTCCTTTTTTGTGGTGTCTTTGCCTGGTTTTGGTATTAGAGTGATGCTGGCCTCATAGAGCGAGTTTGGAAGTACTCCATCTTCTTCTACTTTTGGAAAACTTTAAGGAGGATGGGTATTAGGTCTTCACTAAATGTTTATTAAAATTCAGCAGTGAAGCTATCTGGTCCAGGAGTTTTGTTCTTTTGTAGTTTTTTGATTATCAATTCTATTTTGTTGCTGGTAATTGGTCTGTTCAGATTTTCTTGGAAGGTTGCATTTTTCTAGAAAGTTGTCCATTTCTTCTAGGTTGTCCAGTTTGTTAGCATATAATTTTTCATAGTTGTATTTCTGTGGTATCCATAGTGATTTTTCCTGTTTATGTGTGTAGACTCTCTTTTTTACTTTGTAAGTCTGGCTATGGATTTATCCATCTTGTTTATTTTCTCAAAGAACCAGCTTTTGCTTTCGTTGATCCTTTCTATTGTTTTATTCTTCTCGATTTTATTTATTTATGCTCTAATCTTGATTATTTCCCTCCTTCTACTGACTTTGGGCCTCACTTGTTCTTCTTTTTCTAGTTTTGTTAATTGTGAGTTTAGACTGTTCATATGGGATTGTTCTTTCTTGAGGTAGGCCTGTATTGCAGTATACTTCCCTCTTAGCACAACCTTTGCTGTGTCCCACAGATTTTGTGGTGTTGAGTCATTGTCATTTGTCTCCATATATTTATTGCTTGATCTCTGTTTTTATTTGGTCATTGATCCATTGATTATTTAGGAAGATGTTATTAAGCCCCATGTGTTTGTGGTTTTTTCCATTTTCTTTGTGTAATTTATTTCTAGTTTCATACCTTGTGGTCTGAGAAGCTGGTTGGTACAATTGCAATCTTTTTTAAATTTACTGAGGCTCTTTTTGTGGACTAGTATATGATCTATTTTTGAAAATGTTCCATGTGCACTTGAGAAGAATGTGTATCCTGTTGCTTTCGGATGGAGTGTTCTGTAGATGTCTGTTAGGTTCATCTGTTCTAATACGTTATTCAGTGCTTCTGTCTCCTTACTTATTTTCTGTCTTGTTGATCTGACCTTTGGAGTGAGTGTTGTGTTGAAGTCTCCTAAAGTGAATTCATTACATTCTATTTCCCCCTTTAATTCTGTTACTATTTGTTTCACATATGTAGGTGATCCTGTGTTGGGTGTATAGATATTTATAATAGTTATATCCTCTTGTTGGAGTGACCCCTTTATCATTATGTAATGTCCTTCTTTTTCTCCTTATTATCTTTGTTTTGAAGTCTGTTTTGTCTGATACAAGTACTGCAACTCCTGCTTTTTTCTCCCTACTATTTGCATGTAATGTCTTTTTCCATCCCTTTACTTTCAGTCTGTGTGTCTTCGGGTTTGAAGTGAGTCTCTTGTAGGCAGCATATAGATGGGTCCTGTTTTTCTATCCATTCCGTAACTCTATGTATTTTGATTGGTGCATTCAGACCATTTACATTTAGGGTGATTATCGAGAAGTATGTACTTATTGCCATTGCAGGCTTTAGATCTGTGGTTACAAAGGTTCAAGGGTAATTCCCTTACCATCTAACAGTCTAATTTAACTCACTTAACTCACTTAGTATGATGTTACAAACACAACCTACAGGTTCTTTTTTTTTTTCCTCCTCCTCCATTCTTTCTAGGTATCATTCTGTACTCTGTCTATCCTTTGAGTGACTTTGGGGGTAGTTGATTTGATTTTGTATCTGCTTAGTAATTAATTGTTCTACTTTGCTGTGGTTTTATTTCCCCTGGTGACAGCTAATAAACCTTAGGAACACTTCCATCTATAGCAGTCCCTTCAAAATGCACTGTAGAGGTGGCTTGTAGGAGGTAAATTCTCTCAGCCTTTGCTTATCTGAAAATTGTTTAATCCCTCCTTCAAATTTAAATGATAATGTTGCTGGGTAGAGTATTTTTGGTTCGAGGCCCTTCTGCTTCATTGCGTTGAATATATCATGCCACTCCCTTCTGGCCTGTAAGGTTTCTGTTGAGAATCTGATGATAGCCTGATTGATTTTCCTTTGTGTGTGACCTTTTTTCTCTCTAGCTGCTTTTAAAAGTCTGTCCTTATCCTTGATCTTTGCCATTTTAATTATTTTATTATATGTCTTGGTGTTGGCTTCCTTGGGTCCCTTGTGTTGGGAGATTTGTGCACCTCTGTGGCCTGAGAGACTAATTCCTTCCCAAGATTGGGGAAGTTTTCAGCAATTACCTCCTCAAAGACACTTTGTATCCCTTTTTTTCTCTCTTCTTTTTCTGGTACCCCTATAATGTGAATATTGTTTCATTTGGATTGGTCATGCAGTTCTCTCAATATTCTTTGATTCCTAAAGATCCTTTTTTCTCTGTGTGCCTCATCTTTGTATTCCTGTTTTCTAATTCCATTTACAATCTCTTCTACTACATCTAATCTGCTTTTAATCCCTCCATTATATGTTTCTTTTCAGATATGGGATTTCTTGATGATTGAATCTCCATCCTAAATTCTTCCCTGAGTTCTTGAATATTTTTCTATACCTCCATGATCATGTTTATGATTTTTATTTTAAATTCTCTTTCAGGAAGATTGGTGAGTTTAGTTTCACGTGGGCCTTTTTCTGGTGTTTGTGAGATTTTGGTGGGAACCAGGTTCCTTTGATGTTTCATATTTGTATGTGGCGCCCTCTAGTGTCCAGAAGCTCTACTCTCCAGAGCTGCTCGGCCCCTGGAGTAATGTCGGGGGTTGTATGGGAGCAGTGCTGGTGCCTGGGGGGAGGGTAGAGCTGTTCCCTACTTCCCGGCTTCAGTGCCTGTCTCCACTGTCAGAACCAGTGGGCCGAGCACAGGTGTAAGCCTCTGTGTTTTGCATCTGTAGCTGCTGTAGGTGGGGCCTCCGTCTGGCTGGCCTTATGCCTGGGCAGGTACTGCGGGTTTTGGGTTTTGCCCACCGGTGCTGTCAGGCTAGGAAGAAGTATCACAGTGGGAGGCCTCGGAGCTGAGTAGCCAGCGTGGGGGGGTGGAGCACCTGAAGCTCCTGAAAGTTCCCAACCTGCTTGTTAGAGCGCACCCAGACAACCTTGTCAACCTATCCCTTCTCCTGCGCAGCAAGCTCTGGGCAAACCCCACACCTTCAGCACCCCTCTCGCTGCTAGGAAGCCTCTCAGACCACTTGCCTTTCCTTTGTCCCAGAGCAGCCAGATGTAGATTACTGTCCTCCACAAATAGCTGGAATCTCAGTCTCTCCAAGTGTTCCACCTGTCTTAGCTTTCCAAGCACACTAATCTCCTGAGCACCATGCAATGTAGGTTTGTGCTCCCAAAGCAGATCTCCAGGGCTGGGTGTTCAGCGGTCCTTGACTTCCACCCCCTTCCTGCTCCATTTCTCTTCCTCTTGCTGGTGAGCTGGGGTGGGGGAAGGGCTTGGGTCCCGCTGGATGAAGGCTTTGGTACGTTACTCTGTTTCATGAGGTCTGCTCCGTTCTCCAGGTGTATGCAGTCTGGCACAGCCTTCTTTCCTGTTGCTCTTTTAGGATTCATTGTATTAACTATATTTTCGTGTCATATGTGGTTTTGGGAGGAGTTCTCTTCTCTCCTCTCACGCCACCATCTTGAATCCTCCTCCGTTATTTTCTTAATTTCCTTCGCATTAGCACCTATTCTTATAGATAAACTCACGTTTAATTTTTATATTCTTGTTTAAATAAAGTTAACAGCAATAATTGCAGATTACTCAAATGCAAAGGCTTTCAACGTAGGAATGTGGAAATTGGGACACAGAAGTGCTAAATCCTCCTCTGCTTCTCCCAGCCTGTGGGAGTGTAGCCACTGTTAAGAGTGTGATAACATCTTTTTGTTTTAATGAAAATGCTATTTAGCCTAACATGTTCTATAGCATGCTTGTTTCACTCAAATATATATTATAGATATCTTTCTGTGCCACATATATGGAGCAATCACATTCTTTTTAGTGGCTGTATATTCGTGTTGATGTTCCATCCCCTATTTAATTATTTGGTCTCATTCAATTTTATTTTTATTCAATGTTTTATTCTTATAAAAAGAGGTCACAGTAAACATCCTTAATAATTTATAGGAATATTTCTGTAGAGCAGATTTTTAGAAATGGAATTATATTGTCAAAGGGAATGTACATTTTAAGTTTGAATGAAGTTGTGTTAGACAAATGTCCTGGATTTCATACTCCTACTTATTACTGCAATGCGTAAGAGATCAGTTTTCCCCACATCTTGACCAGAACTGGGTATTATCAGTTGTTGGTAGTTTTGCCAGTTTAATAGGTCAGCAGTGGTCCAGATTAACTTTGAAAACCATTTTGGTGAATTATGAAATATGTTTTGTTTTTAAATGGTATTAATTGGTATGGAAAGCTAAAAAGAATATTTTATGACTTGTAAAAATTATATGAAATTCAAATTTCAGTGTCCATAAATAAAGTGTTGTTAGAACACGCTCATGTGTATTTGCTTACATATTGTCAGTGGCCACTTTTATGCTACAACAGCAGGGTTAGTAGTTGCAACGACTATATGACCAAAAAGCCTAAAAGATTTACTATTTGCCAACCCCTGACCTAGAGCAATACCTTAACAACCCACCCTTGTTTTATGGCAGTTGACTTTTTGGAAGAGACCTGGCTTATTGCATTGAAAAATGTCCCTCATTTGGGACTTTTATTTCCTTGTAGTGTCATTTAACTTGTTTTTCCTCTGTTTCCCCAAATTCCAGTGAGCTGCATGTTAGGATTAAAGGCTTCATTAGATCAGGTCAAGGATTTTTGACAGGTTTGCACATATATGTAAAGATTTTCTTAGAGATAATCTTAGATAACATTTTCAGTTTCTTCTGTGATCTTTGGATGTGTTGGTTTTCTTGTAGTGGTGGTTGTAGTTTTGGGTTTATATTTTAACATTTTCATGAGTTACTAATATTTTCTGACAAAACTTTTATTGAGATTTTGAATTTAAGTAGAATAAGGCTCATCTGTTATTTACACTTTCTCACTTCTAATATTGTTTCTTTTAAAATATTAGATTTGCAAGTTATATTTTGTAAGATCCATAGCTTTAGCATTTATTTTTTAATTCTATTTTCCTCACAATTAGAAAATAAAGTTTGACTTTTCCTTTTACTTGTATTTGCTAGTTTTGGGGTTAGAAAAGAAGTGTATTTGTTTTTAAGGAAAGCACTTTAAAAAAATTAAGGTATAAAAAAAAATTGAGGTATAGCTTAATGTTAAACTTAATGAATTTTGACAATTACATACACCTGTACCCATCACCCAAAACAAGAATTAGAACATTGCCGTCACCCCAGACGTGTTTGCCTGTGCACTTTGCAGGCAGCACCCAACTCCTACCTCAGGCAGCTTTTAGATTTCTATCACCATAGATTTGTTTTGCCTGATCTTGGACTTCATATAAATATAATCAGGCAGTATATACTTTTTAGTGCTTGGCTTCTCTGTTTCCTTTAACATAATGTTTTACTTTTTCATAAACCAACCTTATTGAGATACATTTTATGTACAATTAAACACACCCATTTTAAGAATATAGTTTGGTTAGTTTGAACAATTGTCTATGCTCATGTACCACCATTATGATCGAGAAGTAAAATATTTCCATCACCACAGAAAGTATCCTCCTGCCTTTTGCAATCACTCAACATTCCTACAGCCATGCCAGCCCCAGCACAAACAGTGACCTGCTTTCTGGCACTGTAGATTAGTTTTACCTTTTCTAGAATTACATAATAAAATATGTTTAGCGTATTTTTGAGATTCATTCAAGTTAGACTTCTTATTGCTGAGTGGTATTCTGTTGCCCAGATATGGTTCAGTTGTTTATACATTTATCTCTTGATGGCCATTTAAGTTGTTCACAGTTTTTGGCTGTTATAATTAAGCCTGCTCCGAACATTGGGTTTATAGGTCTTTTTGTGGAAATTAGTTTTCATTCCTCCTTGGTAAATACCTAGGGGTGGAATGGCTGGGCTCTCAGGTAGATGGATGCCCAACTTTATAAGAAACTAATAGAGTCTGACTCCATTTTTAATATTTGGCTGACGACAGCTTTTAAGCCACAGTTCCCTCTGACTCCCTATTGTCCTACATCTGGGCCAGCTGATAACAGCCCAGGGGCTCCTCCTTTGGCACAAGCAGGGAGTTCAAACCACATACACGCCTGCCCTCATCCACACCCCGTACCCCAACTACCATTAACAGCCCAAGCCAGTCTCCTTTCTTTCTCTGCTCTCTCAAGCTACATTTGAACTAGTTTGGGAAGTCTACCCTGCTCTCCCCAGAAAGCCTCACTGTGTGAGTCATAAATCTTTCTATATCCTCTTGACGCTCGTGTGCTTTTGTCTGTCTCAATATACAAACCAAATTTTGGGTGGGAGGTCCAATGCTATCTCTGTGGAATGACCACAGAGTAAACTGCCCCACAGTTCTTCAAAGAGAACTCCAGCAGTGGATGAGAATTTCAGTTCACATCCTAGGCGTGTCTCATGGTTTTGGTTTGTATTTCTCTCATAACTAATGACAGTGAGCATCTTTTCATGTGCTTATTAGCCATTCGAATATCTTCCTTTGTGAGATGTCCACGTGAGTCTTTTGCCTATTTTTGAAGAAATAAACTATATTTAATAGTTTAGATTTAGAGAAAGGTTGTGACCGTAGTGCAGAGCTCCCATTCGCCTCACATCCGGTTTGCCGTCTTGTTATCATCGTGCGCTTGTCACGGCTCGTGAACAGAGGGCTGACAGAGCCCGGGAGCTCTGCCAGGCGGAGCATCTTTCCTGTGTTAAGGGGCCATTTGCATTTACTTTTTCACGAACTTTCTTCGCCTATGTTTTCCCTGTTTTTCTGTTGGGTTAACATTGGCCTTTTTCTTATTTATAAAAATTCTTTATATAGTAGAGAAGTTAGCCTTTTCTGATAGGAGATGCCACATTTATCCCCACATTTTAACATTTATGTTTTCACCTTATAATTCTCTCACATGGATTTTTTTCAAAAGAAGTTAGATTTATCCATTTTACCGTAAGTGGCTTTTGAGATTTCCCTTACCCTTAAAAAGTCTTTTGCAAAAAAATTGTTAAAAAAATAATTCTCCCATTGTTTCTTCTAGGAATTCCTGATTCCATTTTTCTTTTACATT
>JAQQAC010004365.1:0-12766 GCA_029783875.1 Phataginus tricuspis | reverse complement strand
CTTGTGGAAAGCAAAAACTTTGTCAAATGATGTTTGTTCTTAATGCCGGATAAAACATAAAACATTCCGTTGTGATGCCTTTAAAGTTACTGGATGATGAGTCCACGTTAAAGTGGTTCTGGTGATCAGTGGGGAGAGTTTCATTGTTTTTTTTTTAATGTGAAGTTTTTAATGTGGAGAAAATGGTTAGATTATAAGCCTATAAAATTGTAACTCATCCGAATTGGAAGATAGCTATTCTTGTTCCTTCTTTACCCGTGAAAATGGTGGCTTTGCCGAGGTCACACATATAACAAGAGGTGGAAAAGCATTTGGACGAGGCTGGTCTCATAGGTCCCACTCCGCGTAGGACTGCTCTGCGCACCCCTGAGGCTCTGACCTGGCAGGAGAGCTGCTGAGGAGTTGCTGAGGCTGTGTGCTTGCTCTGCTGGGGAGGGTGCGGCAGTGGGGCAGGAGTCTGTCTTCCCTTCCTCCGGGACCCCCATTTTCTCACCTGTTAGAACAAGGCAAGAGCGGTCATTCCAGCCAGTTTGGTTGCCTGTGCATTCATGTCTATTTGGGAAACACCAAAGCAAAATTATATAATCCACATAATAGATTAGACCCCATTTACAGCAAAGAAACACTAGCTTAGTAAAAATATGCGGGAACACTTCAGTAATAAGCCCCAAATGGAAGACTGATCGGCTAGTGGCAATCCTTCTGTGTCCACTGAATTCCTGTGTCTTTAAAGAGATGTACAGCTTATTGGTATCCAAAGGGACTGTTAACAGTTTTATACAAGACAAAAATAATGCAATTTTTAAAAATTAAACTGTATTAAGATAATCACGTAGGTATGCATACACATATACATTCCAATATGTGAATATAATTAAAAACATGAATGTTTTGTATCATATGTAGATTCTCAGAAGTTGCAAAGAGTTTGTTCTGAATGTGCTGTTTTCATAGACTATTAACCAATTATTCTCACTTGAAATATGCCTTAAATAGTATTTCATATAAATCCTATTAAAACAAAAGTAGAAATCCCTTTGAGCTGTGGCATTGTCATTACACACCTTAAGAACAGTCTTCAGAGTTTATATTCAGTAAGCAAAGTACTTCAGAAGGAAGTAATGATATATAAGAAAAAACAGTTTATCCTTCCTAGGAAATAGGTTCGTTACATAGTTTATACTGAGGTGTAAGATTTTTGCCAGCTACACTCAAATAAATACTGACTTCATTTTAAAATTGAATTATAAGTTTGGGCTTAAAGTGGCTACTGTAGGAGCTCCCTCTTGACAGTTTATCCAGGTGTCTTGGACATGGAACCTGAGATAGAATGAAAAGAGCGATGCAGAATGGGGCAGGTGAGCCGCCCCTGCCAAGTGCATCGACAGTGACCATGGCGACAGCCAAGGCCAACAGGTGGCCCCACCTCGGAGTGCTGCCCTCCAGGCGGGAGTGAGCAGATTGCATTACTTGTCAGACATTATCTCCCGTAAATCAATATCCAACCTTTAGAGGTAGGTTTTACTGGAATGGTTTTGTAGCTGAAGGAACTGCGGCTTGGGGCAGAAAGAGCTGTAGGCCCCGTGCTGGGAAGAGATGGAGCTGGGAATTGCTGCCCACCCACGTCATCCTGGGGGTCTGCAAAGGCAGGGGGTGCACGCGTCTGACTACCCTCTGGAGCATGAGGGGGTGAAGATTCACCTGACCTTGGCATTGCAGTTGTTAATAAAAAGTGAAGTAGGGCAGATCTTACTCTTCCATTTAACAAGAGAAAAGTGATTGAGTGCCTTCAAGTTGGTGTTTCATTCATTAGGCCAACAAGTATTGCAACACCTGAGACATGCACCTTCAGAATTACATTTGAGTTTTCTATACTCTTAGTTCCATCTGTTTATACCAACAGAGTCCCCCCTGGTGATCATAGTTTACAGCCCTGATTATTAATTTGGCTTTTTGGTTTGGTTTGGTTTGTTTGTTAAGCCTGGCCTAGTGTGTAGGAAGCTTAAAAAGCAGGCATTGTTCTTGATTAAGCTAAGAAGTGCTGTGCCCCTGGGTTGTGTGTTTGTATCTGGCTGTTTGTTGCAGCTGCCTGGCAGGTGAGTTTGTCCTAGTGCCTGTAGGCACACCAAAGTCCTGGCTCTTTTTTTCCCTAATTAAGTGAAGGGCTATTACGTGAATGTCTTTGACCCTCTGGATAATAAAACATGGTGATATCAAAGAGTCCAGAACTTTTTGTGAGTTCCAAAAAATTTGATGGAATTTAATTAGTTTTAACATTTGATGAATTTCAAAGAAGATGCACAATAGCTGAGGGCCCTTACTGTTTGTTCCCAGAGCACAAACTGGTTGGGTCTCTGGATGAGCCAGCTGCCCTGTGCAGATGTGTAATGGTTAGGAACATCGTAGGTTATGGTGGCTTCCCTGTAGCATGGCCATCCGCGAAAACTGATGAAGAATCAGTGACATCAGTTTTACCAAGGAATGTAAAGTTTCCAAAAATTTTCAGAGCAGAAAGAGCTGGTTAACATTCTGGTCCATAGGAGGCCACAGCAGGTTCCAGGGCTTGGGGGGAGAGAGGAACCCAAGCGTTTGGGTGGACTTTGAAAGTAGAGACAAGAGGAATTGTCTGCAGATGAGTTGTGGCGATTTTCCAGTCCATCCTAAAACTTCCTAAATATTGATGCATGGGTGTTAATGTTTACAAAGGTGGACACAATGATGCTGGGTTTCTTGTTCACCGAGCCGAAGAATGAACTTCGCAAACACTCAAAGTAGGAGAGCAAGTGAGAGGCTTTTATTGAGAGATAAAGTGAGAGGACAGAGCTCCTGGCTCACACCAGGAGGGGATGAGAGAGGCTGTGGTGGTGCCTTGTCTAGGGGCTTTATAGGTGATTGAGAGACAAAGGGCTAGGGATGCAGACCTGCTAAATGGTCCCCAAATGCTTATCTTTGAAGAGACACTTCTTATCAGTCTTCTGGGTCATTTTTGCAAAGTAAACCTAACACAAGAAATTTACTGCTTTGATTCTTTCCCAGAATAGCAGCTTCTTGGACTGGCAGCATATCAATGAAGATTGCCTTTCCTGCTCCCAAGGTGACTGAATTATTGTCTGTTATGTTAAGAAACTTACTTTTTGACTTCTTGGGTTTTAAAGTGTAATCTTATCTTTAAGATGGAGTCCTTCCTGTTTTTACTATGTTGTTTATGACTGGGTTTGCTTGCCATTATTGTTTGCCTAGGTTGCAAATTATTTGATTTAAGGGTGGAGGAAGAAAAGCAGCATCTGGGTAAAGTTAAAGAAAATAAGCTGGGCCTTTTAGCAGGCTAAAGTAAATCTGACAATAGCCTGATTTAATTGACACAATGAAGACACGGCTATGCTGAGGTATTTTCTTATCTAAGGGATATTCAAATATTTCAGGCCAAGTTACTCCTGGCTTTTTAGTTTTAATTAATCTCACAGAAGAATGCTTATATTACTTTAGAGAATTAATGTGACTCTGACTTTGCTTAATTGTTTAATATGGAGTTTTGGTAGGGGTATTTTCCAAAGACCCTCCCTTACTCTGTCTAAACCCACAGTCCCTGTCTCAAAGACAGTAATGGTGAAAGGGCAGTGGACTTGCTGATAGGGGGTAGCCACATTCCTGTCATCTGAAAGCCTCCTGTCTTTTCACATAAAAGTATAGAATACTTCAGTATTCATGTTAAAAGATTGGCTTGCCTGGATGAGGTGTAGAGGCTGCACAGGAATGTGCTGTGTGTTGGAGTTTGTGCTGTGTTTTGTTAATATTCTCATGCATATGTAAGTCTTATCTTTTTAAAGAATTGGTTAAATCATTAGTAACGTATCTATGATCAATATGTGTATTAACAGCAGTGTCATCCTTTCTGGTGGCTTCCCTGCATGCCGATATCTGCATGAAAAAGAACACCGGGAGAAAGCCACGTATTCCTTCAAAGGACTTCATTTTCTCCCGTGCTGGCCCCTCCTAGCATGAAGCCAGAAGCCTGTGGCTGATGGTGTTGGCACGTCCCCTAAATGCTGTTGACTTGAGGCCACCTAGCAGCATTGGGATGGAAATCCACGCCCCCAGGACAGAGTCATGGTCATGCTGGTTAATAGCTATCCTACCTCCACGGAATATTTTAATTTTCTTAGACTTGGTTTTGCATTTATAAGTTAAGGGTTTTGAACTAGAACCCTGTCCCGGTCACTTCTGGCTCTCAAACTGCAGGATCTAGGGTTTGTAATTCACCCTCTGCAAGTCACCGCTGTTCTTCTTTGCTCTGATGTGGGGTTGTGTGTGAGTGTCTTAACTGCTTGGACATTAGGGGAATGGTTTAATGAGCAATTTTCTAAAAGCAAGCCTTCGAGGGAAGCGGGTTTATAGCTGGCTTAATGGTGCCATTGAAATTTAAACTGCCCTGCAAATAAGGACAATTTAGACAGTGTGACAAATCCGGGCACTGAAGAGAGGTTTGATGTCCCTCTTAAACATTCACAGAGTTTCTTCTCTCCATTTTCTTGCAGAGTTTTCCAGGAAACACAAATGCAGACAGTGTGGTGCACCACAGACTCCAGCCTCCCTTCGAAGCCAGGTTCCTGCGCTTCCAGCCCTTAGCCAGGAGCCCCAAGGGCAGGATTGGGGTGCGGATTGAAGTGTATGGATGCGCTTACAGTGAGTGATGTTTATTCCCTGACTGAAATCTGTGACCTGTTGTAAATGACAAATTGAAAACTGAACTTGTCTTGGGCAGCCTTTTAACTCTCTGTGCGTGGAGAACTGGCTATTATGGAAACCCTAACAACGCGGTCCTTAGTTACTTTGTAATCTGATTCAGAGCCTGATCGACCCCAACCGAGCCTAGACTCCCAGAAGTTAGCCCAGAACCTGCCTTACCGAGGCACTTCATAGAGCTAGTGGAGTTCAGACCAACAGCAGTGAATTACTGTGATGTTTGTTTCTGACGCAGATGACCCGCCTGTGGGACACAGGTGATTACAGGTGCCCTGTGTCCCCCAAATCCCAGGAGTCACTTCTCCGTCCACTTTGCTCTGCCTGCATCCCCGTGGCACCTTTTGAATATCGTGTATGTATTTTGTCTTCCCCCTTTTCTCCAGGGACGGTACCCGTAGGCAGAGCCGGCAGCCAGCGGGGGTGTCAAGCCAATCATAAAGGTGTCCAGGGAAATAAGCAGGGGAATCAACTCCACACCTACCATTTTGAATATAGTGGTATTTCTCAAATCAGCACAAAAGTAAAAAAATAATTTTAAAAGATAATCCTTTAGAAAACTGGAGAATAACCCAAATAGTAAGTTGGATCTAGGATTTAAAAGCTATCTCTTTTTCCCCAAACTTGGTTCTTATAACTACTGTACTATCAGAAATTTATTTCTTTAGTCTTTACTTGTCATGTAAGAATTTATCAGACTTGCCATTAGTGGAGAACTATGTTAGGTATTGGATGTGGGGGCACATCTAAAATTACTCATTTTCTTTGTCAGCATTCTATAAGAAGTCAAAAAAATGTAAAATACTGGAACTTGAATATGGGGCGCAGGGAGTGGAGCCATCAGTTCTGGACCCATCTTTTGGGTTGGAAAAGGTACCTGTCCAGCAGTCAGTTCCAAAGTGAAGGCGTGCAGAGTGGGGTGGGCGGTGCCCATACCCGGAAATGACTGCGCTCACTGTGGAAGCAGAAACTTGGACTTCTGTTGGCGAGGATGGTGGGGGGGGGGTGCAGGGCGTGGTGCTGGGGGTGCAGGGAGATGCTGATTTCCACTTTGGTCGCTCCACACGTAGCGAGAGGTTCTGGAGGCGAGGCTTACCCAAACAGTCCCATCCCAGATTCCAGGGTCTCCTTCAGCCTCGGCTTTGTCGCACTTCCTAATAACTCTTCCATTTTCACTCCGTTTCCTAACCCTGCCTCTGCTCTCTAGTGTTGACAAATACATGGAACTTTTAGTATTGCTCTCAACCTTTTCTCCCTTTTTCCAGTGGTCACGTCCTTCCATCCTCTTGTTTCTGGGATGGACAAATGTGCTCCCTGCTGCAACAGCTTGATGCCTGATACTTAGTTTCTCTTTGATGCTATGAAATTAGCTTCTCCTTCTCCCATTTCTCTGGAAACAAGGTTTACTGACTTCAAAGCAGAACATGCTCTTTGATGGGGATTTGCGATTAGCTTGATGTTCTTCTAGCGTAGATACTGCTCCAGTTTTTTGGGCTAGAGGTCGGGACCAGGAAGATCAAAGCCATGTGCTGGATTCCCGAAGGGCCATGTGCCCGCACAGCTGTCCTGGGTCCCGCAGGCATCGTGAATTCAGCAAACACGAGCTGTTGGGCACGCAGGGCTCCTAGCATAAAAATACAGACAGATAATCATCACCACCAACTAATAAACAATACAGAGTACATCCCTTCATAGTAGTGGCTCTGCATTTTTATTACTAATAAGAGTAATTGTTCAAGCATAGAGTTTTGCATTATTATTTTTGACGGTAATTTAATATGATACGGTTTATAGCTAAAAGTGATAATTATTTTTTTTCATTTGCATTTCCACTGCAATGATATTGAGAAAATGTACAAATTGTTTATCTTGGTACATAATGTCTCTTACATGCCACTTCTCTTTTAAGTTTTGTTTTTTTATATCCCATTTACAGCGATACTATTCCTGTAAACATGGCGCCTTTGCATTGCTTCCTGGCTTGGTGTGTACAGTTTCTCCACCTGAAAATCCCTCCCCCCATTTCCAGAGTGGATGGAGCGTGGGGGCTTGCACACCACAGCAAGGCGTGGGCACCCTTCCCTCACTTCTCTCCAGCAATGCTGCCCGCCAGTGTCTGCATCCCCTGCAAACTTGGTCCGGGCTTCATACTGCACTTGAAATTAAAGCATCTGTGGGGGTTTTTTTTTTCCCACTTTCTTAAGTTTTCAATAACAGGTGCATATTGTCTGACTAGTTCTAAGCTGAC
Source organism: Phataginus tricuspis (assembly GCA_029783875.1). Lineage (NCBI taxonomy): Eukaryota > Metazoa > Chordata > Mammalia > Pholidota > Manidae > Phataginus > Phataginus tricuspis. Next base: position 5,778 of record JAQQAC010004365.1, on the reverse strand, counting down.
CTTTTCCATGCAGGTCTTGAAGCCCCACACGCCCAGCACTAGCACTGTCCCCAACTCCGCCTTCATTTACGTAGAGAGATTGTCACTCATTTTCTGTCCCTTCTTTTCTGCAGTCTGCTTTGCCTGCCTGTGTTCATGTTCACTGTCATGCTCAGGTGTCCCCTGTGGCTTGCACTGTGCCCATCATTCTGTGTGGTACTAGCCCCAGTATTGTCATGTAATTTTATGTTTATTAGTGTTTTATTGTTGGAATAAGAGAGGGAAGGAAGGAAGGTGGAAGGAAGGTGGGAGGGAAGGGTGGAAGGGAAGGGAGAAAGAAAGGAACAGATAGGCCCAAATAGTGAGCCCATGAGGGTTTACCAGCTCTCCATGCGGCACTCCAGGCCTTGGTCAAGTCAGGCATTGAAAATAAAATGGCTACAGAGGGAAGAGAAGGGAAGAGAATGTTTAATAGGATGTTTTAAAATAAAATACCATGTTTGTTTTAAAAAGCAGTGACTGTTGTAGTGAAAAACATACAGATTTTATTTAACTACTTCAACATGTGTCAGTATTTATAAACTTGCTGTTAACATTCTATAAAAATAACTAAAACATATTTAGAAACATTTAAGAAGATTATTGAAGGAAGAGTCTGGATACAGAACTTTCTGTTCCGTCCTGGTCCTATTCTAGGTAGATTTCAGTTTAGAAAGTGCATCGTAGGGTTAGAAGAACATGGACTGAAAGTAGACATGGTCACCTGGACAAAGAAAAACACTGGAAAGTAATGATGGGCTTTAGTCCTGTGAGAGGACACTCATCTGCATCAGCCTCTCCTGCTGCGGACAAAGTGGGACCAGGCAAACCCAGTTAGAGAGAGTATTGAGTACATATTCACAGAGCTACTCCCTTGGAGGCCCCCTGCTGAGAAAGAGGACTTAGGCACTACCTCTGTCCCCAGGGCAGGGAAGTGGCTGCATTTGGGAATCGGTAATGAATTCGTCTAGATTTATTGTTTGTTTGTGGTCAGTTTTCAATGTCCTTGAATTGCTATTCTTGATAATTTTTCCCAGTTTTACATTCCTTTTGGGAGAGAGGGTTTGCCAGGCTTTTTACTCAGCCATTTTAGAAGTCTTACCCTTTACCCCCTTGATTATTTTTAAGGACATTTAAATTAAATATATATATATATCTCCATGTAAACTCTGGTGTTTTTCCTTCCTTTATATTGACTCATATTTCCATGTATCATTTTCTTTCTACCTCAAAGACTTCTCTAACATTTCCTGCTGTGCGGATCTGGTGAGGACTTCTTTCAGCTTTTGTTGTGTCTGAAAAAGTTGTTATTCCACCTTCATTTTTGAAAGTTACGTTCACTCAGTATAGAATGCTAGGGTCACATTTTTTCATTCAACTCTTTCAAGATGCCGCTGTGCTGTTTCCTCACCTGCCTCCTTCCAGTGAGAAGCTGCAGCCATCTGTATCTATGTACCTGAGAGTGACATGTCTTTTTTCCCTCTTGCTGTTTTTAAGATTTTTAAACAGTTTGTTTCTGATGTGCTTGGGTTTTCTTTCTTGTGCTTGTAGTTAACTGGGCTATTTAGGTTGATGGGCTTTCATCAGCTTTGGAAAGTTTCAGCCATTGTTTCTTCAAATATTTTTCCAAACCCCCTGCTGCTGGGGTTCTTGCTCATGGAGTTGAAGAATGAACTTCGCAAACACCCAAAGTAGGAGAGCAAGAGTGAGGCTCTTACTTAGAGAGAAAGTGGGAGGACAGAGCTCCCGGCTCACGCCAGGAGGGGACTCACACCAGAGTCCATGGCCGTGCACTGTCTAGGGGGTTGATAACGTGATAAAGGGCTAGGGGTGTGGCCTGTTAAGTGGTCCTAGAATGTTCATCTTTGTGGAGACATTAAGTCTCTTTTCTCATCAGTCTTCCCGATAATTCTGCAAAATTAACGTAAGAAGTTTACTGCAGATTTCTTTCCCAGAATAGCAGCTTTTTGGTCTGGAAGCATATCAATCATCAATCAAAACTGCCTGCCCTGCGCTCAAGATGGGCCATTATTGTCTGTTTGCTAAAGAGCCTAAAAGGCAGTCAAAGATGGAATCTTTCTTGCTTTTACTATGTTGTTTATGGCTGGGCTTGCTTGCAATTATTAATTGCCCAGGTTGCAGATCACATGATCAGGTCTGAAGGTGGAAAAACAGCACATAGCCTGGGCCTTTCAGCATGCTAAAGTGAATCTTACACATAATTACAAATGATTAGCATAATAAAAACATGGGCTACTTTCCTTTATCTGGGAGTATTAACTGATCTCCCTGAAGAGTGACTCTAGAGCTTAATGTTGAACCCTGAGTTTTGGCAGGGGTTTGCCTTGCATATTGTTGCATTGCTCTGACTGTAATGATCTTGTCTTGCTTTTTCTAGGGGGCCTTCACCCTATTCTGTATAAACCCGCGGTCCCTGTCTCACCCCCATCTCTTCTCCTTAAGGGACTTAATTACCATATATCAGTTGAAGCGTGTTAGGCGGTTTGACTCTGTTCTGCCACATACCTCACTGATGTCCTGTTTATTCTCTTAAGTTACTGTTTTTTCCTCATCTTATTTTAGAGTATTTCTACTGCTATGTCTTTAAATTCACAAATCTCTTCTTCTCTAGTGTTTAATCTGCCAGTAATCCCATTCAGTGTATTTTTCTTCTCAGACATTGTATGTTTCACTTTTATTTTTACTATATTTTGTGTATCTCCTTGATTTTTTTGAGCATATGGATGACAGTTATAATAATTACCTTAATGTCTTTCTTTGCTAATAATATCTGTGTCAGTTGTCAGTTCTGTGTAAGTTTTGATTGCTTTTTTTCTCATTATGGGTCATACTTTCCATCTTCCTTGGATGACTGGAAATATTTTGTTAGATGCCAGGCATTTTGATTTTTACCTTGTTGGATGCTGGATATTTTTGCATCTTAAATTCTTGAGCTTTGTTCAAGAGCACATTGAACTGAAGGAATCTTATCCTTATTAGTCTTGCTTTTAAAATTTGTTAGTCCACACTGGAGCAGTACTTAGTCTGGGGCTAATTAGCTCATTAGTGAATGAGACGCTTCTGGGCCAGTGACTCTAGCCAATGACAGTGAATTATGAGGCTCCCAGCCGGGATGACAAGAATGGGCAGTATTCCCAATGCCGTGTGCATGCCAGCGCTGTTTCCCGTTTGACCTTTTAGATGGACCTTTCCCAGTCCTCAGGAAGCTCCTTACTCACACGCACTGATGAGCACCTGGCTGAGCGCTCAGTTACGGGTGTGCTGCGGGTCAGTGGTGTCCTCCCATTCACCTTCTCCTCCCTCTTTGCTGCCTGTGGGCTCCAGGCGCTTTGTTCTTACCAACCTCTTGACTCTATCTCCACCGTCCTTGCTCTGAGGTGCTGCTCTATGTTGTTATGAGCAGTTGTGTGTGGAATGAGATCCAGAAGCTGTAAATCTAACACAAATTTAGTCTCACCATTGGTAAAATGGGTTCCTCTTCCTAACTGTCCAGTATGTGTGGGACCTTCTTTAATAATATTGTTAGGGATGTAATCATCAAAATGAAAATAAAACTAATGATTACAAGTTAAAATCACATAAAATTAGAAAAACACTTCCTACTTTCAGCTACTTATCACATTTCCTCTTACTCTCTTTGGAAGGTAGTTTCTATGCTCTTACAGTAGGGGAAAGTATTGTTTCCTATTTTAATGCATACTCTGTGACCTCTATTCAAGTGCCACTATTATTTAAAGAGTTGAGTTACATATGAGGGCCTTTGTCATGAAGACTTCTTGTGAAAGTTAAGTGTGATGCTAGTTGATAATTTAATGCATTATTTTGGTATTTTCATTCAAAAACATTATGGACATATAAAATTTTATTTGCTGTTAACATGGTCCAGTGGCAAAAACCTTGTTGGTGGACTGATGGACACAGGGTTCCCTTAGCATGAGCAGTGACTTCAAAGTCAGCTTCTCCAGGTCACTCTGCCATCAGTGGCTCCAGGGCCGAGAAGCCCCTGTGCCGTGGAGGTGACCCTCCAGTGGGGCTGCGAGAGGCTGTCTCCCATCCGCAATCAGAGGGCTGACTTACTGAACTAAATGCTCTCTGTCCCAAAGTGTGATGTTTTTGTTTAAATTTACATTAAAAAAAATCTGTTGCCTTTACAAATGGTGTTTGAGTGTTTAGTGCTAATCTTTTTTAGTTATTTTATACTTACTGACATGCCAATTTGTTTTCAAGTATTCAGGTTGATTCATGAACATTTGCAAGTAAATGACATTTTATAAATGGATTCTCTTTGATGAGGCCTGTAATTGAGTTTCTTGCATGAGTTTCAAATCTAAATATTCCTGTTATAAATAATCTTTTGTGATAATACATTCTTATTTATTGTGTGGGCTTCCGTGGGCTTCTTGATAAACAGTGCAGCCCATTTTTTGAACCATGTTGACTACTTTCTGATACCAGTTTGTAAATTGTACGGGGAATTTTGTCGTGTGGTTGGTATGATGTCTAGAGGCCCTTGAGCCTTTCCCTTCCTTTTTCCAAACACTTCCATCAGAGAAGAACCCTTCCTTTTCTTACCGCCTCCATCCTGAGCTGTAAGCTCTCTGCTTGTCACTGTAGTTCCCTTAGCAGTATCCACAGGAAGTCTTCAGGATGTTCCTGGTGAAATTAGTCCTTTCAGATAGAAGTGAGAAATGAGGAAAGGAAAGTTAGCCCCACAGGGCTGCCAGGCCATGTCCGCACCGCTGCGGTTCATTCCAGAATCCAGCAGAGCGCAGGACACCTGGCAAGTGCTTTATCAGCATGAAATGAAACGAGCTATAAGTGAGGAATGAATGGAAATTAGGTCAAGGTGGAAAAAAATGGTCTTATAATAACTAAACTTTATACGCTAAAGCAACATCCTTGCTGAAGCAAAAAGTGAAGCTACTGAAGACTGTCTGTGTAAAATCTGGTCTTTTTATATTACACACAGAAATATATAGCCAGGAGCTAAAACACTGACCTATTCTTTACCTTATAAAGTATTCAAGAATAGCCACAAAGGAAGTGTATTGAGTTACGCAATAGTCAGGTCAACAGAAATAATTAAATTTGTAGTTTCCTATTTAAATAGAGTTTTTGATTTTTAAGCCAAAGAAGGATCATAGGATGTCTGGTCGTGAGCGGGTTCTTATCACGGCTGCTATAAGCTGTCGGGAACCAGGCGTGGTCACCAGAACCAGGTTCTGCAGGGTGGGGTGGCAGCCTTCTGTAAAGGGCCAGCCAGCAGATACTTCAGGTGTTCCAGGCACATGTGCTCTCTGCCTATTCTTTGTTTTTGTGCTTGTTTTTAATACATCTTTAGAAATTAGCTCACAGGAATGCACACTAACAGGCTGCAGAGTGATGTGGATAACTTCACAGGAAGTGAAGGGGGAACTGACAGTCCAGATCTAAAATCAATTCCCAAATTTTATCTATCTTTGAACTCCTTAGTTGAGCTTGTTTATTGCCATTTAAGATTTGGGTTAAAATAATAGGACTGTTACAAGATACATTATTTTTAAGTGGTTTTGTTTTACTCAGTCAGCTACATACCTGTATTGTAACTGAGTCACCTTAGAGACTTAAAATCTGTCAAAATATATATTGAATCTGCCTAAGATGTAATTGGATGATGAACATGGTCATTTGTGCTATGTGCAAGTGTTAGGGATCACATTAGAAAGTCAAAAGCTTGGACAAGGGAGTTTTAAGACCATT
>JAQQAC010004364.1:0-12782 GCA_029783875.1 Phataginus tricuspis | reverse complement strand
CTTGTGGAAAGCAAAAACTTTGTCAAATGATGTTTGTTCTTAATGCCAGATAAAACATAAAACATTCCGTTGTGATGCCTTTAAAGTTACTGGATGATGAGTCCACGTTAAAGTGGTTCTGGTGATCAGTGGGGAGAGTTTCATTGTTTTTTTTTTAATGTGAAGTTTTTAATGTGGAGAAAATGGTTAGATTATAAGCCTATAAAATTGTAACTCATCCGAATTGGAAGATAGCTATTCTTGTTCCTTCTTTACCCGTGAAAATGGTGGCTTTGCCGAGGTCACACATATAACAAGAGGTGGAAAAGCATTTGGACGAGGCTGGTCTCATAGGTCCCACTCCGCGTAGGACTGCTCTGCGCACCCCTGAGGCTCTGACCTGGCAGGAGAGCTGCTGAGGAGTTGCTGAGGCTGTGTGCTTGCTCTGCTGGGGAGGGTGCGGCAGTGGGGCAGGAGTCTGTCTTCCCTTCCTCTGGGACCCCCATTTTCTCACCTGTTAGAACAAGGCAAGAGTGGTCATTCCAGCCAGTTTGGTTGCCTGTGCATTCATGTCTATTTGGGAAACACCAAAGCAAAATTATATAATCCACATAATAGGTTAGACCCCATTTACAGCAAAGAAACACTAGCTTAGTAAAAATATGCGGGAACACTTCAGTAATAAGCCCCAAATGGAAGACTGATCGGCTAGTGGCAATCCTTCTGTGTCCACTGAATTCCTGTGTCTTTAAAGAGATGTACAGCTTATTGGTATCCAAAGGGACTGTTAACAGTTTTATACAAGACAAAAATAATGCAATTTTTAAAAATTAAACTGTATTAAGATAATCACGTAGGTATGCATACACATATACATTCCAATATGTGAATATAATTAAAAACATGAATGTTTTGTATCATATGTAGATTCTCAGAAGTTGCAAAGAGTTTGTTCTGAATGTGCTGTTTTCATAGACTATTAACCAATTATTCTCACTTGAAATATGCCTTAAATAGTATTTCATATAAATCCTATTAAAACAAAAGTAGAAATCCCTTTGAGCTGTGGCATTGTCATTACACACCTTAAGAACAGTCTTCAGAGTTTATATTCAGTAAGCAAAGTACTTCAGAAGGAAGTAATGATATATAAGAAAAAACAGTTTATCCTTCCTAGGAAATAGGTTCGTTACATAGTTTATACTGAGGTGTAAGATTTTTGCCAGCTACACTCAAATAAATACTGACTTCATTTTAAAATTGAATTATAAGTTTGGGCTTAAAGTGGCTACTGTAGGAGCTCCCTCTTGACAGTTTATCCAGGTGTCTTGGACATGGAACCTGAGATAGAATGAAAAGAGCGATGCAGAATGGGGCAGGTGAGCCGCCCCTGCCAAGTGCATCGACAGTGACCATGGCGACAGCCAAGGCCAACAGGTGGCCCCACCTCGGAGTGCTGCCCTCCAGGCGGGAGTGAGCAGATTGCATTACTTGTCAGACATTATCTCCCGTAAATCAATATCCAACCTTTAGAGGTAGGTTTTACTGGAATGGTTTTGTAGCTGAAGGAACTGCGGCTTGGGGCAGAAAGAGCTGTAGGCCCCGTGCTGGGAAGAGATGGAGCTGGGAATTGCCGCCCACCCACGTCATCCTGGGGGTCTGCAAAGGCAGGGGGTGCACGCGTCTGACTACCCTCTGGAGCATGAGGGGGTGAAGATTCACCTGACCTTGGCATTGCAGTTGTTAATAAAAAGTGGAGTAGGGCAGATCTTACTCTTCCATTTAACAAGAGAAAAGTGATCGAGTGCCTTCAAGTTGGTGTTTCATTCATTAGGCCAACAAGTATTGCAACACCTGAGACATGCACCTTCAGAATTACATTTGAGTTTTCTATACTCTTAGTTCCATCTGTTTATACCAACAGAGTCCCCCCTGGTGAACATAGTTTACAGCCCTGATTATTAATTTGGCTTTTGGGTTTGGTTTGGTTTGTTTGTTAAGCCTGGCCTAGTGTGTAGGAAGCTTAAAAAGCAGGCATTGTTCTTGATTAAACTAAGAAGTGCTGTGCCCCTGGGTTGCATGTTTGTATCTGGCTGTTTGTTGCAGCTGCCTGGCAGGTGAGTTTGTCCTAGTGCCTGTAGGCACACCAAAGTCCTGGCTCCTTTTTTCCCTAATTAAGTGAAGGGCTATTACGTGAATGTCTTTGACCCTCTGGATAATAAAACATGGTGATATCAAAGAGTCCAGAACTTTTTGTGAGTTCCAAAAAATTTGATGGAATTTAATTAGTTTTAACATTTGATGAATTTCAAAGAAGATGCACAATAGCTGAGGGCCCTTACTGTTTGTTCCCAGAGCACAAACTGGTTGGGTCTCTGGATGGGCCAGCTGCCCTGTGCAGATGTGTAATGGTTAGGAACATCGTAGGTTATGGTGGCTTCCCTGTAGCATGGCCATCCGCGAAAACTGATGAAGAATCCGTGACATCAGTTTTACCAAGGAATGTAAAGTTTCCAAAAATTTTCAGAGCAGAAAGAGCTGGTTAACATTCTGGTCCATAGGAGGCCACAGCAGGTTCCAGGGCTTGGGGGGGAGAGAGGAACCCAAGCGTTTGGGTGGACTTTGAAAGTAGAGACAAGAGGAATTGTCTGCAGATGAGTTGTGGCGATTTTCCAGTCCATCCTAAAACTTCCTAAATATTGATGCATGGGTGTTAATGTTTACAAAGGTGGACACAATGATGCTGGGTTTCTTGTTCACCGAGCCAAAGAATGAACTTCGCAAACACTCAAAGTAGGAGAGCAAGTGAGAGGCTTTTATTGAGAGATAAAGTGAGAGGACAGAGCTCCTGGCTCACACCAGGTGGGGATGAGAGAGGCTGTGGTGGTGCCTTGTCTAGGGGCTTTATAGGTGATTGAGAGACAAAGGGCTAGGGATGCAGACCTGCTAAATGGTCCCCAAATGCTTATCTTTGAAGAGACACTTCTTATCAGTCTTCTGGGTCATTTTTGCAAAGTAAACCTAACACAAGAAATTTACTGCTGTGATTCTTTCCCAGAATAGCAGCTTCTTGGACTGGCAGCATATCAATGAAGATTGCCTTTCCTGCTCCCAAAGTGGACTGAATTATTTTCTGTTATGTTAAGAAACTTACTTTTTGACTTCTTGGGTTTTAAAGTGTAATCTTATCTTTAAGATGGAGTCCTTCCTGTTTTTACTATGTTGTTTATGACTGGGTTTGCTTGCCATTATTGTTTGCCTAGGTTGCAAATTATTTGATTTAAGGGTGGAGGAAGAAAAGCAGCATCTGGGTAAAGTTAAAGAAAATAAGCTGGGCCTTTTAGCAGGCTAAAGTAAATCTGACAATAGCCTGATTTAATTGACACAGTGAAGACACGGCTATGCTCAGGTGTTTTCTTATCTAAGGGATATTCAAATATTTCAGGCCAAGTAACTCCTGGCTTTTTAGTTTTAATTAATCTCACAGAAGAATGCTTATATTACTTTAGAGAATTAATGTGACTCTGACTTTGCTTAATTGTTTAATATGGAGTTTTGGTAGGGGTATTTTCCAAAGGCCCTCCCCTACTCTGTCTAAACCCACAGTCCTTGTCTCAAAGACAGTAATGGTGAAAGGGCAGTGGACTTGCTGATAGGGGGTAGCCACATTCCTGTCATCTGAAAGCCTCCTGTCTTTTCACATAAAAGTATAGAATACTTCAGTATACATGTTAAAAGATTGGCTTGCCTGGATGAGGTGTAGAGGCTGCACAGGAATGTGCTGTGTGTTGGAGTTTGTGCTGTGTTTTGTTAATATTCTCATGCATATGTAAGTCTTACCTTTTTAAAGAATTGGTTAAATCATTAGTAACGTATCTATGATCAATATGTGTATTAACAGCAGTGTCATCCTTTCTGGTGGCTTCCCTGCATGCTGATATCTGCATGAAAAAGAACACCAGGAGAAAGCCACGTATTCCTTCAAAGGACTTCATTTTCTCCCGTGCTGGCCCCTCCTAGCATGAAGCCAGAAGCCTGTGGCTGATGGTATTGGCACGTCCCCTAAATGCTGTTGACTTGAGGCCACCTAGCAGCATTGGGATGGAAATCCACACCCCCAGGACAGAGTCATGGTCACACTGGATAACAGCTATCCTACCTCCACGGAATATTTTAATTTTCTTAGACTTGGTTTTGCATTTATAAGTGAAGGGTTTTGAACTAGAACCCTGTCCCGGTCACTTCTAGCTCTCAGACTGCAGGATCTAGGGTTTGTAATTCACCCTCTGCAAGTCACCGCTGTTCTTCTTTGCTCTGATGTGTGGTTGTGTGTGAGTGTCTTAACTGCTTGGACATTAGGGGAATGGTTTAATGAGCAATTTTCTAAAAGCAAGCCTTCGAGGGAAGCGGGTTTATAGCTGGCTTAATGGTGCCATTGAAATTTAAACTGCCCTGCAAATAAGGACAATTTAGACAGTGATGACAAATCCGGGCACTGAAGAGAGGTTTGATGTCCCTCTTAAACATTAACAGAGTTTCTTCTCTCCATTTTCTTGCAGAGTTTTCCAGGAAACACAAATGCAGACAGTGTGGTGCACCACAGACTCCAGCCTCCCTTCGAAGCCAGGTTCCTGCGCTTCCAGCCCTTAGCCAGGAGCCCCAAGGGCAGGATTGGGGTGCGGATTGAAGTGTATGGATGCACTTACAGTGAGTGATGTTTATTCCCTGACTGAAATCTGTGACCTGTTGTAAATGACAAATTGAAAACTGAACTTGTCTTGGGCAGCCTTTTAACTCTCTGTGCGTGGAGAACTGGCTATTATGGAAGCCGTAACAACGCGGTCCTTAGTTACTTTGTAATCTGATTCAGAGCTTGATCGACCCCAACCGAGCCTAGACTCCCAGAAGTTAGCCCAGAACCTGCCTTACCGAGGCACTTCATAGAGCTAGTGGAGTTCAGATCAACAGCAGTGAATTACTGTGATGTTTGTTTCTGACACAGACGACCCGCCTGTGGGACACAGGTGATTACAGGTGCCCTGTGTCCCCCAAATCCCAGGAGTCACTTCTCCATCCACTTTGCTCTGCCTGCATCCCCGTGGCACCTTTTGAATATCGTGTATGTATTTTGTCTTCCCCGTTTCTTCCAGGGACGGTACCCGTAGGCAGAGCCGGCAGCCAGCGGGGGTGTCAAGCCAATCATAAAAGCGTTCAGGGAAATAAGCAGGGGAATCAACTCCACACCTACCATTTTGAATATAGTGGTATTTCTCAAATCAGCACAAAAGTAAAAAAAATAATTTTAAAAGATAATCCTTTAGAAAACTGGAGAATAACCCAAATAGTAAGTTGGATCTAGTATTTAAAAGCTATCTCTTTTCCCCCAAACTTGGTTCTTATAACTACTGTACTATCAGAAATTTATTTCTTTAGTCTTTACTTGTCATGTAAGAATTTATCAGAGACTTGCCATTAGTGGAGAACTATGTTAGGTATTGGATGTGGGGGCACATCTAAAATTACTCATTTTCTTTGTCAGCATTCTATAAGAAGTCAAAAAAATGTAAAATACTGGAACTTGAATATGGGGCGCAGGGAGTGGAGCCATCAGTTCTGGACCCATCTTTTGGGTTGGAAAAGGTACCTGTCCAGCAGTCAGTTCCAAAGTGAAGGCGTGCAGAGTGGGGTGGGCGGTGCCCATACCCGGAAATGACTGCGCTCACTGTGGAAGCAGAAACTTGGACTTCTGTTGGCGAGGATGGTGGGGGGGGGGTGCAGGGCGTGGTGCTGGGGGTGCAGGGAGATGCTGATTTCCACTTTGGTCGCTCCACACGTAGCGAGAGGTTCTGGAGGCGAGGCTTACCCAAACAGTCCCATCCCAGATTCCAGGGTCTCCTTCAGCCTCGGCTTTGTCTCACTTCCTAATGACTCTTCCATTTTCACTCCGTTTCCTAACCCTGCCTCTGCTCTCTAGTGTTGACAAATACATGGAACTTTTAGTATTGCTCTCAACCTTTTCTCCCTTTTTCCAGTGGTCACGTCCTTCCATCCTCTTGTTTCTGGGATGGACGAATGTGCTCCCTGCTGCAACAGCTCGATGCCTGATACTTAGTTTCTCTTTGATGCTATGAAATTAGCTTCTCCTTCTCCCACTTCTCTGGAAACAACTTAAGGTTTACTGACTTCAAAGTAGAACATGCTCTTTGATGGGGATTTGCGATTAGCTTGATGTTCTTCTTGCGGAGATACTGCTCCAGTTTTTTGGGCTAGAGGTCGGGACCAGGAAGATAAAAGCCATGTGCTGGATTCCCGAAGGGCCATGTGCCTGCACAGCTGTCCTGGGTCCCGCAGGCATCGTGAATTCAGCAAACACGAGCTGTTGGGCACGCAGGGCTCCTAGCATAAAAATACAGACAGATAATCATCACCACCAACTAATAAACAATACAGAGTACATCCCTTCATAGTAGTGGCTCTGCATTTTTATTACTAATAAGAGTAATTGTTCAAGCATAGAGTTTTGCATTATTATTTTTGACAGTAATTTAATATGATACGGTTTATAGCCAAAAGTGATATATTTTTTTTTCATTTGCATTTCCACTGCAATGATATTGAGAAAATGTACAAATTGTTTATCTTGGTACATAATGTCTCTTACATGCCACTTCTCTTTTAAGTTTTGTTTTTTTATATCCCATTTACAGCGATACTATTCCTGTAAACATGGCGCCTTTGCATTGCTTCCTGGCTTGGTGTGTACAGTTTCTCCACCTGAAAATCCCTCCCCCCATTTCCAGAGTGGGATGGAGCGTGGGGGCTTGCACACCACAGCAAGGCGTGGGCACACTTCCCTCACTTCTCTCCAGCAATGCTGCCCGCCAGTGTCTGCATCCCCTGCAAACTTGGTCCGGGCTTCATACTGCACTTGAAATTAAAGCATCTGTGGGGTTTTTTTTTTTTTTCCCACTTTCTTAAGTTTTCAATAACAGGTGCATATTGTCTGACTAGTTCTAAGCTGACCTTCTCCATGCAGGTCTTGAAGCCCCAGACGCCCAGCACTGGCACTGTCCCCAACTCCGCCTTCATTTACGTAGAGAGATTGTCACTCATTTTCTGTCCCTTCTTTTCTGCAGTCTGCTTTGCCTGCCTGTGTTCATGTTCACTGTCATGCTCAGGTGTCCCCCGTGGCTTACACTGTGCCCATCATTCTGTGTGGTACTAGCCCCAGTATTGTCATGTAATTTTATGTTTATTAGTGTTTTATTGTTGGAATAAGAGAGGGAAGGAAGGAAGGAAGGTGGAAGGAAAGTGGGAGGGAAGGGTGGAAGGGAAGGGAGAAAGAAAGGAACAGATAGGCCCAAATATGGAGCCCATGAGGGTTTACCAGCTCTCCATGCGGCACTCCAGGCCTTGGTCAAGTCAGGCATTGAAAATAAAATGGCTACAGAGGGAAGAGAAGGGAAGAGAATGTTTAATAGGATGTTTTAAAATAAAATACCATGTTTGTTTTAAAAAGCAGTGACTGTTGTAGTGAAAAACATACAGATTTTATTTAACTACTTCAACATGTGTCAGTATTTATAAACTTGCTGTTAACATTCTATAAAAATAACTAAAACATATTTAGAAACATTTAAGAAGATTATTGAAGGAAGAGTCTGGATACAGAACTTTCTGTTCCGTCCTGGTCCTATTCTAGGTAGATTTCAGTTTAGAAAGTGCATCGTAGGGTTAGAAGAACATGGACTGAAAGTAGACATGGTCACCTGGACAAAGAAAAACACTGGAAAGTAATGATGGGCTTTAGTCCTGTGAGAGGACACTCATCTGCATCAGCCTCTCCTGCTGCGGACAAAGTGGGACCAGGCAAACCCAGTTAGAGAGAGTATTGAGTACATATTCACAGAGCTACTCCCTTGGAGGCCCCCTGCTGAGAAAGAGGACTTAGGCACTACCTCTGTCCCCAGGGCAGGGAAGTGGCTGCATTTGGGAATCGGTAATGAATTCGTCTAGATTTATTGTTTGTTTGTGGTCAGTTTTCAATGTCCTTGAATTGCTATTCTTGATAATTTTTCCCAGTTTTACATTCCTTTTGGGAGAGAGGGTTTGCCAGGCTTTTTACTCAGCCATTTTAGAAGTCTTACCCTTTACCCCCTTGATTATTTTTAAGGACATTTAAATTAAATATATATATATATCTCCATGTAAACTCTGGTGTTTTTCCTTCCTTTATATTGACTCATATTTCCATGTATCATTTTCTTTCTACCTCAAAGACTTCCTCTAACATTTCCTGCTGTGCGGATCTGGTGAGGACTTCTTTCAGCTTTTGTTATGTCTGAAAAAGTTGTTATTCCACCTTCATTTTTGAAAGTTACGTTCACTCAGTAGATGCTAGGGTCACATTTTTTCATTCAACTCTTTCAAGATGCCGCTGTGCTGTTTCCTCACCTGCCTCCTTCCAGTGAGAAGCTGCAGCCATCTGTATCTATGTACCTGAGAGTGACATGTCTTTTTTCCCTCTTGCTGTTTTTAAGATTTTAAACAGTTTGTTTCTGATGTGCTTGGGTTTTCTTTCTTGTGCTTGTAGTTAACTGGGCTATTTAGGTTGATGGGCTTTCATCAGCTTTGGAAAGTTTCAGCCATTGTTTCTTCAAATATTTTTCCAAACCCCCCTGCTGCTGGGGTTCTTGCTCATGGAGTTGAAGAATGAACTTCGCAAACACCCAAAGTAGGAGAGCAAGAGTGAGGCTCTTACTTAGAGAGAAAGTGGGAGGACAGAGCTCCCGGCTCACGCCAGGAGGGGACTCACACCAGAGTCCATGGCCGTGCACTGTCTAGGGGGTTGATAACGTGATAAAGGGCTAGGGGTGTGGCCTGTTAAGTGGTCCTAGAATGTTCATCCTTGAGGAGACATTAAGTCTCTTTTCTCATCAGTCTTCCAGATAATTCTGCAAAATTAACGTAAGAAGTTTACTGCAGGTTTCTTTCCCAGAATAGCAGCTTTTTGGTCTGGGAGCATATCAATCATCAATCAAAACTGCCTGCCCTGCTCTCAAGATGGGCCGTTATTGTCTGTTTGCTAAAGACTTTAAAAGGCAGTCAAAGATGGAATCTTTCTTGCTTTTACTATGTTGTTTATGGCTGGGCTTGCTTGCAATTATTAATTGCCCAGGTTGCAGATCACGTGATCAGGTCTGAAGGAGGAAAAACAGCACATAGCCTGGGCCTTTCAGCATGCTAAAGTGAATCTTACACATAATTACAAATGATTAGCATAATAAAAACATGGGCTGCTTTCCTTTATCTGGGAGTATTAACTGATCTCCCTGAAGAGTGACTCTAGAGCTTAATGTTGAACCCTGAGTTTTGGCAGGGGTTTGCCTTGCATATTGTTGCATTGCTCTGACTGTAATGATCTTGTCTTGCTTTTTCTAGGGGGCCTTCACCCTATTCTGTATAAACCCGCGGTCCCTGTCTCACCCCCATCTCTTCTCCTTAAGGGACTTAATTACCATATATCAGTTGAAGCGTGTTAGGCGGTTTGACTCTGTTCTGCCACATACCTCACTGATGTCCTGTTTATTCTCTTAAGTTACTGTTTTTTCCTCGTCTTATTTTAGAGTATTTCTACTGCTATGTCTTTAAATTCACAAATCTCTTCTTCTCTAGTGTTTAATCTGCCAGTAATCCCATTCAGTGTATTTTTCTTTTCAGACATTGTATGTTTCACTTTTATTTTTACTATATTTTGTGTATCTCCTTGATTTTTTTGAGCATATGGATGACAGTTATAATAACTACCTTAATGTCTTTCTTTGCTATTAATATCTGTGTCAGTTGTCAGTTCTGTGTAAGTTTTGATTTCTTTTTTTCTCATTATGGGTCATACTTTCCATCTTCCTTGGATGTCTGGAAATATTTTGTTAGATGCCAGGCATTTCGATTTTTACCTTGTTGGATGCTGGATATTTTTGCATCTTAAATTCTTGAGCTTTGTTCAAGAGCACATTGAACTGAAGGAATCTGATCCTTGTTAGTCTTGCTTTTAAAATTTGTTAGTCCACACTGGAGCAGTACTTAGTCTGGGGCTAATTAGCTCATTAGTGAATGAGACGCTTCTGGGCCAGTGACTCTAGCCAATGACAGTGAATTATGAGGCTCCCAGCCGGGATGACAAGAATGGGCAGTATTCCCAATGCCGTGTGCATGCCAGCGCTGTTTCCCGTTTGACCTTTTAGATGGACCTTTCCCAGTCCTCAGGAAGCTCCTTACTCGCATGCACTGATGAGTACCTGGCTGAGCGCTCAGTTACGGGTGTGCTGCGGGTCAGTGGTGTCCTCCCATTCACCTTCTCCTCCCTCTTTGCTGCCTGTGGGCTCCAGGCGCTTTGTTCTTACCAACCTCTTAAAACTATCTCCACCGTCCTTGCTCTGAGGTGCTGCTCTATGTTGTTATGAGCAGTTGTGTGTGGAATGAGATCCAGAAGCTGTAAATCTAACACAAATTTAGTCTCACCATTGGTAAAATGGGTTCCTCTTCCTAACTGTCCAGTATGTGTGGGACCTTCTTTAATAATATTGTTAGGGATGTAATCATCAAAATATAACCTCAGTTAATAAAACTAATGATTACAAGTTAAAATCACATAAAATTGGAAAAACACTTCCTACTTTCAGCTACTTATCACATTTCCTCTTACTCTCTTTGGAATGTAGTTTCTATGCTCTTACAGTAGGGGAAACTATTGTTTCCTATTTTAATGCATACTCTGTAACCTCTATTCAAGTGCTGCTATTATTTAAAGAGTTGAGTTACATATGAGGGCCTTTGTCATGAAGACTTCTTGTGAAAGTTAAGTGTGATGCTAGTTGATAATTTAATGCATTATTTTGGTATTTTCATTCAAAAACATTACGGACATATAAAATTTTATTTGCTGTTAACATGGTCCAGTGGCAAAAACCTTGTTGGTGGACTGATGGACACAGGGTTCCCTTAGCATGAGCAGTGACTTCAAAGTCAGCTTCTCCAGGTCACTCTGCCATCAGTGGCTCCAGGGCCGAGAAGCCCCTGTGCCGTGGAGGTGACCCTCCAGTGGGGCTGCGAGAGGCTGTCTCCCATCCGCACTCAGAGAGCAGACTTACTGAACTAAATACTCTCTGTCCCAAAGTGTGATGTTTTTGTTTAAATTTACATTTAAAAAAATCTGTTGCCTTTACAAATGGTGTTTGAGTGTTTAGTGCTAATCTTTTTTAGTTATTTTATACTTACTGACATGCCAATTTGTTTTCAAGTATTCAGGTTGATTCATGAACATTTGCAAGTAAATGACATTTTATAAATGGATTCTCTTTGATGAGGCCTGTAATTGAGTTTCTTGCATGAGTTTCAAATCTAAATATTCCTGTTATAAATAATCTTTTGTGATAATACATTCTTATTTATTGTGTGGGCTTCCGTGGGCTTCTTGATAAACAGTGCAGCCCATTTTTTGAACCATGTTGACCACTTTCTGATACCAGTTTGTAAATTGTACGGGGAATTTTGTCGTGTGATTGGTATGATGTCTAGAGGCCCTTGAGCCTTTCCCTTCCTTTTTCCAAACACTTCCATCAGAGAAGAACCCTTCCTTTTCTTACCGCCTCCATCCTGAGCTGTAAGCTCTCTGCTTGTCACTGTAGTTCCCTTAGCAGTATCCACAGGAAGTCTTCAGGATGTTCCTGGTGAAATTAGTCCTTTCAGATAGAAGTGAGAAATGAGGAAAGGAAAGTCAGCCCCACAGGGCTGCCAGGCCATGTCCGCACCGCTGCGGTTCATTCCAGAATCCAGCAGAGCGCGGGACACCTGGCAAGTGCTTTATCAGCATGAAATGAAACGAGCTATAAGTGAGGAATGAATGGAAATTAGGTCAAGGTGGAAAAAAATGGTCTTATAATAACTAAACTTAATACGCTAAAGCAACATCCTTGCTGAAGCAAAAAGTGAAGCTACTGAAGACTGTCTGTGTAAAATCTGGTCTTTTTATATTATACACAGAAATATATAGCCAGGAGCTAAAACACTGACCTATTCTTTACCTTATAAAGTATTCAAGAATAGCCACAAAGGAAGTGTATTGAGTTATGCAATAGTCAGGTCAACAGAAATAATTAAATTTGTAGTTTCCTATTTAAATAGAGTTTTTGATTTTTAAGCCAAAGAAGGATCATAGGATGTCTAGTCGTGAGCGGGTTCTTATCACGGCTGCTGTAAGCTGTCGGGAACCAGGCGTGGTCACCAGAACCGGGTTCTGCAGGGGGGGGTCAGCCTTCTGTAAAGGGCCAGCCAGCAAATACTTCAGGTGTTCCAGGCACATGTGCTCTCTGCCTATTCTTTGTTTTCGTGCTTGTTTTTAATACATCTTTAGAAATTAGCTCACAGGAATGTACACTAACCGGCTGCAGAGTGATGTGGATAACTTCACAGGAAGTGAAGGGGGAACTGACAGTCCAGATCTAAAATCAATTCCCAAATTTTATCTGTCTTTGAACTCCTAAGTTGAGCTTGCTTATTACCATTTAAGATTTGGGTTAAAATAATAGGACTGTTACAAGATACATTATTTTAAAGTGGTTTTGTTTTACTCAGTCAGCTACATACCTGTATTGTAACTGAGTCACCTTAGAGACTTAAAATCTGTCAAAATATATATTGAATCTGCCTAAGATGTAATTGGATGATGAACATGGTCATTTGTGCAAGTGTTAGGGATCACATTAGAAAGTCAAAAGCTTGGACAAGGGAGTTTTAAGACCATT
>JAQQAC010004362.1:0-19379 GCA_029783875.1 Phataginus tricuspis | reverse complement strand
AATGGTCACAGCTGGACCCATCGATCAAGCTGTTTTTGCTCAAATGAGATTCAGTAGTTGTCAGATAATTAAACAGTGCATATTCTGGACTTTAGAATTTTAGCCATGGGAGCTAGACTTGGAAGAATGCAAAAATGGAAAGCTTTCCCTGTTGCTTTAGCCTAAAAGGAAAATTTTTTTTGAAGCCCTGCATGATTCTAGGACATTTAACAGTGTCTGCATTAGAAATTGTGCCCTATAGTTGTTATCAGCTACAGTGGTCATTAAAGGGGAGAGCATTTAATTGTTAAGGATTGAATTAAGATACTAATATTCTTCTTTTTACAAGCAGAGTATTCAGTGTGAATAAGAGTTTCTCCTTTCTTCCAAGCAGGGTCCAAACCAAAGTAGAGTTGAGAAAGAAGCCCATGGCTTCAGTGATTTCTGGTGTGAGGGACCACTAATCAGTTCCACTAACTTTATACTTACAGGCAATTTATCAGTTAAGATGTTTCACTGGAAGATGCAGAAAACTTTAATTCTAATAGCTCAAATTATGCCATTAGTTAAAAAAATCTGATCTAAAAGCGTTTCAAAACTAATATAGTTCCAAGTTCAGAACACCTAGGGCTTTAGTTAAGCTTCCAGGAGACTGCCTTGGGGCCGCCTTTCTGCCTCTTTTTTGTTTCTAGCTGACACATATAACCACAATCTGTGTGCTGCCCTTGATTTGAGTGACTTACAAATGTTTTACTTCATGTATTCCTCGCAAAAGTCCTATGAGGTAGACTTGCTTATTCTTATTTTTACAAATGGGGGAACTTTAGATACCTATCAACTCATTCTCAAAATATTCTGTGAAATAGGTTCTATCATATCCATTTTACAAAGAAAGGAAACGAGGCAATAGAGATTAACCAAGTGGTGCAAGACTTCATGGTGAACACGTGGCAGAGTTGGGAACTGAAGCCAGACTTCTCACTCCCAAGTCCCTATTCTTAACCATGAAGCTGTCTAACCGCCTGGTCAAAGATGAAACATCTGCTGCAGGACTTCCCGTCATAGGTGATCACATCTAAGGGCAGGCCTCTTTGCAGGAAGAGCACACACCCTTGTTTTTATTTTTAGGAGCCCCTCGCCCCCTTTGCCAGAGAGCCCCCTGAAGAGTTTCACCCAGCTCTCTCTTGCCAGAATTGTCACACTTGCCTGACCTGAGCGATCATTAGCAAGGGGAACGGGACCGTGGGGATGGGCTCTGGCTCTCACAATCATCCTTTGGGCGCGGGGTGCAGCCAGACTTCCATGAAGCCTCCTAGAGAAGAAAAACCAGGGCAGTGTGAGTGCTCTGCCATCGAGGACCCAGGGGACAATGGAGATGGGCTCAACAGCCATGGTGTCTGCTGTAGATGTCCACCATTATACTCAGGTGCGGGAAGGCTGAAATACGGGTTGAGTAAATGAAATCCAATAGTCCTTAACCTTACCCTCCCTTTGGAGTTTCAAATTGCGAAGTCATTTTGCCAATACACAAGAAAAGAAAAATGTCTGGAGCAAATTCATTCCCTCTTCAATTCCTCTTACACCAGAAATTCGTTCTTTCCTCTGACAAATGTTTGTTGGAAACCTTCTGTGAGCCATTTTTCTGGTGCTACAGATACAGTGGTGAGCAAACTGATAGAATCAGCTTTGTGGACTCTACATCACAGTATAGGAAAAACAACATGTGAGATATAAACGAACATTATAATTGCAAGGTAAGGAACGAAAGAATAATAGGAGTAAATGAGGTGGGAGGTATTTTAAATAGGATGGCCAAGCAAAGCTTTTCAGACAAGTTGACATTTGGATAAAAGCTTAAACGAGATGAGGGCAAAAAAAGAAGTGGCTTAATGGTGTTCAGCATTAGGGCACCGAGTTCCGACTGCATGTGTTCAAACCGCGGCGCTGTCACATACATGCATATGTGTCACCGCTTAGAGCCTCAGGGTCCTAACTGTAAAATGGGGACACCTCGTGAGTTTGTTGGGAGGATTAAATGAGCTAATACATTCCCAGTGCGTGTGCTGCAGAGTGCTGGGACATTAGAATGTTCACTAAATGTTAGTTGTTTTCCCAGAAATAATAGTCAGGTAAGAGCAGGTTGCCCTTGGTAGGAATGATACCATGTGGGAACAAAAGTCAAGGTGCAGGCAGCGGGGGTGGGAGAACACAGAACGGAATGATGTTTGAAAGGGAGGCCAGGGCCCATCACTCCTCGCAGGAAGTTGCAGCTCTGTGTCTACGTTGGGATTGCTTTCTGATGAATTGAATCAAAATCTCAAGGAATGAAGCTCAGGCCTTAGATTCTGAAGTTCAGTCAAAGAGGAAAGTCACTGATGTGTGCTTTGTATGCTAAAGAAAGGGCCTTGCATTTTATTTTAAGAGAAAAGCAACGCTTTTGGAATGTTTGTGGCGTCCCTCCCACTTCCTCCCTCAATCTCATTTCTGCATATCAAATTCTTCATCTTTCAAGGATGTCACTTTTCTTAGATAAGAAGACTCCTATGACAAACTTTCCTTTCTCTGGGTCTTCCAACACTTTCTTTACATTCTGATAACACAACGTTTTATAGATTGTGTTGAGCGCATGCCTTTTGCTCCCCACTAGAAAGTAAATCCGTTAGTAGCAGGAACCATACACCCTCCAACAGTCTTGTACTTTAAGATAGAGAGGTATTTTTAAAGAATTAATTTAAGGACTTTGCTTAGAAACACTTGCTTAGACTAAACGCTGATGATATTCTGAAGCCCCATAGCTTAAACAAATGAGCCCGTTCAACAAGCATGCAAATATTAGGCACTAAAAAATGAAGACCCAAGATGGTTCCATCGGGTCATAGCTATTGCTGAAATTGGGAACACAGAATGTCATGATACAATTCGGGCAGAAGGGCAAAACTGGAAGGTAAACTACACGTTCCATGTGTAATTTCCTCCAGTGGTTAAGTAAAGTAACATATACACAATCAAAGTTCGAGATTTCATATCATCATGATACCCAAGAGTTGATGGATTCAATTTTAAGTGATTTCAGAAGTATCCAAAAAGAGATGGAAAAATGGGATCCCTCAATTTAGACTGATTAAAAACAGAACTATCTGAAGGCTTAAGTATGCATTCTACTTCACTGATAAAACTGCACCTAGTTTAATGTATATAATTTATATTTATGTATCAAGTATCATCTGATTTTCATGGCCATGATGGACATCTGGTTTATCATAACTTTACAAGTGGAAGACTATTGAAGGGAAAAGAAGGAAAAATTACTTTCTGGGGCTCCCAAATGTAATAAAGAAGGAAAAATTATGTTGTCTGTCTAACAAATAGAAGTGAACTCCATGTGGAACAAAGGCAGTCGCCTTACATGGGAACTTACCTTGGACAGCGGTCTACAAACAAAATAAAAGTTAAAAATGGCCTTGTCACTTCAGGGCTGGAAGAGCATTTAAATGTCTGGCTGACTCTAGTTCACATTGTGATATACAATTCTCTTGGGTACCGACTGTCAAACTGAGTTAGTGTCAATGAAAGAAAATGGGAGATGGACATTCAGATGTTCTCATTCAGCTGAAAAGAAAAATACAGTTCAAAGATATTTTACCCACTGAGCTTTTCAAATAAGCCCTCAGTAGGGTGGACATAGTGCTTGGAAGAGAGGGCTCATAGGAATATGGAGAAAACTTGATATCAATCATCACTTTTTAAAGTTAATCCAAGCAATTGCTTCTGTCCTTTTACCTCAAAAAAGTAAATAGGGGTTAAAGATAATATAATCCCTTAATTCACATGGTCACTTAACTGTTGAAGTGAATTCTGAATAAATGCTCTTAAGCAGCTTTCACCTAACTAACTCGTCATCAACCAACCGATGCTTCCCGGGCCCTCTTAACACCTCCCAGCCTGTGTTGTCCATGGCCTGTGACCTTCTGAATTTCACCTTCTACAGACACTAGGTCAGGAGTAGTACCACAAGTGGCCTTTAAAGTTGATAGCAGGTTCATTCAAGATAATCGAGGTGGGATCTTGTAACTTTTTTCCCCTCTGGACAGACAGCAAAACCTAGACCTACTGTAGTGAATTGCAAATGTAAATCTTAGACTGAAATTTTCTTAAGTTGAGCATTTATACAAACTCTACTTGTATATATTGTTCATTGGTAACCCCAAATCACCTTCTGTTTGCCAGCTTCAGACATTTATACAGTAACTGGCAGTTATGTGTTTTGAGTTAATTCAATTTGGATGGTCCTCTGACCAATTTCAATACATTACCATCTTTGTCAGTAAAGCATGGTTTGAGCAATTATTTGAATATTTTTCATGTTCATTGGTTTTTATAAAGCATCTACTCCCATGCTTTGTAAAAATAAAGTTGAAATTAAAAATAAAAATGCTGATGCTTGTTATAAGAATTAGAGTCTCAAAAGCTTAACAAGGATGGATAAGATTAAGCTGATCATCTGCTTTAATAAGCCCACTCATCTGGCCTTAAGTTAGCCAACCATGAGTGCAATTGTGAAAGTAGAGATAAAAATGTAAAACAAATATGCAATGCTGGAAATACATTTTCATAGGTTGTATTTTAAAACTTCTAGGTGTAATTAGAGATTTTGTTTACTTTTTTCATTTTATTGTCTCTAGTACAGAGTTAATTTTTAAACTCCTCATTTTATAATATATTATTAATAAAGTCTGTTTATATTTTTTTAATTAATTTTTTCCTCTTCAACTCAGAGTTATATTTCTGCGTGTCAAAGGCAGACTGATGCTTTGTTACTGCCATGACACCAACGACTTACTGGTTGGAATGAATCCCAGGTCGTTCAAATTGCTATGGATATGTGATTGGAAAAAATAAGCTCCCAGTGGATACAACTGTTAAGACTTAAAAGCACATGAGGCCTTAAGGTATGAAACTACTGAATACCTGCAATATAAGAGGAAATGTCCCCAACTGGTTCCAAAGAGAAAGATACTAAAATACAGGATGAAAACAAGGCATTTGATGTAATCCAGTCCTAGCTCTAATGTTAAAACTAACGACCTTAAGTAGACTTAGTCCAAATGTGAATGTACTGGTAAGATTTAATCAAATACTGAGCACAGAGTCAAATATGAGTTCTTAAAATTGGGAAATTATCTAATTCAGGGGAGCTAAGGGAACAGATAAGTATCAGAAAAATTAATGTGATGGTAGCATCTTGAATTTCTTAAGATAGGAAAATCTGAGTAAATCACTCAGTCAATGTTTGCCTTTGAAGGTGTTCTACCCCAAATCTCCAGCAGCAAACATTTTTTAAAGGGCCACCTTCTCCACTGAGCCCTTCACCTTGCCTCTTCCTTCCCCACCATTCATTCTTCAAAATGGAAATTGAAACATGACCTCGGAAATCTAAACCAGAAGCAAACAAAAAAATAACCCCTCATCGTTCGAAGTGAAAATCTGTCAAGAGAGAAGGTTTGAGTCAAATCCAGATGGCGACATGCCATGAAATGCTAACAGAACTCTTCATTTTAAGCAGAAAGCAAGGACAGGCAGTGTTTGTAATGATGTGTTAACATCTGTCTGTAAATATCATCTCCATGGCACCAAAGGACACCACCCAAACAAAGGAAATTCACAATCACTTGTGAATTTCACAATCTACACCTTTTTATAGGGAATTATTATTTGTACTGTCAGAATCATTACACACATGGGACAAGTATACCATCCCTCAAAGAATGACTCTCATACTAGATTAGACATCAAAAAGAAAGTAGACGCCAAGGAAGTTTTAATACAGAATAAGTCTAACAGTTTACCTCAGATGGTGGCAGTGGAAAGCAGTAGAGTAAGTCTGGGTTTTAACATCATGTTCACGTGAATTTAATCACAGGTCCATCATTCATTAGCTGCGTGTCCTTGGGTAAGTTACTTAGCTTTTCTCAGCTTTGGTTTCACTGTTTAAATAAGGAGAATTTATGCAACTCATTGTAAGAATAAGATAAGAGATGTGGACCCTTAGCAAACTACCTGCTGTTAATGTGTGCTCAATAAATGTTAGTTTTCTTGCTGCTTCCCTTATAAAATAGTCTCTGCTACTTTGATCTAAATTCATAATTGCTCTTTCATTGTAAATGCAGTTTATTGGGGCTATAAACATGAAATGCTTTATTTTTTTTCTAGTCACTACTTTCAGCCATAGTCATTTGTACCCCCTTCCTTATCCCTGAATGTCATCTTAGGCAGATTTCATAACTTCCTGAATGTTTTTCATTATTAGAATTCAGTCCAGTGTAACTTGAAATTCCAGTCTCATACCTAATTCAATGCTTTTCCTTCTGCTATCTCTGGCTGTATTTATGAAATGGTCTAAGCAAAGAGAAATGCTCAGCTCTTTCACTGCGTCCCACATGACCTTGTAAGTTTTAAGCCGTGGATCGTTATGACCAGGAAAAATCGATTTGGGGGAACAGGGCAGATGTCACTTTGCTTAACAGGCATCAGCTGCAGTCCTCCTGGGGTGGACTGTCATTGCTTCTGTAGGTAATGCTGACTGGCTGTCCAGGGGCTTCTATGAGGCAGAATCCCAGGACTGGCCTTCTCCTTGAGCACATGTGGTGGTCCTTGAAAGGCCCTCCAGAGCCTCTAAGTGCACAGTTCCCTAAAATGAAAAGCTTGAACCTAGTTGTCTCCAGTCCACAGTACTCTCAAGCTCCAGCCCCTGAGAGTCCCCCCGTTACAAGGCTTCCCTTATGTAGAAAGCATGCTACAAAGCCAGCTCAGATCAACTTCCTGTGGAAGCTTCCACTTGATCCTTGAGAAATACGCATAGTTGTCATGCTAAAACGGCGGGCACAGCCTGCTGCATTTCCCTGTGACCTGCCTTTTCTCTCCCAGATCACCTTTTCCCTGCTCCTGCGGGAATCAAACAGAGAAGTAGGCGTGTTGCCTAAGCAGGCAGCCAACTGCAGGTCAGAATGCCAAGCTTCCCTTGCTTTCCATTTGTGCAGACAAGCCGTCTATCCTTTACACTACCCCATACCCCACTTCCATTAACCACACTGCAGTCAGTCAATGGCATGGGGAGGAGAACTGGTGTGCCTCTTAGCTAAGAATTGAAGGACTCTGTACTCACCACTCACTCTATACTTTCTAGAAGACTATGGACTTTTTCTCCCCCTCCTCAGGCATCACCTCACATGGTCTTGGAGGGGCAGCGGTTCTCATTTTCATGGGGCAGATTACAGATTGTCTGGCTGCAGTTGTGGGTAGTTCTCCTTAAAACGTAGGGAATGTGCTGTTATTAGTTTTCAGCTATGGATACAGGCTACCAATTTTAGGGTAAAGGGAAAAGTGTTGATCAATGTTAGATCACGATCCCATTACAAGTATAAAGAATGGCAAAGAAACGTCTGAGAAACAATGAAACTGAATGAGTGGCAGCGAAAACACAAATATTCAGTGTTCACAGTTTGTTTTTCCCTCTGTAGTGTTATCCCAAACTTACTCCAACTGAAGCTTTCCAACTGGCCTGGGCTTCTTCACAAGCTTCCACACAAGATAATAGGAAATATTCAGCCTATTGGTTCTGCTCTCCAGCTCTCCACGTTTCTCACTAAGACCCCTTTGATATGTGAGTGCAAGGACACTCATGGCGTCTTGAGGAAGCACAGGGAGTGGACTGTCAGGTCTGGAGAGTGCCTCTGAGGTCCATGCCGGTCTTGCCTATCCAGTGGACAGCCTGATACTTCTCGGGATGCACATAGTCTGGTTCTATCTCCGAGCGTTCTCATCAGCATCTTGGCTGAATTAGCAGCTAACCAACTGGAGGTCTATTAGCTACCAGATCTCAGCTCAATTGTGGCCAGCTACCTCTCCCTGCAGGCTCAGCCTTTACCTTGCCTGTGCAGAGCTAGACAGTGTACATTCTCTACCAGGTCCCCTGGTCCTTACAGTTTTTGAGGCAAGTTCATCTCACCACTACCACGGTGGGTGATGGGACAAGCTCACTGCCCCTCTACTCAGCATATGTCACTTAAGAGAAGCCGGTAGAATGAGAAGCAGCAATGGGACCTTCATATCTGACTGTGCCATTCCATCTTCTTAATGAAATTCTGGCTCCTTTGTTCTCTGTGGGATGATTTTAAATCTATTGTGTACTTTTCCTAGTGTTTCTGGGTAACTGTAGGTTTCCCTTGGAAATTTCCAATGACCATTAGACTGAATGATTGAACTACCAAACATCTGGCTCACTGGCCTTGTTCAGACTGACCATCACCTCCAATATAATCTACAGAGGAAAGAAGCCATCATTATTTACTTGGTCATTTCTAATAGGCACTTGGTTACATTTTTTTGTTGCTGCAACTTAATATAAACAAAAATCTTACTACAATATTATAATATGGTGGTATTGCCCTCATTAAAGATAGAGAAATAATGACAAAAAAAGTTTTCAATAACATTAAAACTGGCAATTGTGTTACCATTGTCTTGTGAGGGGTCTTTACATAGGTGCATATTATAGAAGCCTACAGTATAGGAAATAAATGTGGCACTTAAATGTAATCCCAATTACTACAGAAAATAAACATTCCTCCATAATTTATGGAAGTTTGCTCCTTTTTGAAAAAGATATATTAACATTATTTAGATTTTTCAAATGCGTGGTCTGTAATTTGACAGTTGAGAGATACACATAACATCAAGGAAGTGACACACTCAAGCTGAAGGTCATTTTTTTCTTCCAAGAATTTCTATTATATACCATTAAAATTATTTTAATAAAATAAATTGATGACATTATTCTCCCAGCCTTTTTAATTGATATTGGTGTATAAACCATATAGTTTATAACTTTGAAAAACCTCAGAACCAATATTTATGTTGATTTAAATGGTTTATTTCTAATGTTACTGAAATTTTCAAGGTTTGATCAGTTTTGCTATTTAAAAAAAATAAAACCCATCAGTTACTGATCTGCAAATGATAATATATTAAGCCATTCAAACATCTCAGAAACTCTGGATTTTCTGAAATCTCAAAACAATGAAATAATTTAGCCTTTAATTTGGAACACAGTGCTTTAGTCATGCACTAACTAGAGCTTTCTTTCAATGCATGATGCATATTTACTACTTGTTTCAGCGAGCAACATTCGCTTCTCCCAAAAGGATGATTATCTAGACGGGATAAAGGTAAGACTCATTCATACATAGTCTGTAGTAACAAAGTGAAATGGAGAAGAGAGGCAATTAGCAACAACTACTGTACACTCACTTTTCACAAACCTTTCTAGTATGCCTGTGGATAGCTTTAAAGAAAGCAACAGTCTCTACGTTCACAGTGTTTAATATTAAATAAGAAAATTTAAACCAAAAAAGCATCTGTACACATGAATAATATTCAGAACTTAAAAATATAAATACAGCAGACATGGCTTGTGTTTGTAACACACATGGTTTTAGAGATGAGAATATTGCTTCAATTCTTTACTTGTTTGTAACAGAGTTTAAGAGAGAAAAGTAGGGTGCAAAATGATATAGGACCATCCCATTATAATGCCTGAAAATAACTACAGGCTTTCCACATTATAGGAATTAGCAGTTCATATATTACTTTGTACAGGGTCACATGATTTAATCAAACTGGTAAGACAGTATTCCTCTGAAGCTCAGTAAGAAAATCCAGTTTAGCAAATCACAATGTATAGATGCCAGAGTCCTGGTGCAAGTTTACTGGTTGTCATTCCCTAAAATGGAATCTCGCCCCAGGATTGCTTTCCAGCATGAAGAAAAAGATACAGCAGCTCAAAGGCCAGAATTGCCAAGTGGGTTGTTTTTAGACACTCTTTTAGGTAAATTATTGGCGTTACCCTAATGAGATCTAGCAGACTATTTAAAAGAAATAAATAGTGATGGTACTATTTTTTTGTCAATTACATTGGATATGGTTTTTCAGTTCCTATAAGCATTTTCCAGTTAATCATTTTATCTTCTCTTCAGATTCACTGTTCCAGTTGAGTATATTTTATCAGTGGGTGAATCAGTCAGTTTTCTGCTGTAAGCATGCTGTATAACAAATATCCACCAAATTTCCATGAGTTGTAAACATAATCATTTTTCTACATTGTCATGTTAACGAGTGACCTACCGCATGGCTGCTCTCCGGCGGATCTGCCTCACTTTTCCTGAGCTAAGCTGGGTCATAGGCTTGAGATTGCTTTGGATTTTCCTTTCAGGATCCGGGATGAAGAAGAAAGAACTCTCTGAGCTATGCTCCTCTTCTGACAAAGTGAAGATTTTCCAAGAGTTTTGGCTGAATCTTGCCACCAAAACACCAGGTTGGAAAAAGCACATGATAATTTCTGCCCCAAATTTCATTAGCCAGAGCCAGTGTCACTGGCCAAGCCCAAAGTCCATGGAGAAAGGTAACAGATATACTCCATCCACAGGAGAGTGCTGACCTGGCAGGGGAGGGAGGAGTTAGGGACCCATAATACAACCCACCCCAGGAATGCAAGGAAAGAGATGGATAGTAAATCCCAGTGTCTGGTGATAACTGGCAAACACCACTCCTAAGAAAACCACAATTGCAAAAGAAGTCAGGATGTAGCAGTTTAAACTGCTATAGTTTAAGAAGGCTGACTCAAGCTCATACCCAGTCCCAAAACAGCTCCATACCTTTTCATTCATCTCTTTCAGGCACAAAGTGGATGCTTTCCTGACTCACTTATATACCACACCCTCTTCACCTTCATTTGCTTTAATAGTTCAGCAATCATTTCTCAACTGATAACTTTTCTTGGGTTTAATTCTGGCATCTGCCTCAGACTTTCACTCTTATCAAATCCTTCATTTTCACTCACTCAGCCTGGGTCAGGTACCCCACTATGCAACCATAAACATTTGGCCCTTGGAGACTGACCACCACGTCTTCTGACTGTATATTCTACCTTCAAACTTTCCAACTTCTTGAGAATGTTTATTCTCAAAATATGAGTTACAAACCAATAGAAATATATGAATTCAGACTTCTTAATCAATAACACAAAGAAAAATGTGCTGAGATTTGATATATTTAATTTTCATTTAAAAATAGATCAAATATAAGTT
This sequence comes from Phataginus tricuspis, assembly GCA_029783875.1. Lineage (NCBI taxonomy): Eukaryota > Metazoa > Chordata > Mammalia > Pholidota > Manidae > Phataginus > Phataginus tricuspis. The sequence goes on along the minus strand of JAQQAC010004362.1, from coordinate 8,259 downwards.
AATGGGCTCCCTAAGTGCTGGAAAATTCGTGAAATATGGTAGAATAAGATAATTTCGGCTTTTATCCTTGCCTCTGTTGTTAAGACTTAGTTACTTTTACATGATAGACATCCCTGTATTTATCTCTTGGTAACCTCATTCAAATGACAGTGGTATGAGCTTTAAGGGTTTCATATAAGTCTACTCAACTGATAATTTTTAAGACAAAGCATAGCATTATATTTATTAATTAAAAACAGTCTCTTCGTTAATTAAAAAAATCATACATTTTATTCAAAACTAACCCCAAAGTCACACACATACAATCCCTCCAATTTAGAAGCTTAGAAATTCCATACAAATTTAACAAATGCCTTTAAATAATGCAATCTCTAATTTAGATGGCATTTACCATTTGAAATTTTACTTTATTATTTGGTCTCAAACCATATTTTCAGATGAGCCTTTGATATGGAAGTCTTGTTCTCATTAACTACCTCTTCATATTAATTTTTTCAGAATCCGTGATTTCACAAAACACTTGGGGATCATCTAGCATGTAGTGGGTATTGGGCCTCTACAAAATATAAGTCAATGGTATAGACAAACTCCTGTCATCATGGAGGGGAGATTATAGTTTACAATATTAACTGCCAGAAATACAGATAAGAAAATGCAAAACAAATTAAACAGAAAATGTATTTTTGGATAGTTCAATGTTTTAAGAAGTAAGGATAGAAAACGACTACCAGTATATGCGCTACTTGGATTATGGAGGTCAGGGAAAACACTAGAGCAGAAACCTCAAGGAAAAAAGAGCAAGCATTGTGGTTCCCCAGCAATGTGGAGATCTAGAGGGATAGATGTCTGGACTTAGAGGAAAATAAGGGAAAGGTCCTCACATGAGTGAGCCTGTGGTGTCCAAGATACATGGCAAGGTAACAGCAGGGGGCTGATTCCCAGGGAGCCAGGTGGAGTGTGGCACCTGTAGGCTCAGGGTGGTGGGCAGGGGTTTCCATGGCGTGGCATTTGCAGGCCAACAAAAAGAAGCAGTTTGCCAAGAAGGAAAGGCAATGACTGGGTATTTGAGGATCTTATTTCTAGTAATCACTTCTTCACTAACTACACAAACTTTGCCAAATGAACCACTCTTGTAGATCTCATTTTTCTTACAAGGAAAATGTAGGTGTCTATACTGCCAAGGTGCCATTATGCATTAAACAAAAACTAATAATCTAATTAATATTGAGTAAAAATTGAAACTATTATATTAAGCTTCTTCATTTTATGTTAATCATACTTGGATTTGTTTTTTCCTTCGGCCTAAAACTATAATAAGCATAGCTCTGTGGCTGGACAAAGTAGTATCCTAGCAACAAAAAAAACGAGCACTTTCTTCACACTAAGTTAATAACCTTAATATGCTTACACATAGATGGAAGGAAAAATGCTAGAGCTCTGATAGAAACAGAAATCCTTTCACAAGACAACTAATAGAATTTACATATTCATTCATTCAACACATATTTGTTAAATACCCGTTAAGTGCCAAACATCACGATGATACTGAAGACTTGAGGTCAGGGCCTAGCATACGGTAGGAATTTCATATTCAATAGGTTACTTATTAAATTAATGAATAATCCTAATTAGTAAATGATTACCCAAATGATACTCTGGTTTCTACTGAAAATATATAGAAGAAAGCCAAACTGTCTGCATTAGTCAGGATTCTCCAGAGAAACAGAATCAATAGGATATATCTCTCTAGATAGATATGTTAGATATGTAGATATGTAGGTGTATATATAATATATATACACCTATATATCTATAAACATATATATCTATACACATATATATGTATGTATGTGTATATATATGGAACTGACTCACATGATTTTAGAGGCTGGAAAGTCTCACGATCTGCAGGGTGAGTCAGAAAGCTGGAGACCAAGAATAGCACACAGTCCAAAGTCTGAAGGTCTGAGAACCAGGAAAGCTGGCAGGCTAGGGCTAATGTTTCAGTTTGAATCTAAAGGTTGCAAAAAAAAAAAACCAATGTCCCCATTTGAAGGCAGCCAAACAGGAAGACTTCTCCCTTACTTGGAAGGATTAGCCATTTTATTCTAGTCTTTTTATTTAGCCTCTAATTGATTGGATAAGGCCCACCCACATTATGGAGGACAATCTACTATACTCTGTCTACTGATTTAAATGTACTGTCATTGCAGAACACCTTCGTGGAAACATTCAGAATAATGTTTGACCAAATGTCTGGGACCCCTGTGGCCCAGTCAAATGGACGCATAAAATTAACTACCGCAGTGTCCAATATTGGAGGGTGATGGAGGAATGCAAATGAGCTATAATGATGGCAGGAATGAACAGAAGGATTTCAAAGACTTAGAGGAAATAGGGAGAATGGGGTAGTATGGCAAGCATATTTTATTTACCCAGATTATCTGGTGCTTATTTGTGAAGTTTGGAAGAGGGGTAGGTTTGATGACCAAGAAAAGTTAAAGCATCTCTCCCGCACTAGATGCTCCCACCATACGGCTGCCATCATGAGTGTGTTGTTTTTTATTTTTGGTTTTTGTTTTTCATGTTTCTGGCTGTATATGTGTGTGTGTGGACAATGGAGAAAAAGTAGGTTAAAAAATGGGGAAATTTACTAGGCAAAACTGGTGTGCCCTCTTCCTTTGCAGCTCCTGCTTTTTGGAGATCGTGCTACAGTTTCTAGGCAACTCACGAACACATGGTTGTGAGCAAAATATTAATGGCAACCTTGAGAAGCCATACAGTTCAATCGTCTGCCTGCAAGTATACATTTAAGTCATCCAGAAATGAGATTCCCTTTTTATTTTCTATTTCTCCAGAAATGAACATTCCCGTGCTACTTCATTATCAGAGATATTCTATTTCCTCTAAAATATTGTCACACAAAACATCAATGCATAATAAAAAGTCTCTCAGAGTATTTAGGTGCTCCAGTCAATTATAGTTGCTAGTAGAAGTGCTATTTATCTCTTCTCTGCTCTACTGTCAACCGACATCAATTGTGTGATGGGGGACTTGCTAAATGGCCTCTTTGGACTTCTGTTCCTTCCACTGTAAAGTGAAATTTTGGATTAGAGAATCATTATGGAGTCCTTTAGTTTTAATTTTGTATCTATGAATTTCATAGCTTTAATACTAGACTTTTTTCTCTATCCAGGCTATGTCCCTTTCTTAAAAGGTACCATGCTGCCCTCATGTGGTCAGACTTGAAGTGCTACACACTGACTGCAACCAGTAAATAGATTGTTTTGTTTTAATTAATGGTAAGTGAAATCCTCTACTTGAAGTTAAAAATTCATAAATGGTCAGTAACAAAATCAATATGAATCACCTATCAACTAAAAGTGTCAAGATTTTACCCATTTGCAGTGATGCAAAATTTTCATACAGGAAAAATAATATTAATATTAATGAGTCCTAAATGCTAGGCACTATATTTTATATAACCTCATCTCATTTGATTCTTTAAAGATAGGTTCTTTATCTTTAATGTGTCATTTTTCAGATTCAAAAACTAAAACACATTTGGGAAAAGTGCCAGGATGTCCCAGTAAAAAAAAATGGGAAAGGCCAGTATCAATCCAAGTCGTTCAGTTCCACAGCCTGAACTGTCTCACCACTATATTCCCACTCAAACATTTTATATTCATAAGAACTCATTTTCCAACATTTTTTAAAGGAGATGTTCATAAGAAAATAGACAAATTCTTGAAAATATGAGACAATATGTATGAAAAGTACATGAATGTAATGCTTGGTATGAAAATAGGAGTTCAAAGAATGTTAACTTATTCTATTGCCATAAGTATGATGCTGCTTCATTTAAAAATTAATATTCACTATCAATCAACAATGAGAATAATCAACAATGAGAATAAATACCTTATGCCAGCCAATGACTTCCCATTTTATCAATATTTCAAACTATCATTGACGAACATGAGAAATGAAAAATTTTGTAATGAAAGGATTTTTTTCAGGTTTACAGAGGTATTGGGTGACATCATAGAGCAGAACAAGAGTGGCTGTTTCAAGCTGCCAAAAGAAAAAAGAGCCATTTTTAGTTTTAAAAGAAGGAAGGCATATCCACTCAGAGGCAGCATAAGATATCAGCGTATGATCATAGGAGTCAGGTACCATGTTATTCTCTGACACCCCAAGGGCTGGATATACGACTTCAGGTGCTATTCATCCCATTAGAAAATGTCTCACCTGCAAATTAAAAAGACTAGATTCAAGGATTTGTACATGTTTTGCTGACTTTTACATTGTATCATCCTAGTGATTCTAAAAAAATACTAAAAAAACACTTTATTTAAGTAATCCTTCACTCTAATGGGTTAAGTTTCAGAGAACCCGTGGTAGGAGAATTTGTGTTTGTTAGGCTTTATTTAACTTACTAAGCTATCTCTCACCATCTCCCTAAGACTTGAGGTTAATGGTCATATCTCTCTGTCCATAATAATTTAATGACAAAGCACATGCCATCAGATCCTTTTAATGATTCACACAGACACAGAGAGCTAGTGATTTCCAAACTCCATGCTGAAATAATGCTTCTGGCTCTGCATTCAGTTTACCTCTATATTCTATTCCAAATTCTAAGAACCCTGCTTCCTTAAATATCTCTAAATGAAGAAATACCAACTTAAAAGTTTTCCAACTTTGCTGGGTCAGTGAGAATAGCTAAGAGGAAACTGTGGCTGTATTTATAAAACCTAAACAAGTAAGAGTCATTAGGAATTTACCTTATTTCCTTGATAAAAATGATAGCTAGCTCTTATATTCTATGACTTCTAATACAGTGTTAATATCAGTAAGAAGATCAAGATGCAGAAAAAACAGGGAAGAGCTACAAACTTATTCTTTATCCATTATTGCTAATCTTCATAACATTGTAACTAGAAATTGTTTTCAAATTATATATAATGTAATTGAGGTTGATACAGGATAAATAATTAAAGTCACACAGACAATAAGCAAACAAGTGTAAGAACTCATGTTTAATCCAAATCCAAGGCTCCTTTTACCCATTATATTGCGTTACACCCACTTTGGCATTACCAGGGTTTTAGCAATAAAGACTTTGCAATGCATGCATATGCTGTTAAAAATGGTGATTAAGAACAAGGCAAAATGTTTCTTCTCAGCTCTGCTTTTCAACACTGTATTTGAAGTTCTAACTAATGCTTCACATGACATGAAGAGTGGAGGAAAGCTATACAGATTGGGAGGGAATAAATAACTGTCTTTTTTCATAGATGGCAGGTTCATCAATGCAGGAATCTGAAAGAATCAATCAAGAAACTCCTGGAACTAATCAGCAATCATAGCAAGGTCACAAAATGCAAAGTTAATATACTAGTCATTCTCTTTCCTATATACCAGCAATGACAAGTGAAATTTGAAATTTAAAACACACATATAAGCACACCCAAAACTGAAAACTTAGAAATAAATCTAACAAAATATGTACAAGATCTATATGAGAAAACCTTTAAAACCCTGATGAGAGCTACATAAATGGGAATATATTCTATGTTCAAGGATCAAAAGACAATATTGCCAAGATGTCAGTTCTTTCCAATTTGATCTGTAAATTCAACACAATCCCAGTCAAAATGCCAGCAAGTTTTTTGTGGATATCAACAAACTGACTCTAAAGTTTATACAAAGAGTCAAAAGACAAGAGCCCTTTGAAACTTTAGGAGAAGGGCAGGCATAGGATAGACACTACCCAACTTCAAGACTTAATATAAAGCTATAGTAATGAAGATAGTATGGTGATTGTGAAAGGATAGACAAATAAGTGGATGGAATAAGATAAGAATAAGAAACCCCAGAAATAGACCACATAAATATAATCTGCTGATCTTTGACAAAGGCAGTACAATGAAACAAAGGCCATCTCTGCAACCAATGATGTGGAACAACTGTACATCCACATGCAAGAAAATGAGTCTAGATACAGGCCTTATACCTTTCAGAAAAATAAATTCAAAATAGATCATAGACCTGAATGTTAAAAGCAAAACTATAAACTGCTCTAAGATAACATAGGAAAAAAACCTAGATGACATTGGGTATGGTGATGGCTTTTTAAAATATGAATATAATAAATAAATACAAATATAAAAATAAAAGTGGAAGCGCAACCTAGGAAAGCAGAAAATCATAAGCAGGACTTCATTAAAATTTATATGTTATGCACTGTGAAAGACAATTTCAAGGCAATGGTATGACAAGATGCAGACCAGGAGAAAAGGTTTGCAAAGGACACATCTTATAAAGGAGTGTCACTCAAAATATACAAAGACCTCCTAAAATTCAATGATAGGAAAATAAATAGCCTAATCAAAACATGGGCCAAAGACCTTAAAAAATACCTCACCAAAGAAAATATACAGTTGGCAAGTAAACATATGAAAAAATGTTCAATGTCATACATCATTAATGAACTGCAAATTAAAACAACAATGAGACACTACTACACGCCCATTAGAATGACTGAAATCCAGTTCACTAACCAAATGACATCACTGACATCATCAAATGTCAAGGATGTGTAGCTACAGAAACTCTCACTCATAACTGCAGGAATACAAAATGGTACAGCCACTTTGATAATTTGACAATTTCTCACAAAACCAGATATAATCTTACCATATAATACAGCAGTTTCACTCCTTAGTATATATTCAAATGGAATTCAAAACTTTTGTTCACACAAAACCTGCACATGGATGTTTCTAGAAGCTTTAATCATAACTACCAAAACTTGGAAGCAACCAAGACACCCTTTAGGACGTGAGTGGATAAATAGCCGGTGGTACATACAAACAATGGAATATTAATCAGCACTAAAAAGAAATGAGGTATCAGACCATGAAAAGATATGGAGGAAACTTAAATTCATATTCCTAAGAGAAATTTAAGCCAACGTGTATGATTCCTATATGACATTCTGGAAAAGGCAAAACTACGGAGACAGTAAAATGATTGGTGGCTGCCAGGGGTGAAGGAGGATGAATAGGACTATTCTATATGATTCCACAACGGTGGATACATGTCATAATACATTTGTCAAAGTCCATACAATATTCAACACCAAGGGTGAACCCCAATGGAAAATGGTGATTTATCAAAGTAGACCACTGACTGTAACAAATGCACCACTTTGGTGGGGGATATTGATAAGGGGTGAGGCTATATGTATGTGGGGACAAGAAGTATATGGGAACTCTCTGTACTTTTCGCTCAATTTTGCTCCAAACTTAAGATGTTCTAAATAATAAAGTTTACTAATTTTATGATCAATTAAAAATTACGTAAACCAAGTAATCTTCCAAAGCAGTGAAATGAAAACCACTGCAGCCAACTACCCCTGTAGTTTAGATGCAAGAAGCTGTCTTTCATATACTGCCTGAGCAACAGAGTTTTCTATAATTGTGAAGTGTAAGGCTGGATTTACAGTCAGGATGAGTCTCCATCATTTATACAAATTCCACCTTAAGACTGTTTTTTCTACATTCTTGTCCCCTCCGGTGAGTCACATCTTTGGGATAATGTGATTTTTGCATAGGCAATAGAAATCAAAAGGTATGTAAGGCTCCATTTAACTTAAGGGGGATGGAAAGCTATCAGAACAGAATGTATATTAGTATTAATGACATACTCAGAATAAAGTTGATTGGAATATTTTCTTAGATCGTGAAAATGACAAATTTCTGCCATTTAAAAGTATTGCATTAGAGGGAAAGAGAGTTTTAGGCTCCTGCAGAATATTATTATCATGTGAAATGCATTGTTTTTACCTACTACCCCCAGGTTTTTCTGAAATATTTAGGACTATGGAATAGTCTAAGTCTATAAGGAGAAAACTGACTTGATTTTGCTCTAAGAAGTTAATAATGGTTCTTAGACAAACCCATTAGCTCTGTCTTCACAGTGGATATGCTGCAGCAGAGCTAAGCACTCCAGTCTTCACATTTATTCAACTGTCAGCAGAATAGAACTGGATTGAGGTTTCTATAGAAACCACTCGTGGTTTCAGGTGTTGCTCAGGGCATTTTGTTCTATTAACCACTTGGAGAAAGAAGGTACACATTATGGCTTTTTATTAATGGTCTTTTTCCCTCCTCCTTAGAAGTTGGTTAGAGGGGTTACCACATTTGCTTTGTTTTACCACATTTTTGGCATGCCCTGTTGCAGCCTTTCCCC
>JAQQAC010004354.1:574-14844 GCA_029783875.1 Phataginus tricuspis | reverse complement strand
AATGGGTGTTATTTCTTCTCTATATGTCTGGTAGAATTCAGAGGTGAATCCATCAGGTCCGGGGGTTTTGTTCTTGGGTAGTTTTTTGATTACCGATTCAATTTCGTTGCTGGTGATTGGTCTGTTTAGTTTTTCTGTTTCCTGCTTGGTGAGTCTTGGAAGGCTGTATTTTTCTAAGAAGTTGTCCATTTCTTCTAGGTTTTCCAGCTTGTTAGCATATAGATGCTCGTAATATTCTCTTATAATTCTTTGTATTTCTGTGGGGTCCGTCGTTATTTTTCCTTTCTCATTTGTGATTCTGTTTATGTGTGTAGATTCTCTTTTTCTCTTAATGAGTCTGGCTAGGGGTTTATCTATTTTGTTTATTTTTCAAAGAACCAGCTTTTGGTTTCATTGATTTTTTCTATTGTTTTATTTTCTCAATTTTATTTATTTCTTCTCTGATCTTTATTATGTCTCTCCTTCTGGTGATTTTGGGCCTCATTTGTTCTTCTTTTTCCAATTTCAATAATTGTGTTCTTAGACTGTTAACTTGGGAATGTTCTTCGTTCTTTAAATGGGCCTGGATTGCAATGTACTTTCCTCTTAAGACTGCCTTCGCTGTGTCCCAAAGAAGTTGTGGCTTTGTGTTGTTGTTGTCGTTAGTCTCCATATATTCTTTGACTTCTGTTTTGATTTGGTCGTTAACCCATTGATTCATTAGGAGAATGTTGTTAAGTCTCCATGTATATGTGAGGCTTTTTGATTTCTTTCTGAAATTTATTTCTAGTTTTATACCTTTGTGATATGAGAAGTTGGTTGGTAGGATTTCAATATTTTTGAATTTACTGGGGTTCTTTTTGTGGCCTAGTATGTGGTCTATTCTGGAAAATGTTCCATGTGCACTTGAGAAGAATGTGTATCCTGCTGCTTTTGGGTGCAGAGTTCTGTAGATATGTTAGGTCCATCTGTTCTAGTGTGTTGTTCAGTGCCTCTGTGTCTTTACTTATCCTCTGCCTGTTTGATCTATCCTTTGGAGTGAGTGGCGTGTTAAAATCTCCTAGAATCATTGCATTGCTGTCTATTTCCTCCTTCACTTCTGTTAGTATTTGTTTCATATATGCTGACGCTCCTGTGTTGGGTGCATATATATTTATAATGGTTATATCTTCTTGTTGGACTGACCCCTTTATCATTATTTAATGTCTGTCTTTATCTCTTGCTACTTTCTTCGTTTTGAAGTCTATTTTATCTGATACAAGTACTGCAACACCTGCTTTTTTCTCTTTGTTGTTTGCTTGAAATATTTTTTCCATCCCTTCACTTTTAGTCTGTGTATATCTTTGGGTTTTAGGTGAGTCTCTTGTAAGCAGCATATAGATGGGTCTTGCTTTTTTATCCACTCTGTTACTCTGTGTCTTTTGATTGGTGCATTCAGTCCATTTACATTTAGGGTGATTATTGATAGATATGTACTTATTGCCATTGCTGGCTTTAGATTCGTGGTTCCAAAGGTTCAACGGTTGCTTCTTTACTATCTGAAAATCTAACTTAACTTTCTTTTTAAGTTATTGTGAACGCCGTCTGATGTTTCTTTATCTCTCCCTTCCCATTCTTCCTCCTCCTTTCTTTATATATTAGGTGTTTTATTCTTTGCCTTTAGTTGGTATTTGGATGGTCTGCTTTCTTTGCTATGATTTTATTTTCTCTGGTGACATCTTTTTAGCCTTAGGGGTGCTTCCCTCTAGAGCAGTCCGTTTAAGATATCCTGTAGTGGTGGTTTATGAGAGGCAAACTCTCTCAACTTTCTTTTGTCTTGAAATTGTTTAATCCCTCCGTCATATTTAAATGATAATCGTGCTGGATACAATATTCTTGGTTCGAGGCCCTTCTGTTTCATTACGTTAAATATATCATGCCATTCTCTTCTGGCCTGTAAGGTTTCCGTTGAGAAGTCTGATGACAGTCTGATGGGTTCTCCTTTGTAGGTGATCTTTTTTCCTCTCTAGCTGCCTTTAATACTCTGTCCTTATCTTTGATCTTTGCCATCTTGATTATTATGTGTCTTGGTGTTGTCCTCCTTGGGTCCCTTGTGTTGGGAGATCTGTGGGCTTCCGTGGACTGTGAGACTATTTCCTTCCCCAGCGTGGGGAAGTTTTCGGCAATTATTTCTTCAAAGACACTTTCTATCCCTTTTTCTCTCTCTTCTTCCTCTGGTACTCCTTTAATGCGAATATTGCTCCGTTTCGATTGGTCACACAGTTCTCTTAATATTCTTTCATTCTTAGAGATCCTTTTATCTCTCTCTGCCTCCGCTTCTTTGTATTCCTGGTCCCTGTCTTGTAATTCCTTGATCGTGTCTTGAACCTGATTCAATCTGCTGTTGAGCCCGTCGATGGCTTGTCTCATTTCTGCATTGTCTTTCCTCACTTCCCTCACTTCCTCCCTCAGCTCTTGCACATTTTTCTGTAGATCCGTCAGCATGGCTATGACTTTTATTCTGAATTCTTTTTCTGGAAGAGTATGCATGTCGATTCCTTCAGATTCTCTCTCTTGGGTGGTGTTTGTCTGAAGCTTTGTCTGTATCATATTCTTCTGTCTTCTCATGACTATAGAATTTGTTGTTGGTAGTTGTCACGTATGTCCGCTGGGCTCTTTATGACTGCCTTGCCGGGACTCCCGCTGGAGTGCTGGGGTGAAGGAGCGCTCTGGTCTCGCTGGGTCGCGGCTCTGTCCCACCTTGCTGGGTGCCGAGTCCTCTCTCCGGAGTGTCTGACCGCCGGAGCTCTGGGGGGGAGGAGCGCTCAGTCCGCCGGGGTTGTGGCTCCGTACCTTACCTGCCTTGCCGGGACTCCCGCCGGAGTGCTGGGGTGGAGAAGTGCTCTGGTATCGCTGGGTGCCGAGTCCTCTCTCCGGAGTGGCTGACTGCCGGAGCTCCGTACGCTGTGCACTTTCCTGTGTATTCTGGTCTCTCTTTTAGGGATAGTTGTATTTGCTGTATTTTCGTGAATAAATATAATGTTGGGAGGAGTTTTTCTGCCAGTCCGCTTATGTCGCCATCTTCCCGGAAGTCCTAAGGGAATATTTTTGAAAAGACTTACCCATCATCAACTTCAAGAACTATCAACTCACAGCCAATCTTGTTTCACCCATACCCTGAGCACTTTCCCTTTGGTTCTTTTGAAGCAATTCCAGACATCACTTCATTTCACTGCTAAATATGGTTCTTCATCAGTTACTGGTCTTTCCATATAGTGGGCTCACCTCTGTCATAGTGGCGCTGTGGGATACAATGTCACAACAACAGATGCTCTCCGTATCCTTGGGAGAAGTGTGGGTGGGTGGGTGGGTGCTGTCTTTTTTAACAGTAAAAATTAAAATATACAAGTAGTGACTCTATAGCATCTTACTACGCTGATGGACAGTGATTGTAATGGTGTACGTGGTGGGGACTTGATAATGGGGGGAATCTAGTAACCACAATGTTGCTCATGTGATTGTATATTAATGATACCAAAATAAAAATAATAAAATATAGGGTTTTAAAACAAGAAATTTCATAATATTTGCAAAAGTTTCATGCAAATGATATTTCATATGATAGAAAATATATGAAAAAAATATTTATGTCATGACAGATGATTGGATCTGACCTTTCCCACTAGCTTATAGGTTCTTTTTGCCTCCCAACTTCTTAATTAGAAAAAATTTTTAATCTGCTGAAGAGTTGCAAGAATAGACAGCCCAAAGGATAGAAACTGCAATGCACAGGGGTTTATTTTACTTACGTAATGAGAGGTCCAGAGGAGGACAGTTTAGGCTGGGGCACTGGCTTCACCGGATCATCCAGGATGGAGGCTAGCTCCTCTTTCTACTCCACCACTTTAACTTTCTAAAAGTAAGATGCTCACTATTCATGAGCAAGAGAATACCACCTTACTGACTGTGACCTTCAGCAAGTGACTTACCTCTAAGGCACATCGAGTGATCGGAGAGAGCTGAAGCACAGCCTCTGTGACCTGGCCCTCATAAACTGGAAGTGAAGGGGTCAAAGAAGAATCATCAACCTCAGCAGCTCCTGCCCTCCCTTTCACAGGCGAGAGACTGGCTCAGGGCCCTGTCCGAGATTGCAGATCTTTCCCTTAGGGCTCCCTTAGTACTCAGGGTAAGTAGCTAGAAATGCAGGGAGGGTCCCTCTGAAGAGACAACACTTGAGTTAAGACCTGGATGAGGAGGAGACAGCCATTAGAAGAAAGGAGATTCAACCAAGAAGGGATGAACTTGGTTAAGGGATTGAAAGGAGGTTGGTATGAGAGCTGCACAGTGGGTGAGGGGGGGTTGGCAGGAACCCAGCCAGGTACTCTTACCAGCCATAATGGAGGCAAAGAGACCAGTTAATAAGGTTGTTACAGCAGTTCAAGTAAGAAAGGGATTCAACTTGGACCAGTATTTTAGCAGTGGTGATGATGTGGTCAGGTTTGGAAACAGAACTTATGCAATTCGCTGAGTGGTATGAGAGAAAGAGAAAAAAAGAATGACTTCTAAGCTATCAACCTGAGTAACTAGGTGAATGATTATGCGATTTAACAAGATGGAGGAAGGACCCTAGGGGAGTCAGGGAAAGGGAAGGAGAAAATATAAGTGTCTATGGCCAGCCACCCATCTATTCAGTCTTTGGTTCAGATGAGGAGGAGTATCACATTATTTGAATATTATACTAATAATCGTAGGGAGGAAAAAAACATAATTTCCACAAAGGCTAGAAAGGCATGTGCCAAATTCAACACCCATTCTTGATAAAAACTCAAAATCTGAATTGATTGACACCCTTAACATATTTAACATTAGTCAGCATTGGGCTTAATGGACAAACACCCAAAAAATTAACAATTATTTAACATTGTATACTGAAGATACTAACTGAAGGAATAAGACAAGAGAAATAAATTAGAGGTCCAAATTGGGAAGGAGGAAGTAAAATTGCCATTATTTGTAGATGATCTAAGTGCATACCTGGAAAAGCCAAGAGAATCAACTGAGAAACTACTATAAACAATAAACAATATGGGAATTCAGCAAGGTACCAGAAAATAAAACACACAGAAATTAATAGCTTTCATTTATACAATTACCAGCTAGAAAATATAATGGAAGAACGCCCCATTTATAATAGTAACAAATTACATAAAACACCTAGGAATAAACTTCACATGAAACACACAAGCGCTATATAAAGAAAACATTAAAAACATTACTAAAAATTTAAAAAGACAACTTGAATTGTTTCATCATAAGTGTCAGTTACCCTAAGTTAATTTTTTTTAAACATTTACAATCAATTTGTGTAGTTCTCAAAATCTTTCAGGTTTTCTTGGAATGATGTTAATTTATAAGCAAGTGAGGAAAAAAAATGAAATAAAAGAGCACTGAAGGGAGGACTAGATATTCAAGATATTCCAAAGCCTCGAGAATTAAAACTATGTGGTTCTAACCCATGACTCAAAAGGCCAGTGTTAACACAATAGAAATTCCAGAAGGAAGTCTTATTTATATAATGGGAGTTTTGTATCTGATGATTTTTGGTTGCATTGCAGAAGGTTAGCTATCCTCCCAAATACACTCTCCCCAGCCTCCCTTGCACTTAGATGTGCATGGCCATGTGACCAAGATTTTGCCAAAACGGCATGAGTGAAGTGTACTGCTTCCATCCTGATGCATGGAAACAGCTGGTGTGTCTCCTCCGAGCTCTTACTTTTTCTGCTGTCTGCAACACGGGTTTATTTGAACCACACAGGTGAGGACAATGCTCTAAGTCAGTGGTTCTCAAACGTGAACAGGCATCAGCAACCCTTGGAGGGCTTGTTAAAACACAGATCACTGGACCCCATCTCCAGAGAATCAGATTCAGCAGTTTTGGGGCAAGACCCAAGAATTCCTATTTCTAACAATTTCCCAGGTAGCACTTATGCTGCTGGCCTAGGGACCACATTTTGAGAACTACTGCCCTAAAAGTTGAGAAATAAAACGAGAGAACCCTCAATACTGAAAGACTGAGGGTGACAGAGCCACCCACTGACCTGAGAACATGGATTCTGAACAGGTAAGACAAATCATTTCTATCTTGTTTAAAGTCCTGTATATCACAGCCTCTTTGCCACACCACGTTAGCCTTACCCTGGCCACACAGTGTAGAAAACGTAGATGTTTCAATAGATTGTATTGGGTCAAATGGAAAAAAATGTTGGATCTGGACACCATTATCATACACCAAGATAAACTCCAAATGAATAAAAACTAATGTGAAATATATAACCCTAAAAGTAGAACTCAAACTATAAAAGAAGAGAACACAGAAGGATTCTTTTATAACATGTTGGACTAGGAAAAAAAAAAAACCTATGGCTTAGTATTCAGAAGCCCTAAAAGAAAAGCATGAGGAAAGGAACTACACACTTTTAAAAGCTGTATAGTAAAAAAAAAAAAACACCAGAAGCAAAGTAAAAACACAAATGACTTGTATAACAAAGAGCTAATCTCTCTCGTACATAGAGCTTGTACAAATCGACAATAATAAATAATAACACAAGAGAAAAATAGGCAAAAATGATTTATGAATAGATAATTCACAGAAAAGAAATACAAATAGTCCTTAAACATATGGGAAGGTGTTTAAGCTCACTCAAAAGAGAACTATAAATTAAAACTATACAGGAATAAATGGAATCTCAACTACATTGGCCAAAATACAAGTTTGACAATATGCTCATAGACAAAGCTGTGGGGCAAGCAGCACTCTTGTGCTTTGCTGGTGGAAGTGCAAACTGACAGCTCCTGGGTGGAACTTGATCATAGGTACCCAAATTTCAATAGATATGCACAAAATTAATCATTCATGGCAGTATTGTTGGTAATAGCAAATGATGGAAAATGACCTAGACGTTAGTCAATAGGATAGTTGCATCATCACGCAATACAATATTCTGATTTTGCAACTATAAAGAACGGACACTTTCTATGTATTGACATGCAAAAACCTCCAGTATATATTGCTTAGTAGAAAAAAGGTATAGAACAGTTTTGTAGTGTGCTACCTTTTGTGCAAAATGAGGAGAAAATATATTCCTGTATGCATATAGTGCTTAAGGACCCTCTGGAAGGATATACAAGTGACTAATATGTGGCTACTGGTTAGGAAATGGAGAAGTGAGAATGAGATTTCACTGTATAACTTCATATATCATGTGATTCTTGAAATAAGTGAATGTATTATCTACATAAAAAAATGAAATAATTCAAAGAGATGATACTCAAAGCCATGAAAACACTTCCTGAGGCTCGACATTGAGAGGCTGGTTAGTGGCTGAAGCATGGAGCTCTCAGATTTTAAGGAGTTAGGAAGGAGGAAGGGAACTCAGCAAGCGAGACCGGAGGAGAAGGAGAACCAGGTGAGTGTGAGTTAGTGGAAACCCTGGGACAAAAGGGTCAGCCAGGAAGTGCTCAGTGTCAGGCGCTGCAGAAAGGCTTAGTAAGATAAGAAAGAATAACATCGGGCCTTAAGGAGGGCTCTCCTACTTTCTCCACTAGGAGGTAATGGAAAACATCTAAGAGGAGAAAAAGCATGAATATGGTCAGGGGTGGTACTAGTTCCTCTCTCTACTCAGGGTTCTAAACACAGCTACTGCCAAAATACATCCTTATCTTCTGATACTAACCACCTTTAAAAACATCTTTACTTTGGCTGATTGATCATTAAAACATAGTAAACATGTATCTGTGTCCACCCTATTGACTCTACCATTCAAAACAAATCTCCTTAGTTGTTTGATCCCCACTAGTAGAGAATACAATCATAGGAGCCATCAGGCATTGATGAGCTTCTGGAAAGCCTCAAGATAGGAAGATAAACCCAACTTCCCTATAAAATTAGATAAACCTAAGAATTGTACTCCAAGCAACACCAAGCAGGAAATGAACAGAATTACCTGGGTTGCTGTGTTGCCAAATTTCAGGTAGGAATTGCTCCCCCTCCCTTTTTTCTTTTTATTCTTGCCATCTCAAGATATTCCTTCCAGTTTGTTAAGAAACCAAAACAAAACCATCCTTTTCTTGGGGTTGCGCTATTGTCCAATGAGCACCTAGTGAGGACAGTACTGCTAACGCCTGAACAACATGCCCTCATCAACTAGAGCTCTGCTTTACTTTGGTGCAATTTTTGGAAAAGAGAAAAAAAAAGAAAAGAAACCAAAACAACACACTAAAAAACATAGCAGTTTCATTTTATATATTTATACCTTGCCTCACTCCAAAGTTGGGCAGCAACTTTCAGGTATCTGTGCAAGAAAGTGAAAAAGGCTGGAAAAGAGAAAATGAGTAGGTGATGGTTCAGCCAAGGGTCTAGTTTAAACGCTATCAACCTCATTCCTAGGAGTGGGCTGAAGTGAAAACGTGTAGTTTTTTCAGTATTCATAAGAGAAAAAACATTTCTTAGAAGTAAAGACTATTTGTGACACTGATGTCCAAAATAAATTTACCCTCTTAGAAGGAATCATCTTACAAGGAATACAGTTGACTTTTGAACAACATGGGATTGAACTGCACAGGTCCACTTATACATGGATTTTTTTTTCCAGTAGATTGGAAACATTTTTGGAGATTTGCAATCATTTGGAAATTTTTCAGACAAACCACATAGCCTACAAACATCAAAAAAGAAAAAAGAAAAAGGTATGTCCAATATTGTATCATAAATATGGCTGTAATACTGTAGTCGTAAAATTTTTATAACGATTGATTCATTAGCGTATGGGCTAGGCTACTATAAAAGCAATCATATTGCTGTTTTTTCATTGTCAATGCACCAATCATTATGCCTGTAAAGAAATATGAATTTTTCACATCTTTTCATTTTTGGTGTCTAGTGTTAGTAGTACATACAGCATCTTCAGTGTTTTGTATTGTATGAGACAAAAATGATGCAGTTACTAACAGACGATTCATCTTCTAAGCAGACAATGTACTTACAGTGATAGGATAGAACTGTAACTGTATTTTCTCTTCCTAATGATTTTAACATTTTTTCTCTAGCTTACCTTATTATAAGAATACAGTATATAATATATATACAAATGTGTTAATTGACCTATCTTGTTATTGGTAAGGATTTCACTCAACAGTAGGCTATTAGTAGATAAGTTTTTAGGGGGGGTCAAAAGTTACACACAAATTTTTGACTCCACAGGGGGTCGGTGTTCTCAAGGATCATCTCTACTGCTAATGCTGTAGATTTCTTAGACATCCACAGAATACACAGGATTGTGAATTGCCCATGGCAGCTTCTAGGCTGTGTGTAAAAAAGGCCCTGCCTAAGTGTCTGCCAGCTAAAGAACTTCTACAGGAAGTCTCCACAGTACAATCCAAGGACACAATTCCTTGACAAAAACTGACATTAAAATATTAAGTGTTATTAAAATCCTGGGACATTATGGTAATTAACTTCAGTGCCTGCTCAGAATTAATATTCAAGTTAAGACTGCAAAGTACTCTCAAAGTGATAACTTTTGAGATGAAATGGAAAATATGTAAGGGTTCTTGCAAGTTTGGGATTAGCTGAATATTGCATTTTCTGCACAGAGAGTTGTTGACTTATTTGAGAAACCTCTTTGTCCCTACCAAGAACCCTTCCAGAAGGTGCTTACTGGCTCAGAACCAGAATGCCCACATGACATTTACATGTCTTTTTATGGTTGACTTCAGCAAGAGGGTTGGTTCTAAATACCTAGGCTGCCATGACTAGCAGGTGGACTCCATATTCCTGCATAAACTTCCTTCACAAAATGTGGCATTTCATGGAGACACTGGCTCCATCGACATGCTCCAAAAAAGGAGCATGATCCTCAGATGAATATATAGGAGTGTTCCAAGTGGTAAATAAAAGATTATCTTCTCTATTGGCTAGAAATTCTAAGTTCAAAACTTAAAAATGTGTTTTAGATTCAACATAGTAAAGATGTTAATTCTCGATCAGATTAAAGATGGCGGCGTGAGAGGTGAGACAGACGCTTCCTCCTAAAACCGCATATAATACAAAAATATAATTAATACAACTATTCCTGAAAGAGCAACAGGAAAGGGGACTGCTCCAGACTGCATACACCTGCAGAAAAGAGCAGACCTCATAGAACAGGGTAACGTACCAAAGCTGTGGCCCGGTGGGACCCAAGCCCTTCCCCCACCCCAGCTCACCAGTGGGAGGAAGAGAAATGGAGCGGGAAGGGAGTGGAGGCCTAGGACTGCTGAACACCTAACTCCAGAGATCTGCTCTGGGAGCACAAACCTACATTTCATGGTGTTTGCATAGTACTCTTGTGAGTAGGGTTTGGAAAGCTATGTCAGGCAGAATTCCTGGAGAGACTGAGATTCCAGCTGCTTGTGGAAAGCAGGGATCCATATCCAGCTGCTCTGGGACAAAAGAAAGGCAGGCAGTCTGAGAGACTTTCTAACAAGGAAGCCCTTAGCAAGAGGGCTGCTAAAGGGGCAAGGATTTCACAGAGCTTACTGTTCAGGAGACAGGACAGGTAGACAAAATTGTCTGGGTGCACTCTGCCCAGCAGGTTGGGTTACAATCTTCAGGTGCTTCAGCTCCCTGGCTGGCTACACAGCTCCAAGGAACCTCCTCCGGGATATACAGCCTACTGTGCCTTTCTCCCAGCCAACCCCACCTGGTTTGCAAACCGGCAAATCCTACCAAGGCATTAGGCCAGCCAGAGGGAAGATCTGTCTACAGCAACTACAAACACAAAGCATAGAGGCTTATACCTGTGTGCTCGGCCCACTGGTTCAGGCAGTGGAGTCAGGCATAGCAGCTGGGAAGCAGGAAACAGCTCTTTCCTCCCCCCAGGCACTAATACCACTCCCCTGTGACCCCTGACATTGCTTCAGGGGCTGAGCAGCTCCAGAGAGTAGAGCTTCTGGGCACTAGAGGGCGCCATATACAAATATGAAACACCAAAGGAACCTGGTTCAAAGTAAAATTATTAATACAACTCCTGAGAAATATTTAAATGACACCAACCTCATGAATCTTCCTGAAAGGGGGTTCAAAATAAAAATCGTTAACATGCTCATGGAGGTATGCAAAGATATTCAAGAACTCAGGAATGGATTCCAGTCAGAGATCCAATCATTGAAGAGCACAATGGAGGGTATTAAAAGCAGATTAGATACGGTGGAGGAGATAATAAATGAAATAGAAACTATAGAAGAGGAATACAAAGAAGTTGAGGCACAGAGAGAAAAAAGGATATCTAAGAATGAAAGAATATTGAGAGAACTATGTGACCAACCCAAACGGAACAATATTTGCATTATATGGGTACCAGAAGAAGAGAGAGAAAAAGGGATAGAAAGTGTCTTTGAGAAGGTAATTGCTGAAAAGTTCCCCAATCTGGGGAAGGAGATAGTCTCTCAGGCCATGGAGATTCACAGATCTCCCAACACAAGGGACCCAAGGAAGGCAACACCAAGACATATAGTAACTAAAATGGCAAAGATCAAGGATAAGGACAGACTATTAAAAGCAGCTAGAGAGAGAAATAAAATCACATACAAAGGAAAGCCCATCAGGCTATGATCAGACTTCTCTGCAGAAACCTTACAGGCCAGAAGGGAGTGGCATGATGTATTTAATGCAATGAAGCAGAAGGGCCTGGAACCAAGATTACTTTACCCAGCAGGATTATCATTTAAATTTGAAGGAGGGATTAAATAATTTTCAGATAAGTAAAAGCTG
This sequence comes from Phataginus tricuspis, assembly GCA_029783875.1. Classification (NCBI taxonomy): domain Eukaryota; kingdom Metazoa; phylum Chordata; class Mammalia; order Pholidota; family Manidae; genus Phataginus; species Phataginus tricuspis. The sequence goes on along the minus strand of JAQQAC010004354.1, from coordinate 3,077 downwards.
AAAGAATTAACCTCCCACAAACCATCTCTACAGTGTATTTTGAAGGGACTGCTATAGATGGAAGTGTTCCTAAAGTTCAAAGCTGTCACCAGAGGTAATAAAACCACAGTAAAGAAAGTAAAACAACTTCCGGGAATATGGCGTCATGAACGGACTAGCAGAAAAATTCCTCCCAACATTATATTTATTCACGAAAATACAGCAAATACAACTATCCCTAAAAGAGAGACCAGAATACACAGGAAAGTGCACAGCGTACAGCTACTAGAGGGAAACACCCCTAAGGCTAAAAAGATGTCACCAGAGAAAATAAAAGCATAGCAAAGAAAGCAGACCACCCAAATACTAACTAAAGGCAAAGAATAAAACACCTAATATATAAAGAAAGGAGGAGGAAGAATAGGAAGGGAGAGATAAAGAAACATCAGACGGCGTACACAATAACTTAACAAGAAAGTTAAGTTAGATTCTTAGATAGTAAAGAAGCAACCCTTGAACCTTTGGTAACCACGAATCTAAAGCCTGCAATGGCAATAAGTACATATCTTTCAATAATCACCCTAAATGTAAATGGACTGAATGCACCAATCAAAAGACACAGAGTAACAGAGTGGATAAAAAAGCAAGACCCATCTATATGCTGCTTACAAGAGACTCACCTTAAACCCAAAGATATACACAGACTAAAAGTGAAGGGATGGAAAAAAATATTTCAAGTAAACAACAAAGAGAAAAAAGCAGGTGTTGCAGTACTTGTATCAGATAAAATAGACTTCAAAATGAAGAAAGTAGCAAGAGATAAAGATGGACATTACATAATGATAAAGGGGTCAGTCCAACAAGAAGATATAACCATTATAAACATATATGCACCCAACACAGGAGCATCAGCATATGTGAAACAAATACTAACAGAAGTGAAGGAGGAAATAGACAGCAATGCAATAATTCTAGGAGACTTTAACACGCCACTCACTCCAAAGGATAGATCAACCAGGCAGAGGATAAGTAAAGACACAGAGGCACTGAACAACACACTAGAACAGATGGACCTAACAGATATCTACAGAACTCTGCACCCAAAAGCAGCAGGATACACATTCTTCTCAAGTGCACATGGAACATTTTCCAGAATAGACCACATTCTAGGCCACAAAAATAACCTCAGTAAATTCAAAAATATTGAAATCTTACCAACCAACTTCTCAGATCACAAAGGTATAAAATTAGAAATAAATTTCAGAAAGAAATCAAAAAGGCTCACAAATACATGGAGACTTAACAACATTCTCCTAATGAATCAATGGGTTAACGACCAAATCAAAACAGAAATCAAAGAATATATGGAGACTAATGACAACAACAACACAAAGCCACAACTTCTGTGGGACGCAGCGAAGGCAGTCTTAAGAGGAAAGTACATTGCAATCCAGGCCCATTTAAAGAACGAAGAACATTCCCAAATGAACAGTCTAAGGACACAATTATTGAAATTGGAAAAAGAAGAACAAATGAGGCCCAAAGTTACCAGAAGGAGAGACATAATAAAGATCAGAGAAGAAATAAATAAAATTGAGAAGAATAAAACAATAGAAAAAATCAATGAAACCAAAAGCTGGTTCTTTGAAAAAATAAACAAAATAGATAAACCCCTAGCCAGACTCATTAAGAGAAAAAGAGAATCTACACACATAAACAGAATCACAAATGAGAAAGGAAAAATAACGACGGACCCCACAGAAATACAAAGAACTATAAGAGAATATTACGAGCATCTATATGCCAACAAGCTGCAAAACCTAGAAGAAATGGACAACTTCTTAGAAAAATACAGCCTTCCAAGACTCACCAAGCAGGAAACAGAAAAACTAAACAGACCAATCACCAGCAACGAAATTGAATCGGTAATCAAAAAACTACCCAAGAACAAAAGCCCTGGACCAGATGGATTCACCTCTGAATTCTACCAGACATATAGAGAAGAAATAACACCCATTCTCCTTAAAGTTTTCCAAAAAATAGAAGAGGAGGGAATACTTCCAGACTCTTTCTATGAAGCCAGCATCACTCTAATACCAAAACCGGGCAAAGACCTCACTAAAAAAGAAAATTACAGACCAATATCCCTGATGAATGTTGATGCAAAAATACTCAACAAAATATTAGCAAACCGAATTCAAAAATATATCAAGAGGATCATATACCATGATCAAGTGGGATTCATCTCAGGGATGCAAGGATGGTACAACATTCGAAAATCCATCAACATCATCCATCACATCAATAAAAAGAAGAACAAAAACCACATGATCATCTCCATAGATGCTGAAAAAGCATTTGACAAAATTCAGCATCCATTTTTGATTAAAACTCTCAACAGAATGGGTATAGATGGCAAGTACCTCAACATCATAAAGGCCATATATGACAAACCCACAGCTAACATCATACTTAACAGCGAGAAGCTGAAAGCTTTTCATCTAAGATCGGGAACAAGACAGGG
>JAQQAC010004352.1:4877-15474 GCA_029783875.1 Phataginus tricuspis | reverse complement strand
TTCCTCTTAAGACTGCCTTCGCTGCGTCCCACAGAAGTTGTGGCTTTGTGTTGTTGTTGTCATTAGTCTCCATATATTCTTTGATTTCTGTTTTGATTTGGTCGTTAACCCATTGATTCATTAGGAGAATGTTGTTAAGTCTCCATGTATTTGTGAGCCTTTCTGATTTCTTTCTTAAATTTATTTCTAATTTTATACCTTTGTGATCTGAGAAGTTGTTTGGTAAGAATTCAATATTTTTGAATTTACTGAGGTTATTTTTGTGGCCTAGAATGTGATCTATTCTGGAAAATGTTCCATGTGCACTTGAGAAGAATGTGTATCCTGCTGCTTTTGGGTGCAGAGTTCTGTAGATATCTGTTAGGTCCATCTGTTCTAGTGTGTTGTTCAGTGCCTCTGTGTCTTTACTTATCCTCTGCCTGGTTGATCTATCCTTTGGAGTGAGTGGCGTGTTAAAGTCTCCTAGAATAATTGCATTGCTGTCTACTTCCTCCTTCACTTCTGTTAGTATTTGTTTCACATATGCTGATGCTCCTGTGTTGGGTGCATATATATTTATAATGGTTATATCTTCTTGTTGAACTGACCCCTTTATCATTATGTAATGTCCGTCTTTATCTCTTGCTACTTTCTTCGTTTTGAAGTCTATTTTATCTGATACAAGTACTGCAATACCTGCTTTTTTCTCTTTGTTGTTTGCTTGAAATATTTCTTTCCATCCCTTCACTTTTAGTCTGTGTATATCTTTGGGTTTGAGGTGAGTCTCTTGTAAGCAGCATATAGATGGGTCTTGCTTTTTTATCCACTCTGTTACTCTGTGTCTTTTTATTGGTGCATTCAGTCCATTTACATTTAGGGTGATTATTGATAGATATGTACTTATTGCCATTGCAGGCTTTAGATTCGTGGTTACCAAAGGTTCAAGGGTTGCTTCTTTACTATCTAAGAATCTAACTTAACTTTCTTGTTAAGTTATTGTGAACACCGTCTGATGTTTCTTTATCTCTCCCTTCCTATTCTTCTTCCTCCTTTCTTTATATATTAGGTGTTTTATTCTTTGCCTTTAGTTGGTATTTGGATGGTCTGCTTTCTTTGCTATGATTTTATTTTCTCTGGTGACATCTTTTCAGCCTTAGGGGTGCTTCCCTCTAGAGCAGTCCGTTTAAGATATCCTGTAGTGGTGGTTTATGGGTGGCAAACTCTCTCAACTTTCTTTTGTCTTGAAATTGTTTAATCCCTCCATCATATTTAAATGATAATCGTGCTGGATACAATATTCTTGGTTCGAGGCCCTTCTGTTTCATTACGTTAAATATATCATGCCATTCTCTTCTGGCCTGTAAGGTTTCTGTTGAGAAGTCTGATGACAGTCTGATGGGTTTTCCTTTGTAGGTGATCTTTTTTCTCTCTCTAGCTGCCTTTAATACTCTGTCCTTGTCTTTGATCTTTGCCATCTTGATTATTATGTGTCTTGGTGTTGTCTTCTTTGGGTCCCTTGAGTTGGGAGATCTGTGGGCTTCCGTGGACTGTGAGACTATTTCCTTCCCCAGCGTGGGGAAGTTTTTGGCAATTATTTCTTCAAAGACACTTTCTATCCCTTTTTCTCTCTCTTCTTCCTCTGGTACTCCTATAATGCGAATATTGCTACGTTTCGATTGGTCACAGAGTTCTCTTAATATTCTTTCATTCTTAGAGATCCTTTTATCTCTCTCTGCCTCAGCTTCTTTGTATTCCTGGTCCCTGTCTTGTAATTCCTTGATCGTGTCTTGAACCTGATTCAATCTGCTGTTGAGCCCTTCGATGGCTTGTTTCATTTCTGCTTTGTCTTTCCTCACTTCCCTCACTTCCTCCCTCAGCTCTTGCACATTTTTCTGTAGATCCGTCAGCATGGCTATGACTTTTATTCTGAATTCTTTTTCTGGAAGTCTGTGTATGTCCATTTCTGCAGATTCTTTCTCTGGGGTGGTGTTTGTCTGAAGCTTTGTCTGTATCATATTCTTCTGTCTTCTCATGACTATAGAATTGGTTGTTGGTAGCAAGGAGAGATAAGAAAGGAGAGACAAGAAAAAAAAGGGATTTCTACTAATAATAAAAAAGTAAAAGTTGAGAGAGAGAAAGGAAAAGAAAATAAAGAAAAAGAAAAGGCAGCAACACCTAAAAGAAAACATCAACAACAACAAAAAAAAAAAAAGAAAAAAAAACACCAAAACGCCCACCGGGGGTGGTTTCTGTGTGAATGCTGTAGGTGGCGCTATTGCTCCACTATTCCAGAGCCGCGGCAACGTCGCTCCACACGGCCCTTTAAAGCTGTGGCCGGGTGAGAATGAATGGGAGGCTGTTGAAAGGGAGGGAAAGAAAAAAAGGAAAAGAAAGGGGAGAAAAAACAATAAAAAAAAAAAAAGCCACCGGGAGTGGGTTCCGCGCGAGTGCTGTAGGTGGCGCTGTTGCTCCACTATTCCAGCGCCACTGTATATTTCTGGCTGGGTTGGGAAGGACTGGTAAGCTGTTGATCTCCGTGGGGGTCTCAATGGCGGGCACTCTTCCCCAGTCGCCAACCACGAGGTCCAAAGCTCCCCAGGACTCCCAGCATGCTGGGCTCAGTTTGCGGGGCTATCCGGCCCCTCTACTGAGCTCCTGTCTCTTTAAGACTGCTGAGGTAGAGCGCGCGCTTTTCTTCCCTTTTTTTCTCCTTTCTTTTTCCTTCCCGGAGCCTGCCGCGGGCAACTTGCACGTTCCGGGCTGGGACCCTGTGCCCTCTGTCTCTCCTATCTCCGCTACACCGCAGGCCGTGTGTTGGCGCTCCCGGCGCAGACTTCCACTCCCTCCCGGCTCTGAATCCTCTCCTCCCGCTGGAGCGCTGGGGGGGAGGGGCGCTCGGTCCGCTCGCAGCTCCGTACCTTACCCGCCTTGCCACGACTCCCGCCGGAGTGCTGGGGTGAAGGGGCGCTCCCGGCGTAGACTTCCACTGCGTCCCGGCTCTGAATCCTCTCCTCCCGCCGGAGCGCTGGGGGAGAGGAGCGCTCGGTCCGCTCGCGGCTCCGTACCTTACCCGCCTTGCCGGGACTGCCGCCGGAGTGCTGGGGTGCAGGGGCGCTCTGGTCTCGCTGGATCGTGTTTCTGTCCCGCCTCACCGGGTGCCGAGTCCTCTGTCCGGAGTGTCTGGCCGCCGGAGCTCTGGGGGGGGGGAGCGCTCAGTCCCCCCGGTCGCCACCCCGTGTCCCGTCCGCCTCACCGGCTGCCAAGTTCTCACAGGTGTAGCTGTACGCTGTGCACTTTCCTGTGTATTCTGGTCTCTCTTTTAGGGATAGTTGTATTTGCTGTATTTTCGTGGATAAATATAATGTTGGGAGGAATTTTTCTGCTGGTCCGTTCACGACGCCATATTCCCGGAAGTCCCTCTAGTCCTCTTTAACCCTGGTTAGGCAGGCTTTTTTGCCAGAAGTATCATGTTGTCATTGAGAAATTCCTGCATGTCTGTCCACCTCCTTGGCTCTTGTGTATGAAGAGCAGTTAGTCCCCTTCGCTAGTCTCTTTTGGTCAGTAGGTTCAGTCGTGAACAAATATGTAGTTAATTTATGGCACTGTTCTTTTGCTTCACGCATTTTCATTTCCTCTCATTGCTTTTCCTTCATTCCACTGGGGAAGTGCTGATAGAGATGGAGCAAAGGAGAGCCTGGACTCATAGACTGGGTGTGCCTTCTCCTGTTAGAGTCACCAGCCCTCTGCTGTGGTGGCCATTTCCTCCTCATCACATTCTCCAGAGTTGAACTGCTCTCACCTGGGACATATTTAGGGCTGTACATTATTATGGCTTTAGAAAAGGATAAGCATGAATTAATTTTTAATTATAATCATAAAGGAGATTGTCAAAGAATCAAAAGGGAACAGTAAAGACAGAAATTTCACATCTAGTGGAATGGCTACAATCACAAAGACAGAAAATAACATGTGTGGGTGAGGATAGAGAACAAGTAGAATATTCAAACACTGCCAGGGGGAATGTAAAATGCACAGCCACTTTGGAAAGTTAGAAAGTCCCTCTAAAGGTTCAGCAGAATGACTGTATGACTCAGAAATCCCTTTCCTAGATATATGTGCAAGAGAAATGAAAACACATGTTAAACAAAAACTTATCCATGAATGCTCATAGCAGCACTATGTATAATGACAGAAAAAGTAGAAATAACTCTGATGTCTGTCAACTCATGAAAGGATAAATAAAATGTGTACTATCAAAACAGTGGAATACTATTTGGAAATAATAGAAATTATCTACTTATACATGCTACAACACGGGTGAACCTTGAAACAGCATGCTAAATGAAAAAGGCCAGTCAAAAAGAACCACATATTGTATGATTCCATTTAGATGAAATGTTCAGAATATGCAAATCAGTAGAGATGGAAAATAGATTGGTGGTTGCCTATATCTGGGGAGGAAATGGGGAGTGACTGCTAATGGGCATGAGACTTCCTGGTGTGATGAGGTGTACTAAAATTCACCGGGGTGATGGTTGCACAACTCTGTGGATATATTAAAAACTATTGAATTATTTACCTTAAATGGGTGAACTGTACCGGATGTAAATTAAATCTCAGTAAAGCTGTGATTCAATATAACAGACTGACACAACCTAAGTAGTTACTCCACACCTGCACCCCACCCTAACCCATAGTGTAGATTTTTAAAAATAACCATGAGATATCAAAACTTTGCTTTTAGCAAAAAGGGGATGTCTACATTATAAATAAAGATATGGGAGTTTTATTTGAAAAAGAAAAGAAGAAAATAGAATGAAAAAGAAGCTGTAATTTCAAACTACATATTTTAAAAGCACTATGCACTTCAGTTTGTTCAAGCAAGTTCCTCATCAAACAGGCTGTGATAGTAGGCTTTGCTGCTATATTTTTATTTCTAGCACAATAGTGTATTAAGGGAGCAAAGTGCTTTGTGAAATTGAAGAGACCAAGAAAAGCAGCCTTAGAGTCTAGAGGGAAAACACTTGTCTCATTATTATATGACACAAAGGCCTTTTAGATCAAGTAGAGGAGACAGTCCCCAGGGAAGTGAAGGCTGATACAACACGAAGCAATCATGTCAAACTGAAACAAGGCTTTTCCTCTAAAAGAAACTCCAACTTTTGGCATTAGCTTCTCTGTGACAAGAGACTGGAGCAGAGATGGAGGGTGAGTTAACCAGGGTCACCTAGTGGAACTCTCGCACAGTCAGGAGTCAAGGCCAGGCCTTCTGAGCAGCACCCTGGCCTCCATCACCTGGACCATCTCTGACTGCAGCTGTGGTCTCGGAGCATTCAGGAGGTAGCTGAACGATCCAGGAGAAAGGGTAACGTTGTCCGTTGGCTCGTCACCGATGACTCATGACTGTTTTTTCACCAGGTGAATCTGTTCCTTTCCACACAAATAGCACAGGAATGGAAGGAATCAAATGAGATGTGTGGCAGCTCTTTGAGGAGTAAATAGAAAGGGTAAGGAGAGGAGGAAGTGAGGGCTGACTTCATATTCTTTTCACTTTTACCTCTTGAAATACTCCCTGGTGCAAAACTCTCTCCGGGCACTTTAATGTATGTTACCTTGCCCTCTGCTCACAAAAACCCATGGGTTCCATCTTATGGTGATTTTACAGGTGTGGAAACTTGAATGGAGGTGACATCATTTCCCAGGATCACACATAAGAAGGTGACAAAATCACTGAATGCATCTCTTCTGACTCACATTCTCTTTTACTCAGTAACAGCTGTTCCTAGTATTTCATGAACTATCACAGATTATCTTCTAATTTTCTCTTAATATTTTTAATATGAGATTCTTTACTCCAGTTTACACTAATCACGACCATTCCCAAGTTCCTAAGTTCTCACTACTTACACAGTTTGACATGTAAGCTGTATTTTATCCTTTCAATGTAAATGTGAGTACCTGGACTAGAGCTGTGATGGGGACGCCCTTCTCTTCTTCAAAATACCACGGGCATGTATTGATTCATAACAGGTGTTCAATAAACATTTGTTGAGCCAAGGGATTCTTTCAAACATTATTTCTACTGTCCTTCTCATTTTGAGCTGTTGGGAATCATTCCACAAACACCATGTTAGCACAGTTGACACATTGTCTCATTTAAATACAATTGGTACCTGCATTTTATAGTTAAGGAAACCGAGGAACAGAGACTTAGGGTGTATTTTCACAGGTCACAGAGCCTGAGCCTTCCTCAGCCTGCTCCCAGGGCCTGACGTCTTCACCACCACAGTGCTTGGCTTCAGGACCTCCCATCAGTGTGGTAGTGGGACCCACATGTGAACCCAGGAGCCCTGGCTTGCTGCTTAGTTGCCAGCCCTCATCAGACCCTCTGCCAGGGGAAACCAGCTAGTCAAAGGCTGTGCATTGCCTCCCAACTAGCTCCTTCCAGCTGGACTACCATGGCAATTCTTGGGGTCACTTTCTGCCATGGCATATAAACTATAAGTACAAAGTCTGAAGCATCAAACTCCAATGTTAGCACCATAAATATCCCATCTGATCACCCTACCAAGTCATCAGATTGAGTCTCCAGAATGCTAACTCTCTCTCCATTCCTCTCTGTCTCTCCTGAGGTTTCATTTGAACCTTTCCTTCCCAACTAAAACCAGATATGTAGGGATGGCATACTTCTTCACAGCTAATAGCTAGACTATGAAATCATTCAGCAAGCAATTCCCAAGCCATGTGAATCAGTCATAACAAAATCCTTCATTTTTATAACCCTGAAGATGGAAGAGGGGCCAGGAGGCAGATGAAGGAGAGGGATATTGCCAGGCATTGTTAACTTTTTCCCTGGGTAGTTGAAGTGAGAGCAGCTCAGGTCAGATTAGAAGCAAGATCTCCCTAGAAAGGCTGGGACAGAACAGGGGCCTGGTAGACCCATATTGGATTGATTATAAAGCAGGAAGTGAAATCTGACATGGCTGACACTTAACACCCTCACCACATTCTGTCTCCTAGACGATGAGAATAAAGATGCTGTATTTTCAGTGGCAATGACATTTTTATACCTTTTAATGAAAGGGGAAACAACTTTTTGGGACTGGTTGAAAGGATAAGGAAGCAGACAGTGCCTTTGCAGGCTTTGAGAAGGTAGGGGATTTGAGTAGGAAGCTGTATAAGGAAGGAAACATCAAATCCTGTATTTGGGGTGGATGAAGTAAACAAATTTGCCTCAGCCTGGGCAAAGAATGGTTTGGGTGAGAAAAGAAAATGAAAGAGCAAATTCAAAACAGAGAAATCCAACATTGATTTCTTTATTACCTGAAATAGTTGAGATGGTTCAACGTTTTCACTCCCAATTTATTCAAGAATTTCAGAACTGATAATATTTTCAAAATTGCAGTAACTCTTAAGGTTACTTCAGGACACATGGAATTAAAGCACGACCATGACTGTCTAGGTTAATAGCACATCTTGATTTGATAAACAGAGGACAACTCAGAATAATACAGTCTGGGGATTCGAACAGGTCGCAGGAAATCCCCTCCTTCAACAACTACCACCCCACCTCAAAGAGTTTTTCTTCTAAATATCTGAAAGCAAGCAGGAAACTATTTCTGACCATCTCTAAGAAAGGGCTAGCTCTATTTTTCTCAGTAATTTCTTTCCATGCATAAACAAGAAAGTATCCCTTTTGCTATTCTATTCCAAACTTAAATCTCTCTTACTGTAATTTCTGACCATTTCTTTGTATTTCCTGTTGGGTGAAAGTGGAAAAAAAACAGCCCACTAACTCTTTCATGAGAAGATGGGTAGCTGGAATCAGTAGATGATCTCCATTATTTTGTCTCCAGAGGGGTAGACGGGCAGATTGTTTTCTACAAAAGTTTCCACAACCCACAAACATGATAGGGCTGAGGAAATCAATGGGGTGGCCAGCCAGGGTTGGCACCACTGGAAATCCCATTAATGATAATGATGGCAACAATAACAGCTATACTAATATCTAGCACTGCAACAGCATTCAATCATTGTTAGAGTATTTTCACATAAATCATCTAATTTGAGAGCCATATAAATTTTTATTTTAAATTACATTTAACATATATACAATATTTCAATCATCTCAAAAAAATGCTCCCTAAAATTTCCAGACATGAAATATGCCTATTTTATAAACTTGAGACTTCCCACCATTGTTTTGAAATAGATTTGATTCTTCTCTTCTCCAAAGCATGTTATTCCTCAGTCCTTTTCTGTGCTTTTTGCCGTGTTGGTGCGAGTCCATGAATGTGATTCTCTTTTCCTTCTTGCCACTTTCATTTTGTCAGATCCCATAATTCTCTTGGTAATTTGCCACTTTCATTTTGTCAGATCCCATAATTCTCTTGGTAATGACTGGATTCCTGCTTTACGTTCCTTACCACCATTAAACCTGCCCCCCCCCCCAGCTCCCTCACAGAAAACCAACGCTGAAAGCAAAACCCATCTCTTGGTTAATTGATCCAAAGTCTTTATTATGGGGCAATCACACAGAGCATGCAGACGATGGGCTCTGCTTCTCCTCACACACAATTCCTAGGAAAGTTCTCTTCGTTTTGCACTTTTTTTTTTGACATCGTTGCTCCCACCACTCCTGCACACCTCCATGTGCACGTGTGTGTGTTGTGTGGACATTCTCTTCTGTGTCCATCTTACTGGGCTCAGGGACCTAGCATTGCTCCCTCCTGGTAGTTGGAAGTATGTGTATGTGTTTTTAAGAATCTGACATTAAACATTTGATTAACCTTATAATGCTTTCTAAGTGAGTCACCTGCTACACTGTGGAAAGTAAACATACTTACAGTTGAAAAGACAAAAAACTTAGATCAAAAAGACCTACTGCTAAGTGTGACACTTGGGTAAGGACACCCAGTCCTCCCTGGGCACCTGCCTGCTCATCGGCAGAAGGGACACGCTATTTTCTATGTGATCTTTCTCAGGGTGTACGAGAAATAATGGGATCAGTGAAAATGAAGTAGGTGAAGGGGAAAAAATATCAGTGAAAATGTTTGGTCAATCTTCCTCCGGCCAATGGTTACATGAATGTACACACATCAGAATTCATCAAGCTATACCCTAAGAGTTATCCATTTTATTTTATGTATCTCAGTATATATAACTTTAAAAACTTTCAAAAAAGAAATAATGGGCTGTGGATACAAATGCTTCATAAAATCTAAGGTTCTATGCAAGTATAAGATAATTGACAATGACGTTTAAGACCCCAGATGTGGTTTACATTGGCAGCATACCAGAGTGATCAGATATATAGAGTCTGCACGCAAAATGCCTGGGTTTGCACCCCATGTTTTGCTACTTAATGGTTGTGTGACGCTGTGTAATTTGTTATCTAACTTTTCAATGCCTCAGTTTCCTCATAATAATAGCACCTTGCAGGGTTGCTGTGATTCTATTACTGGTTAATGTACATAAAGCACTTAGAACAGTGACCGATAAAGAGCAGGTACTTTTAAAAGTCACTCACTATTATCTTGTTATTGCTTTGATTGTTTCATTTCCACAGTTTTATTTTTTAACGTGTGTCCAAAACATGCACAAAGGACCTTCTTCATCCACATCTTCAGCACAGTTGGAATTTCTTTCAACTTGCACCTTGATGGTTTGCCTTTTTATTTTATTGATTCATACCTTAGCTTCTGGGATGTTTTTCCATATTTGCATTCCTAGAGCCTTTTTTCTATGATTGGGAATGTGATGTTATCTTCTCGTCAGAAGATGTGAGGATGGTCAGCTAGTACATCATTTCTTTCTTTTGGGTCTTCATGTCCCTAGATTTTATAACCAGACGTTCTAATAGAAAACTTTGACAACTAAAATTGCTCTCTGTGTAGTTTTACTCATCAGTTCATCTGGTGTTTTTTTACTTAACCTTTGCTCAGGAAATTGGAGCTAAGGTGTTTTATAACACCTTCTATGACACATTATGTTTTTTCATTGTCTTACAGGGAAAGTATTTGATCAGACAGATTTTTATGAATAAGTAACCCCTCATTTCTTGCTTTGAATATTGTACATTTTCTCTGGAGTTCAAGGGTAAAAATGACCTTCTGTTTACCCCTGAGTGCCCTGGTTTCACTGTCTGTCATTCCTGTTATTCTAGCCTGGCATCCTGTAAATTTCCCAGCCCAGTTTTCTAATTGGAATTTACAAACTTTATTGATCCTCTCTACATACTCTCATCTTCCTGCTGCTTTCAAACAATGTTATTAATATCTCCTTTCCTCCTCTATCCTAATTATTTTGACTTTCTCCCAATTGCCCATTAGCTGCCAGATGTAAATCTGTTCCCCTTGTCCCAGGACAGGCTCTGCACAGAGGTGGGTCTGCTCTAGGCAGCTTCTCTTGTCCAGGAATGCCTCCTTGCTGCTTGCTTTCTCTATTGTCTTGCACGCTGCTCCATTCTCTCCTTCCACCTTTGATTAATAACCACATTCTATTCAGTTGATCCTTACCTTGAATTTTTTTTCCTTTTACAATTTATTTTATTTTAGTATCATTAACCTACAGTTACATGAGCAATATTGTGATGATTAAACTACCCCCTTCATCAGGT
>JAQQAC010004333.1:0-22678 GCA_029783875.1 Phataginus tricuspis | reverse complement strand
AATGGGAAACTACGTCTTTTCTGCCCTCCTATCCATCCTCTGTATTAAGCTAGAATAGTCTTTTCTCAAGGCATAGTTGATAATACTACTTCTATTTTAAAGCTCTTATTTTTCATTTACTTTCAGGATAAACTGCAGATTACTCTTTGCTATGTCATAGAAGGGCTCGGCACACCTCTAGCCTCACACTTGCCTCTTTGATCATGTTGAACTACTGCCATTCCTTCAGCATGCAAGGCCTTCTTATCTTCTTGATCTTGTAGATGCTGTTTTCTCTGCTTGAAATAATTCCGTCCTCTACTCCTTGTTCCCCATCTTTGTCCAGTTCCTACTCTTCATCCTTCCATTCTCAGATGTCTGCCAGGAAATATTTCTTGTTTCTCATCGCTCACCGTGACTCCTTAAGAAAGAGTAGGTTACTCCTTAAAAGTGTTTCATAGTATCTTATAAACACCCCACTAATCACTGTACTCAACACAGAGTGGTAATTGCTTACTTACTTGGTTCTATCTTCCATGAGACTTTAAGCTATTTGAGGGGAAAGCCTGGGCTTTGTTAATATTTTTTTGCATCTGGCCATGAAAAGATGCTCAGTAAATATCTGTTGAATAACAATGAATTATTAAATATTAAATGAGTTAAATATGTCGGTAGACCGTGGAGATGGTGAAATAAGATAGGTTTTGTGCTTTTTTTGATCACTTCTCAAAAAAGTTGATTCAAAATCACATCTAGTTGAATTCATTTATTTCAGTTGTTATTATGAAGGCCTGTAAGTTTGTTTCTTGCACTATTTTAAAGTTTTCACTGAGTTCACTAATATGGGACCATCTCTATATTTGCATGGCTTATGTGCTTTTTTTAATGTTGTTTCATGGTTATTGAGGTTTGTGATTCCTGCCTACAAACTTAACTGATTTAATCATTCATTGGCATTCTTCCCATAATTTATGATTAAAGCCCAGCCTTTGCTTTAGTCTAACTACTTTTAAGTTGTTATTTGTTTGGTATCTCTCTTGGAGGTACAGTCTGGGTATGGCTTAGAATAAATGAGGACTTTGAGTTGTGAAAGGATGTTGGGAAGATTCTCCTAAAGATTAGGGGTAGAAGCAAGACCTGAAATTCCATCTCCCTCCTGTCCTCCTTTCTGTGAATAAGGGTGCACTTACTATGTGCCAGACACTTTTCATACATACATTATCTCATTTAATCTTATCACAACCCTGTGAGGGTGGTATGATGAGAGAACTAACTTTCCCATCATTATTCTATTAGGAAATAGTGTATTTTGGATTTGAAACTATGTCTGAGTGCAGAGTTCACAAACTTTACAATACAAGCAGTTATTTAGCGTTTTGAAACCACTGCCCTCTTAAGAGGAGTGTAGGGAGTCTATAGCTCATTGGCCTTACCAATTCCCACTTCCACATAGAACTTAGTGATAGGACAAAAAAACTAATGTTGTAGTGTGAGCTTGAATATGTCATTTTTATATTACAAAACATTGCCCTATAAACTTTTAAAATGCAACTGTCTTATTCAATTTGATACTGTGTTGAAAGTTACTCAAATGGCATACATTTGTCAAAAAGACGTTAATGAAGTTATATAGGCACTTTGGAGGGGTTATATTTACATCTGCTTTGTCAATAACGGTATCAACAATTCCTAGTTGAACCATAATAATACATGTATTATAGTCTAGTTTTGAGAGAATTTTGGTTTAAAATAATGTTGATGCAAACATCTATCAGTTTGCTTAGGGGTTAACCAAATGACCCACAGAAAATGCTAAATAATTATCTACTTACCAATAATTAATAATTAGGAAATGTAAAAATGACAGTTACAGTAATTCTAATATTACCAATGTCTTTTTTAAAACTGCAGGAGTTTTAATCTTCTTGCTGTGTATACAGAACATAGGTAGTTTTCAGGATAGCCAGACCTCTTAGTAGTGACTGAATTAGAGTTCTTGAAATCCAGAAACATGCTACTTCTTTTTGTGCGGTGGTAATAATATTCCATAATAATTCACTTGGAATGATTGCTAGTAAGAAGCCCTTAGTCATATGTAAGATGAAACTAGAATTGCACCTTGTTTTGTCTGTGAGAAATAAAGGACTTAATTGTTACTAACTCAGGTCATAGAAGATTTCCAATTATACTTTGGAAAATAAAACCATCATTTCTTTGTCTACTAAGGAAACATCCTATGTTAATAAGCATTTGGCTTCTGTGGGTAAAGAGTTACTCAGCAAATCCTAACCAGGTTGTTAGTCTCTTCTCTAAGAGGTACTTATACATAGTTTTGGTATAGTATAGTCTTTTTCTGGGCAGTTCTCTCCTTTTCACCAATCAAAATTTTTCTCTTCATCCCGACCCCTTAGTTTTCTAAAAATGGATCTCCAAGGAGTCAACAGGTATATAAAATATTGTAGCACTCACAGTCAGTGATTTTATTCCTCTTTCCTAGGGCTGAGAAAGTAAGCACTGTAAAACTGTACTGTCCATCATCATGTATTCCTTACTAATACAAACATTTCAAAATGATAATGGATTTATGATCACCTTTGCTTCTAACAGTTTGAAGCATATGTCCTCAAGCTTACATGGAACTGATAGAAACTCCTTAACACCACAAGGCTTTTCCTGCATTTTTAGCATCTTAACTTGCAGTTAAGAAATCTGAAATCCTTCTGAAATCCTTTACTAATGTTTTTATTCCTGCCGGGGTCTTCCTAAGTAAGGTCTTGTTATCTTATGTAAACTTCTGCATCTTTCAAGGATCTGGGCTGTATATCTTAACTCGTCTAGGTCCAAGGTTTCTTTAGTTATTTGTAATGATCAAAACATGTAAAAACTTAAAAAATTTAGGAAGTAATTTGAAAAAAACAAGGTTTTGTTAATCTGTTTATTTTTATTTATTTCTATATTTTTTAATTGAGTTATGACATACAACAATTAATTTCAGGTGTACAACACAATGATTTGATATTTGTATGTATTGTAAAATGATGGCCAGAATAAGTAGTTGTAATTGCTCACCATATAAAGTTTTTTTTCTTGTGATGAGACCCTTTAAGATTTACTTTCTCTGCAACTTTTGAATATGTAGTATAGTATTAACTCTAGTCACCATTCTGTGTATTACATCCCCATGACTTACTTATTTTATAGTGAAGTTTATACCTTTTAACTTGCTTCACCAATTTCATCTACTTCCTGACCTCCACCTCTGGCAGCCACCAGTCTTTTCTGTTTTAAGGAATTCAGATTTTTTTATTTTTTGTTGGTTGTAATTCCACATATAAGTGAGATCATATGGTATTTGTTTTTCTTTGTCTGGCTTCACTTAGCATAATACCTTCAAGGTCCACCTATGTTGTTGCAAATGGCAAGATTTCATTCTTTTTTATGACTGAAAAATATTCGTGTGTTTGTGTGTGTGTGTGTGTATACATACATATACCACATGTTTTTTATCCATTCATCCATCAGTGGACACTTAGGTTGTTTCCGTATCTTGGCTTTAGTAAATAATGCTGCAGCAGATAGTCATCTGAGGATGAATTGTATTGGGCATCACCAGGGAGCTTGTTAGAAATATAGAATTTCAGATCCCACCCTGGATCTGCTGAATCAGTGTAAGTTAACAAGATCTCCATATTGAGAAGCATTGTTATGTCATCATCTTTGACACTTAAGTTCTCTATATGTAAAGTACAGACAGTCCACAACTTACAATAGTTTGACTTACATGTTGTTGGCTTTATGATGATGTGAAAGTGCTATGTGCTCAATAGAACCTATATTTTGAATTTTGAATTTTGAACTCTTCCTGGCATAGTGATTTGCAGTGTAATAGTCTCCTGTGATGGTGGGTGGCAGCAGTGCACCACATCTCCCAGTCAGCTACGTGATCTTGATTTATTTGCTTCCTGTATTAGAATGTAAGCTTTTTGTGGCAGAATTAGAAGGTAAACTTTCTATTTTATTGCTGTATTTCCTATATCCTGCAGTGACTGGCACATAGTTAACATTCATCTTATTGAATGAACAAATGAGTGAATTCATTACTTCTCAAATCTCGACATTTCTATTGCAGTCCTTTACTTTCCACTGCTGTTTAGAACTAGAATCACTATGTTAGTACAAATATAGAACTTCCTGTTGTTGCAGAAAGTTCAGTTAGAGAGTGCTGCTTACACTTTGGCATTCCCTTCTCGCCCATCTTGAAATCTCTATTTCTGCAGTCTAGTACTGAGTAAATCTGTCAACAGTTCCCCATGCCATAGAATTAAGTTCAAACTCCTTAGAATAACCTTTAGAGTGTTAACAGTTTCATATAGTTAGAAGTATATATCTTATTCAGGGTGCATTTAATAGGACAATCAGTGCATACATAGCATCCAACTGGTCCATATTGCATTGCTTTCTAGGACTTGGGGGAAAGTGGAACCCATGAAAAAAAGATGATGATCATTTTCTATGCCACAGAAAGAAGTATTTGTCTCTAGTTGAGGGGTCTCATGTTTTCTGCCAGCATTCATAACATAATAACCGAACAAGTTATTAGCTAATAAGTAGGGTGAAATAAAGTCCCAGAGTAGACAGCATTTTCCCATGATACTGAAAGTTCTTTAAAAATCCAAATTTTAAGATCCACATAATATTCCGTGGATATATTGCTATTTTTAAATCACTACTCTATTGTTTAATACTTAAATTATTTCCACATTAGTTTGCTGTTATAAAAGACTTTGTAATTTGTAATCTTTTTGTGTAAATACATGTCCCCTTTGATGATTATTTCCTTAGGAGTCCTTTCTTAGACGTGTAAAGGCCCAAGGAAGGAAAGATTGCTTTATTTCTTTTATGTATTAAAGAGATATATTTTTAATTAAAAAATGTAATTAACAATATCAACAAATCTCTTTTTCTTTAGGAGATACTTCTAAAGGAGGCATATCTGAAATTATTCAATCCAAGCTAAAATCAGGCATTAATACTACTTCTGGTGATTCAGACACTGGATCTCATTTATCCTTCTCCTCTGAGGACTTTCCTCAGTTAGCTGCAAGGTCCCTGCAAGAGAATACTATTGGCCAACAGGCACTGGCAGATAGTCAACCAACTGAAGGGACTCTTAAAGTTACAGCTGTTCATGAAATAGCTGACCAGAAGACTGGGATATCAACAGTACTCTCTAGTTCCTACTCACAAAGAGAAAAGCCTAGTATTTTCTACCCACAGGCCTTGCCAGATAGTCATTTAGCTGAGGAGGCTCTAAAAGTTTCATCTGTTCCTGGATCTTTTGAACAGAAGACTGGGATACCTATAGTTCCTCCAAGTTCCTACTCATTTAGAGAGAAGCGCAGTATCTTCTACCAAGAAACATGGTCAGACAGCCATCTAACTGAACAGGCAGAGAAAGCTTCAGTTGCTCCTGGATCTGCTGAGCAGAACACTGGTATATCAATGACAACCTCTGCTTCTTACCCACATAGAGAGAGGCCCAGTGTTCTCTACCAACAGGAGTTGCCAGACAGTTGTCTAGCTGAACAGGCACAGAAGGGTTCAGCAGTTCCTGGATTTGCTGAGCAGAAGACTGGGGTACCCACAGCAACCTCTGCTTCTTACCCACATAGGGAAAAGCCCAACATTTTCTATGAACGGGAGTTGCCAGACATCCATCTAGCTGAATGTGCACAGACAGGTTCACCTGTTCCTTCATTTGCTGAGCAGAAGACTGGAGTACCCACAGCACCTTCTGCTTCTTACCCACATAGAGAGAGACCCAGTGATCACTACAAACAGGAGTTGCCAGACAGTCATCTAGCTGAACAGGCACAGAAGGGTTCAGCTGTTTCTGGATCAGCATGCCAGAAGACGAGGATACCAGTAGCACTCCCTAGTTCCTACTCACATAGAGGGAAACCCAGTGTTTTCTACCAACAAAAGTGGCTAGACAGTCATCTAACTGAACAGGCTCAGAACATTTCACCTCTTCCTGGACCAGTTGACCAGTATACTGAGAAACAAACATTACCTTCTAGTTACTACTCACATAGAGAGAATCCCATTATTCTTTATCAGCAGGAGTTGTCAGATAGTCATCTAACTGATGAGGCTCTAAAAGTTTCAGCTGCTCCTGGACCAGCTGACCAGAAGACTGAGATACCAATAGGGTTCTCTAGGCCCTATTCAGTTGGAGAGAAGCCCAGTATTTTCTGCCAGCAGGCATTACCAGATAGTACTCTAACTGAAGAGAGTCTGAAAGTTTCATCTGCTCCTAGGCCAGGTGACCAGAGGACTGGTATACTAACAGTACCCACTAGTTCCTACCCACATAGAGAGCAACACAGTATTTTCTACCAACAGGCTTATCCTAGTCATCTACCTCCAGAGGCTCTGAAAGTTTCAGTTGCTCCTGGACCAGCTGAAAAAAAGAGTGGGTTACAATCAGAAGCCTTTAGTGTGTACTCACATAGAGAGAAGGCCAGTACTGTCTATCAACAGGAGTTGCCAGATAGTCATCTATCTGAACAGGCTCAGAAAGTTTCAGCTGCTCCTGGACCTGCTAACCAGAAGGCTGGGTTATCAACACTACCTTCTACTTCTTATTCACACACAGAAAAGACCTTTATTTTCCACCCACAGGGCTTACTAGACAGTCAGCCGTCTGAAGAAGCTCTGAAAGTTTCAGCTGTTTCTGGACCAGTTGACCAGAAGACTGGGCTACCAACAGTATCCTCTACTCCCTACTCAAATAGAGAGAAACACATTATTTTCTCCCCACAGGCCTTGCCAGATAGTCATCTACTTGAAGAGGCTCTGGATGATTCAGCTGTTTCTGAACCAGTTGACCAGAAGACTGGGTTATCATCAGAACATTCTAGTTCCTACACACATAGAGAGAAGCCCATTATTTTCTACCCACAGGACTTGGCAGACAGCCATGTACCTGAAGAAGCTTTGAAAGTTTCAGCTGTTTCTAGAACAGGTGATCAGAAGACTGCCCTACCAACAGTACCTTCAAGTTCCTACTCACTTGGAGGGAAGCCCATTATTTTCTACCAACAGGCCTTACAAGATGGACATCTTACTGAAGAGGCCCTGAATGTTTCAGCTTCTCCTGGACCAACTGACCCGAAAACTGGGTTACCAACAGTATCCTCTACTTCTTACTCTCAAAGAGAGAAGCCTGGTATTTTCTACCAACAGAGCTTGCCAGACAGTCAGCCAAGTGTAGAGGCTCTTAAAGTTTCTTTTGTTCCTGAACCAGGTGACCAGAAGACCAGGAAACCAGCAGTGACATCTGCTTCTTACTCGCATAGAGAGAAGCCTACTGTTTCTTACCAACAGGAGTTGCCAGATAGTCATCTAATTGAAGAAGCTCTGAAAGTTTCAGGTGTTACTGGCCCAGCTGATCAGAAGACTGGGCTACTAGCAGTAACCTCTGCATCTTACTCACATAGGGAGAAGCCCATCATTTCTTACCAGCAGGAGTTCCCAGATCCTAATGAAGATGCTTTAAAACTTTTAGGGGTTCCTGGGTCAGCTGACCAGAAGACTAGTCTACCAACTGTGTCCCTTCCTTCCTATTCACATAGGGAGAGCCCCATCTTTCCTTACCAAGAGTTGCCGGATCTTACTGAAGAAGCTTTGAAACACTTTGCTCTTCCTGAACGAGCTGACCAGAAGACTGAGATATCAACAGGACCTTCTAGTTCTCACTCACAGAAAGAGAGACTCAGGATTTCAGCTGTGATTTTACCAGATGACCAGAAGACTGAATTACCAGCAGCTCTCACTAGCTCCTACTCAGATAAAGAGAAGCCCAAGAATTTAACTGTGATTGGGCCAGATGACCAGAAGACTCTATTACTGACAGGTCTTCATAATTCTTATTCTCAGAGAGAAAAGCCCAGTATTTTCTTTCAACAGCAGTTGCCAAATAGGCATCAAAGTGAAGATACTCTGAAGATTTCAACTCTCCCTGAGCCAGGTGATCTGAATTCTGGGATACCAATGCCTCTTTCTAGTTCTTACTCACACAGAGAGAAATCTAATGTTTTCTACTCAAAGGAATTGCCAGATAAACATCCAACTGAAGATGCAGTGAAGATTTCAGCAATTCCTGGACCAGCTGACCAGAAAACTGTGTTACCAATAGCTCCTCGCATTTCTTTTTCACACAGAGAGAAACCAAATACATTCTGTCAACAGGATTTGTCAGATAGACACCTAACCGAAGATTTCTTGATGTTCCCAAGTGGTCTTGGGCAAGCTGATCAGATTACTAGGTTATCAACTGTTCCCTCTGCTACTTACTCACATAGTGAGAAGCACAAACTTGTTTCAGACCATGTTCAAAGGCTAATAGATAATTTGGATTCTTCTAATTCCAGTATTATCTTAAACAATGTGCCTTTAAATTCTCAGGCTAACGATAGAGTTTTAATTAATAAGCCAGGATCTTCAGGTTTTGAATATGTTAGCTCTGAAGAAGTCCAGGATACAGACAGTAGTTCCAAAACTCTTAAAGAGATTCGGACACTATTAATGGAGGCAGAAAATAGAGCACTGAAACAATGCAATTTTCCTGCTCCCCTCATCCCTTTCAGAGATGTTAGTGATATTTCATTTATACAGTCTAAGAAGGTGCTTTGCTTCAAAGAACCCCCCACTACTAATGAATCTAATGGTGATTTGTCTCAGAGTCAGCCATTCACAGAGGAAAGTCCAAGCAGCAAGTGCATGCAGAAGGATACCAGCACACAGACAAACCTGAAATGCCAGACTGGCATTGAAAATTGGGAGTTTATTAGTTCAACTACAGTTAGCAATCCATTACAGGAAGCAGAAAACAAAACCAGAGTGGCATTTGATGAAACTCTTAGGCAATATAAAGCAGCCAAATCTGTAATGAGATCTGAACCTGAAGGGTACAGTGGAATCATTGGGAATAAAATTGTTATCCCTATGATGAGTATTATTAAAAGTGATTCAAGTAGTGATACAAGTTCCTGCTCATGGGACAATAATTCCTTCAAGTCAGTTTCTGATGGTCTTCTAAACTTTCCATGTGCTTCACCCAAGACAAGTATGACAGATAGAAGAGAGGAAGAGGGTGTGTCAGAAAGTGATGATGGTGGTGGTAGCAGTGTAGATTCACTGGCTGCGCATGTGAAAAACCTTCTGAAATGTGAATCCTCACTGAATCATGCTAAACAAATACTTAGAAATGCAGAGGAAGAGGAAAGTCGGGTACGAGCACGAGGTAGGAACTGGGTAATTTGTTATAAAGGCAGATCAGACTTACAGATAGTTTAATAATTTGTTTGGAGTTAAGTGTTTGGAATTCTAAATTTATTTTCTTGTAGAACTGTTAGAATGTTTGCATTTTCTACCGGCAGTACAGAATAAGCCCATTTAACCAGTAGTATAGCTAAGTACAGTATTAATAGTGCTAGTTTGAGTTTAGGGTCTTAGGTTTTGATGTCTGAAGGAGAATAAGGAACTAGCTTGGGTTTCCAGAATCCCAAAGCTCTCATGTTTCCCTTATCCTCCCCATTATAGTATCCTTATTGGAGGCAGAAAAACCCACTTTGCTCTGCTCTGAATCACTCTGTACCATGAAACTACATATACTTTCTTATCCCATTTTCCAAAAAAATTCCTGAAGCAGATCTTAATAGACAGTAGAAAAAACTAATCAAGGTATTTCACAGAATAACTTGATGAGAGGTTTAAAGAGAATATTTACTAATCCCATTTATCTCTAATAGTAGAATTACATTAGCAAAGGAAAAAAAAACACTTTAAGACAATATGGGGAATGTATTTTGAATGGCAGTTTATAGGCAATTCAGGCTTACTTGGGACACTTCCCTTGAGATTAACTGCCTACACTATTCCTTTTATCACTTATGCATATTTTGATTC
The DNA here is from genome assembly GCA_029783875.1 of Phataginus tricuspis. Taxonomy (NCBI): domain Eukaryota; kingdom Metazoa; phylum Chordata; class Mammalia; order Pholidota; family Manidae; genus Phataginus; species Phataginus tricuspis. The sequence continues at coordinate 12,727 of JAQQAC010004333.1, read as the reverse complement.
TGAAAAAAACTCCAAGTTTTATTTATTATTCTTAAATATCAGTTCTCATGGAAGTATCAATAACGGTAGCAGGAGCTAATGGGGAGACAAAGGGACTGGCCTGATTGGAAGGAAGGTTAGAATAAAAATGTTTGAATACCATATTTAAAGTGGCCTGTTTGGAGAAATATCTGTAGAATATGGTTTTTAAATATCAGATTTTTCAATGAAATGGAATCCTTAAGAAGTTCTAATGGTTCATCATATGAATGAGAGCGCACACTTTTTGCTAAGCATTGTGGTAGGTATTAAGTTGGATATATTGACTATCATCTGTGCTCTTATAATCTGACAGTTTGCCACTTCTGCCCTGTATTATCTCAAGTGTTTTTATGCTTTCTTTCCAGCTTGGAATATGAAGTTTAATTTGGCCCATGAGTGTGGCTACTCCATTTCAGAATTAAATGAAGATGATAGGAGAAAAGTTGAAGAGATCAAAGAAAAGTTGTTTGGTCGTGGGAGAACAACTGACTTGTCCAAGGTATAGAAGAAATCTAGAAATGAGTAGGGAAAATATGAAATTTCAAAAGGGTAGTGGAATGTGAATCTCTTGCCTGGGCACTCCAGCTGAGTCACTGATAATCTTTGGATAGAGTGTTAGGGTCTTAATTCTTTAATATTAAGATTTAAGGATTAGATTCTGTAGGTTTTGATTAATTCCAAATTCATCTATGAAAAAAATGGTCTTAGGAAAATAAGAATGAATTTGCTTATTTTATCAATATATTATTGTCACCTTTATTTTCCCTTGGGGATGATGTCTAGAGGTACAGATTGAAGTCCAGCTATTTTCAGATGTATATTCTCTGCTTAAGAACACAGAGCTGTAGTAGCTTATGTTTAAATGAATTCCTTTTTAATAGTGCTTATTTTCTTTCTATTGAGATCTATTTCATGCACAGAAAAGAATATATAAAACATGCATATAAAGAATTAAGAAAAATAAAAATAATCCCTGTATATTGGCCATACAGCTTGAGAAATAGAATGTTAGCACATACCGTTGAAGTCCTGTGTGTCCCCTTCCCTAGTCGTATTTCTTTAACCTCCTATCCTGACATGTATTGACTTTTTTTGCTGTTCAGAATGACTTTGAACTCTTTAATAGATGGAATCAATATGCTATATATTCTTCTGAGAATTGTGTTTTTCATATTGTCTTAAGTGTTTGAGATTCTTCTGTGTATATAGTTCTGCTTTTTTCTTTTTTATTGCTGTAAGTGTTCCTGTGTATGAATATCATAGTTTATCCATTCTCTTGTGGATAGGGCATTGGTCTGCTTTTATGAATAGTAATAGGGTATAATAATACCCATCTTATGGGGTTTTGCTCTGGCTTACATGAGATAATGATAAATAGTATGTATGATAGCTAGTTAGTACTCAATAATTGACAGCTTTATTATTAATCCTATAAATATTTATATAGTTATTATATTCATAGACTTTATGGCCTAATTCATACAATTTCTTAGAAGTTTATCAGTGATGATAGCATAATTATTTGGCTTATCTCAATTTTGGAAAAGTTTTTGAAAAGTATGAATGAAATTGGATTTTAGGTTTACATATATGCTTATGAAAACAAAACTAATAATAAAAGGATCATTAGTTGTCTTACCACCCATTGTTTAAAAGTATATATTTTCTCCTGTGATGTGCATTTCCTTATTTCTTTAATCTTCATGTACTCATGTTTTCAGACTCCTCAGCAATCAAACTGCTTTCCTTTGGGTAGACTAGTTTGTATTCTTAAAATAGGGTGTCCTCATTTAGATTAAACATAAAATTTCACACATGTGATCACACCAGCTTGAAACATACTTGGTAATTTTCTTTTTGCTGATATATTCTATGATTTCTAATGGTCACATAATACTCTCTCATTTTTTAAAAATATGAACTGCTGCCCAGATTTCTATTCCCATTTTTTGTGCATATATAATAATTTTTAAAAACTCTCCTGTATTTCTTCTTACTGGTTTCATATCAATGTTCAAGCATTTTGGAATGATTTTGAATCTAAAATGGATCATCTGTTACATTTAGTAAATATTTAATAAATATCCCCTCTAGCTTTGTGCCCTGTATATATTTAGTAACCATTTACTAAAATAGTTATTAATAAAAATGTTTACTAAGACAGGGTTATGAGGGAAAAAGTCTAAAACTTTTTGAATAAGATTTTTTAATGACTGGGTAAGTAATTCACCATGCTATCTTTCAGTCCACAATTCACCATCTTACAATTGACTTTCTTTAATCTGTTTTCTGAGTGATTAGGAACTGTGGTTTGTTTAGTATGACTTGTTCTTAGTGAACTGAAACTGGCCACCACAACTCTGTGTATATTTTTGGATTCTTTTTTTGACTTAAATATATGATCATTTCCCCTTAAAATTTATCTAAAAGCATAGTTTTATGTAGGTATATAATATTCCATTGTGTGAATATAACAATTTAGTCATTCCCCTGTTGCTGGAAATTTTTTTGTTGGTTCCTCAAATGCTTACTGGATGCCTAATATGTGTCAGTCATTGGTCTATATGCCTACAATGTATCACTGAACAAAATAGACAAAAATTCCTCCCTCTTGAAGTTCATATTCAAGTGAGAAGACACAGACAGAAACCAAATAAGTAAGATATATATGTCAATTGGGGAGATGTCAGGGAGACAAAGCAGAATGGTCAGTGAAGGACCTGAGAACAAAATATTTGATCAACTATCTGCAGAAAGTATGAGAGTGAGCCATTTTGGTATCAGTGGCAAGTGCATTAGAGACAGAAAGAGCATGTTAAAATAGTGTGTTAAAGGATACTAAGGAGGCCAGTTTGATTGGAGAGAGAGATTGAAAGAGGGAAGACCAGATTATGGAAAGCAGTAGTTTTTTTTATCACTGGCATTAAATGCCTCCTAAAAGCATATGTTTGGAATTTATGTGGGTTATTTTGGTCATCACATGATTGAAGATTGCTTCTGGCATGTAGTGGATAGGTGTCAAGAGATATTAGAAGTCTCACACAATGAAAATTGTCCCATATCACATGCAACTTTTGAATGCCTGTCTATTTATGCAGGTGAAAAACCTGTTATACTTATTTTAGTGTCCATTTCATTGTCAGGTTTCTTCAGGTTTTTTCAGTATAGAACATTTCCTCTGTTTTTCTTTTTTCTGTCTTTTGTGACTTTGACATTTTTGAAGAGTATAACCCAGTTACTTTGTGGACTGTACCTCCAGTTGAGATTGATGTTTTGTCATGGTTAGATTCAAGTTTGGGTTTTGTGTAGGAATACCACAAAAATGACGATGAGCTTTTCTTGGTGTGTCATATCAGGAGACTTACTATGTTAATTGGTACCAATACTGCTAATGTTAGCTTGTACCACTTAGTTAAGGTATGGTATAAATATGGTAAGTTTACTGTACTTAGAGTTCATTTTTAAGTGTGTCTTACATATAAATTAAAAAAAAATTAATAAGTTTGAGGGAGAGCTATATCAGACTATGTAAATATATTGTTATTAAACTTTTACCTATTTTAGCATCTATTGATGATTTATGACTACATCATTTATTAATAAGATAGTGGCAACTTGGAGATTTTTTTTAAATGTCACCATTCCTTCAACAATGATAATTTGGAATTCTATGAATTAGAGGTTTCCATTCTTCCCATATATTCGTGACAGTTTGTAATCTTGTATTTTTCTTTTACTCTAGGAGTATAATCTATTGCCATCATTTTGACACCTAAATTATCCTGCACTCGCTAGGGGGAGTCCTTTTTATTTATTTATTTAATTAACATATCGATATACACATTTATGAAGGTTTCAGAAGAAAATGTGGTTATTACATTCACCCTTATTATCAAGTCCTCCCATACCCCATTACAATCACTGTCCATCAGTATAGTAAGATGCCACAGAGTCCCTATTTGTCTTCTCTGAGCTACACTGTCTTCCCTGTGACACCCCCACACACCATATGAACTAATCATGAAACCTCACAATACCCTTCTCCCTCCCTCCTCACCCACCTACCCCCACCCCTCCCCTTTGGTAACCATTAGTCCCTTCTTGGAGTCTGTGAGTCTGCTGCTATTTCTTTCCTTCAGTTTTGCTTTGTTGGTATACTCCACAAATGAGGGAAATCATTTGGTATTTGTCTTTCTCAGCCTGACTTATTTCACTGAGCATAATACCCTCTAGCTCCATACATGTTTTTACAAATGGTAGGGTTTGTTTCCTTATTATGGCTGAATAGTATTCCATTGTGTATATGTACCACATCTTCTATATCCATTCATCAACTGATGGACACTTAGGTTGCTTCCATATCTTAGCTATTGTAAATAGTGCTGTGATAAACAAAGGGGTGCATATGTCATTTTGAATCTGACTTGTTTTCTTTGGGTAAATTCCTAGGAGTGGGATTCCTGGGTCAAATGGTATTTCTATTTTTAGTTTTTTGAAGAACCTCCTTATTGCTTTCCACAATGGCTGAACTAGTTTACATTCCCACCAACAGTGTGGGAGGGTTCCCCTTTCTCTGCATCCTCAACAGCATTTGTTGTTCCTGGTCTTTTCTATGTTGTCCATCCTAACTGGTATGAGGTGATATCTCATTGTGGTTTTAATTTGCATTTCCCTGATAATTAGCAATGTGGAGCATCTTTTCATGTGCCTGCTGGCCACCCGAATTTCTTCTTTGGAGAGGTGTCTGTTCATATCCTCCACCCATTTTTTAATTGGTTTTGCTTTTTGTGTCTTGAAGTATGTGAGTTCTTTGTATATTTTGGATGTTAACCCCTTGTCAGATATGTCATTTACAAATATATTCTCCCATACTGTAGGATGCCATTTTGTTTTGCTGATGGTGTCCTTTGCTGTACAGAAGCTTTTTAGCATGATGTATTCCTTTTTGTTCATTTTTGATTTTGTTTCCCTTGCCCAAGGAGATGTGTTCAGGGAAAAGTTGCTCATGTTTATATTCAAGAGATTTTTGCCTATGTTTTCTTCTAAGAGTTTTATGGTTTCATGACTTACATTCAGATCTTTGATCCATTTTGAGTTTACTTTTGGGTATGGGGTTAGATAATAATCCATTTTCATTCTCTTGGGTGTACCTGTCCAGTTTTACCAATACCAGCTGTTGAAGAGGCTGTCATTTCCCCATTGTATATCCATGGCTCCTTTATTGTATATTAATTGATCATATATGCTTAGGTTTATATCTGGGCTCTCAGTCTGTTCCACTGATATATGGGCCTGTTCTTGTGCCAGTACCAAATTGTCTTGATTACTGTGGCTTTGTAGTAGAGCTTGAAGTTGGGGAGCATAATTCCCCCAGGTTTATTCTTCCTTCTCAGGATTGCTTTGGCTATTCGGGGTCTTTTGTGGTTCTGTATGAATTTTAGAGCTATTTTCTCTAGTTCGTTGAAGAATGCTGTTGGTACTTTGTTAGGGATTGCATTGAATCTGTACTTTCTGTCCCTTTTTTCTTTGTCTTCTTCTTCTGGTACCTCTATAATGCAAATATTGTTCGGTTTTGATTGGTCACACAGTTCTCTCACCTAGAGATCTGTTGTTCTTTCTCTGCTTCATCTTCTTTGTATTCATCTTCTCTAATTTCTATTCCATTTACCATCTTTTCTACTACATCTAATATGCTTTTAAATCTTTCCATTATGTGTTTCATTTCAGATACAGAATTTCTTAATGATTGTATCTCCATTCTAAATTCATCCCTGAGTTCTTGAATATTTTTCTGTACCTCCATGAGCATGTTTATGGTTTTTATTTTGAACTCTCTTTCAGAAAGATTGGTGAATTCAGTTTCACTTGACCCTTTTTCTCATGTTTGTGAGATTTTGGTTTCAACCAGGTTCCTTTGACTTTTCATATTTGTATGTGGCATTCTCAGCACCCAGAAGCTCTAGCCTCTGGAGCTGCTCAGCCCCTGGAGTGATGTCGGGGGTTGCACAGGAGCGGCACTGGTGACTGGGGGGAGGAAAGAGCTGTTTCCTGCTTCCTGGCTTCAGTGCCTGTCTCCACTGTCAGAACCAGCGGGCTGAGCACACAGGTGTAAGCTTCTGTGCTTTGTGTTTGTAGGTGCCATAGACAGTAGCTCACTCTGCCTGGCCTGTCCCCTGGGCAGGGACTGCCGGTTTACCAGCCAGCGCCGACTGGCCAGAAGGAAGGCACAGCAGGCTGCATATCACAGTGGGAAGCCTCGGAGCTGAGTAGTCAGCCAGGGGGATGGAGCATCTGAAGCTCCTGAAAGTTCCCAACCTGCTGGGCAGAGCATGCCCAGACAACCTTATCCACCTATCCCTTCTCCCTAGCGGCAAGCTCCGTGCCATCCGCACCCCTTCAGCAGCCCTCTCGCTGCTAGGAAGCCTGTCAGATTGCCTGCCTTTCCTTTGTTCCAGAGCAGCCAGATGTGGATCCCTGTCCTCCACAAATAGCTGGAATCTCAGTCTCTCCAAGTATTCTGCTTTTCTTAGCTTTCCAACGCCGCTAATCTCCAGAGCACCATGCAATGTAGGTTTGTACTCCCAAAGCAGATCTCTAGGGCTGGGTATCCAGCAGTCCTAGGTTTCCAACCCCCACCTCCCCCCTCGCTCTGTTTCTCTTCCTCCCACCGGTGAGCTGGTGTGAGGGAATGGCCCATTTCCCACCAGATCAAGGCTTTGGTATGTTACCATTTCATGAGGTCTGCTCTTTTCTCCAGGTGTATGCAGTCTGGCGCAGCCTTCTTTCCTGTTGCTCTTTTAGAATTAGTTGTATTAACTGTATTTTCATATTATATGTGGTATTGGCAGGAGGCCTGTGTCTTACCTCTTACACTGCGATCTTTAATCTCCCTGACTTGTTCTAGTGAGAGCCCTTTTAAACTGGCTTCTGTGTATGTTTGATATGTCCTCATTCTTTCAGCACTCAGTCACTTTCTGTGCAAGAAGATATTCCAGGGAAATCTTGTATTTTCTCTTCACTATCACTAGGGTCAGCCATTTCTCCAAGGGGCCCTGATTCCTTCTAACAGAGATTATTATTTAGAAACCAAGAGAGGTGTGCTTATGATACTGCAATGCCATTGTTTTTAGGCCCTCTCAGTAGATAGTTTGTATACACGCTACACCCTGTCAGTTTTCTTCTCTATCCATATTAAAAACCATGAGAACTGCGTTTACACTGGTATATCCAGTTCCATTTCAGTACCTTAGGGTTATTTTAGCATTTCCCCTTCCTATATTTGTAACTCATTTTACTAATAATGAGAAATCTGTCTCCTATTATCCTCAATATATTTGGTTGCTTGCTTAAACTCCCCTGTATGTTCTTCTCTTGGCTCCAGTGTTCATGGAGGCTGCAATATTTATTTGCATTTATTTCCCAACCTCCACTTCTAACCTGTAAGTTTTATATGTAAAACCATTATTATCATACCATTTCAGATATTTTTTAATTGGGTGAACTAGGTGAAGCGGAAAAAATTGGTGAGAATATTTGATATCTTAATCTGAGTGATGGTAACCTGAGTATATACATGTCAGAATTCATCAAACTATACACTAAGATTCATGCATTGTATGAAAAAAATTTAAATGTCTTAATCTCTTCCAATAGTATTAGGATAATATTTTCAATATGTTGAAAGAATAACTGTCTACCTAGACTTCTATGTACAGTGGAAATACCTTTCAAGAATAAAAGCAAAATGAAAATGATTTTACCAAAAACAGTTTTTCATCATTCAACACTTACTAAAAGAAATGCTAAATGGTGTACCTTAGATTATAAGAAAATGAGCCCAGATGAAAAATTTGTGATGCAAACAGGATTAAATAGCAAAGGAGATGCAAAGTAAGTATGCAGATGTAACCAAATACAACTGTACCAAACAAAAATAGGATCTTCAGGGCTGAGATAAACCTGGTGTAAAACTAAAGGACAACAATGACTTTTAGACTGGAAGTTGTGTAAATAGAGTTAATATTTCTAAGTTACTTAGTTGCTGAAGGGGAAGGTAGACATATTATTTAATTTAAATGAATAAGTTTATGTATTGTAATTTCTGGGATAACTGTGTTACCTATATCGTTCTCAAAGTTAATTTGAGGGGGGTCATAGAACTTAATGTCAAAGATAAAATTACAAAGCTTCTTGGAAAAAATCCCTTAATGATGTGGGGGTAGGCAAAGACTTCTTAAACAGAGTACAAAAGGGTACTAACCATAAAAGGCAGGATTGGTAAATTGCTTATCATGTAAATTAAAAATGTTTGGTCATAGACAAACAACAACCAATGTTGGCGAGGATGTGGAGAAAGGGGAACCCTCCTACACTGCTGCTGGGAATGTAAATTAGTTCAACCATTGTGGAAAGCAGTATGAAGGTTCCTCAAAAAGCTCAAAATAGAAATACCATTTGACCCAGGAATTCCACTCCTACGAATTTACCCTAAGAATGCAGCAGCCCAGTTTGAAAAAGACATATGAGCCCCTATGTTTATCGCAGCACTATTTACAATAGCCAAGAAATGGAAGCAACCTATGTGTCCATCAGTAGATGAATGGATAAAGAAGATGAGGTACATATACACAATGGAATATTATTCAGCCATAAGAAGAAAACAAATCCTACCATTTGCAACAACATAGATGGAGCTAGAGGGTATTATGCTCAGTGAAATAAGCAACTTGAAGAAAGACAGGTATGAAATAATTTCACTCATATGTGGAGTATAAGAACAAAGCAAAAACTGAAGGAAGAAAACAGCAGCAGACTCACAGAACCCAAGAATTGACTAATAGGTACCAAAGGAAAAGGGACCTGGGAGGATGGGTGGGAAGGGAGGGATAAGGGGGAAAAAGGAGCATTACGATTAGCACACATAATGTAGCGGTGTCGGGGGGAACACGGGATAGGCTGTATTTACAGAGAAGACAAGTAATGATTCTGTACCATCTTATTACGCTGATGGAAAGTGACTGTAATGGGGTATTTGGGGGGGGACTTGATAATACGGGTCCAGTAACCGTAATGTTGTTCAAGTATTGTACATTAACGATACCAATATATATATATATAAAATGTTTGGTCATCAAAAGGCACTATGAAGAGTGAAAAGTCAAGCTGTGAAGTGGAAGAGGGTATTTGCAATACATTTATTGTAAGAACCCCTACAAATCACTTCTTCCTCCCACAATACTGCAGTGGCTGCCTCACAAATGAAGATATCCAAGTGTCCCATAAGCGTTTGGTAAGATTCAGTGTCATTCCTTATTAGAATAATGCAAATTCATACAATAATAATAGACTACTTCAAACCACGGGGCTAAAAGTAAAAGCAGAACAGTGTTAAATATTGGTGAAGTTGTAGATAAACTGAAATAGTCATGCATTGCTGATGGGAGAGTAAATTGGCACGATATTCTTAGAAACTAATTTAACATTATCTAATATAGGTAAACATATGCCTGTTCTAGGACACTTCAGTTCTACTTCTAAGTATGTACTAAAGAGATATTAGTGTATATGTTCCCAAAAAGACATGGACAAAAGTAGTAGCTGAAAACAATGTGCATGTTCGTCAAGAGTAGAATAAATCAGTCATTTATGATTTATTTGTACAAAAGAATCTGTTATTTTATTTTAGCAGTAAAAAAGAACAGACTTGCTGGCTCAACAGCACTGAAGGATTTCATATGTTTAGCAAAAGACACAGAAGAATAATACTGAATAATTCAATTTATATGAAATTAAAAAACAGGCAAACTAATGGTGAAAAAAGGTAAAAACAGTAGTTACCCTTGGTCAGGCCAGGTGTGTGGTATTGACTGGGAGGAGGCATAACATGTCTTCTCAGGTATAGGAGGTGTTACAGAGGTGTTATATATATCTGTATCTGGGAAGCATTATCACAGCTGTAAAAGGACATCTTTGTTGCTTCAAGAGTTTTGGCATTTATGAATAAAGCTGCTAAAATACTCTTATGCAGGCTTTTGTATGAGCATAAGTTTTCAGCTTCTTTGGTTAAATATCAAGAAGCACAAATGCTACACTGTATGGTAAGAGTATGATTACTTTTATAAGAAACTGCCAAACTGTCTTACACCGTGGCTATACCATTTTGTCTTCCTACCAATAATGAATCAGAGTTTCTGTTGCTCTACATCCTCATAAGCATTTGTTATTGTCAGTTGTCTGGATTTTGGCCATTGTAATAGGTGTATATCAGTGTCTTAATGTTTTAGTTTGCATTTCCCTAATGACATGATGTGGAGCATCTTTCATATGCTTATTTTCTAGCTGTACCTTTGGTGTAATATCTGTAAACATCTTTGACCCATTTTAAAATCGGATTGTTTTCTTGTTGACTTTTAAGAGTTCTTTGTATATTTTGATAACAGTCCTTTACCTTTGGATAAGAACCTTTTGCAAGTGTTTTCTCCTTGCTTGTGGCTTGTCTTCTCATTCTTTTACATCGTCTTTCATAGAACAGACTTTTTTAACTTTTAGTTTTAAGAAATTACCAGCTTATCAATTATTAATTTCAAGGATTGAATCTTTGGTGTTGTGTCTAAAAAGTCACCACCATACCCAAGGTCATCTAGGTTTTCTCATATGTTACCCTTTAGGAGTTATATACTTTTGCATTTTATATATTGATCTATGATTCAGTTTGAGTTAATTTTTGTGAAAGGTTTAAAATTGGTATCTAGGTTCATTTTCTGTAAGTGGGTGTCCAGTTGTTCCAGCACCATTTGTTGAAAAGACTGTCTTTGCTCCATTATATTGCTTTTGTTCCTGTGTCAAAGAACAGTTGACTATATTTACATGGTTGTATTTCTGGGTTCTGTTCTGTTACAGTGATCTGTTTGTTCTTTTACCAATACCACACTGTCTTGATTACTGTAGCTTCGTACTAAGTCTCAAAGTTGGGTAATGCCCTCTAATTTTGTTCTTTACTATTCTGTTGGCCATTGTAGGTATTTTGCCTGTCCATATAAACTTTATTTTTATTTTTGTTTTTTATTTTATTGCAATATAGCTGATAGTCTGACAGCACCAGCTCACAAACTGGCATTCACTGCTTTGGCATTAGGCAAGCCAGAGGGAGGCCCCACCAACAGCTAGAGATGCCAAGCACAGAGGCTTACACCTGTGTACTCGACCCACTGGCTGTGATACAAGAGACAGGCACAGCAGACAGGAATCACAAAAGAGATCTTTCCAAACCCCAGGCATCAGCGCCGCACCCCTGCAACCCCCAACCTCACTCTAGGGGCTGAGCAGCTCCAGAAACTGGACCTTCTGGGCAATAGACGGCACAACACAGAAATATGAAATGTCAAAAGAACATGGTACAGACCAAAATCTCACAAACACCAGAAAAAGGGCCAAATGAAACTGAACTCACCAATCTTCCTGAAACAGAGTTCAAAATAAAAATCATAAACATGCTTATGGAGGTACAGAAAAATATTCAAGAACTCAGGAACGAATTTAAGATGGAGACTCAATCATTAAAAAAATTCCATATCTGAAATGAAACATACAATGGAGGTATTTAAAAGCAGAGCAGATGTAATAGAAGAGACGGTAAATGAAATAGAAATTAGAGAAGGGGAATACAAAGAACCTGAGGCACAGAGAGAAAAAATAATCTCTAAGAATGAAAGAATATTGAGAGAACTGTGTGACCAATCCAAACAGAACAATATTCGCATATAGGGGTACCAGAAGAAGAAGAAGAGAGAAAAAGGGATAGAAAGTGTCATTGAAGAGGGAATTGCTGAAAACTTCCCCTATCTGGGGAAGGAGATAGTCTCTCAAACCATCGAGATGCAGAGATATCCCAACACAAGAGACCCAAGGAAGACAACATGAAGACATACAATAATTAAAATGGCAAAGATCAAGGATAAAGATAGACTTTTAAAAGCAGCTAGAGAGAGAAAAAAGATCACATACAAAGGAAAACCCATCAGGCTATCATCAGATTTCAAAACAGAAATCTTACAGGCCAGAAGGGAGTGGCATGATATTTAATGCAATGAAGCAGAAGGGCCTTGAACTAAGAATACTCTACCTGGCAAGGTTATTTAAATTTCAGGGAGGGATTAAACAATTTTCAGATAAGAAAAGCTGAGAGAATTTACCTCCAACAAACCACCTCTGCAGTGCATTTTGGAGGGATTCCTATAGATGGAAGTATTCCTAAGGCTAAATAGATGTCACCCAAGGGATAAAGAGTACAGAATGATTCATAACATACAAAGAATGGAGGAGGAAGAAAAAGGAGGAAAAAAAAAGAATCTTTCAGTTTTGTTTGTAATAGCATACGAAGTGAGTTAAATTAGACTGTTAAATAGTAAGGGAATTACGCTTGAACTTTTGGTAACCCCAAATCTAAAGCCTGCAGTGGCAATAAGTACATACCTATCGATAATCACCCTAAATGTAAATGGTAAAAAGTGCCTCAGTAAATTGAAAAAGATTGAAATTGTATCAACTGGCCTTTCAGATCACAAAGGTATTGAACTGGAAATAAATTACTCAAAGAAAATGAAAAAGCCCACAAACACATGGAGGCTTAATAACATGCTCCTAAATAATCAATGGATCAATGACCAAGTAAAAAGAGAGATCAAGCAATATAGAGACAAATGACAAC
>JAQQAC010004332.1:0-22685 GCA_029783875.1 Phataginus tricuspis | reverse complement strand
AATGGGAAACTACGTCTTTTCTGCCCTCCTATCCATCCTCTGTATTAAGCTAGAATAGTCTTTTCTCAAGGCATAGTTGATAATACTACTTCTAGTTTAAAGCTCTTATTTTTCATTTACTTTCAGGATAAACTGCAGATTACTCTTTGCTATGTCATAGAAGGGCTCGGCACACCTCTAGCCTCACACTTGCCTCTTTGATCATGTTGAACTACTGCCATTCCTTCAGCATGCAAGGCCTTCTTATCTTCTTGATCTTGTAGATGCTGTTTTCTCTGCTTGAAATAATTCCTTCCTCTACTCCTTGTTCCCCGTCTTTGTCCAGTTCCTACTCTTCATCCTTCCATTCTCAGGTGTCTGCCAGGAAATATTTCTTGTTTCCCATCGCTCACCATGACTCCTTAAGAAAGAGTAGGTTACTCCTTAAATGTGTTTCATAGTATCTTATAAACACCCCACTAATCACTGTACTCAACACAGAGTGGTAATTGCTTACTTACTTGGTTCTATCTTCCATGAGACTTTAAGCTATTTGAGGGGAAAGCCTGGGCTTTGTTAATATTTTTTTGCATCTGGCCATGAAAAGATGCTCAGTAAATATCTGTTGAATAACAATGAATTATTAAATATTACATGAGTTAAATATGTCGGTAGACCATGGAGATGGGTGAAATAAGATAGGTTTTGTGCTTTTTTTGATCACTTCTCAAAAAAGTTGATTCAAAATCACATCTAGTTGAATTCATTTATTTCAGTTGTTATTATGAAGGCCTGTAAGTTTGTTTCTTGCACTATTTTAAAGTTTTCACTGAGTTCACTAATATGGGACCATCTCTATATTTGCATGGCTTACGTGCTTTTTTTAATGTTGTTTCATGGTTATTGAGGTTTGTGATTCCTGCCTACAAACTTAACTGATTTAATCATTCATTGGCATTCTTCCCATAATTTATGATTAAAGCCCAGCCTTTGCTTTAGTCTAACTACTTTTAAGTTGTTATTTGTTTGGTATCTCTCTTGGAGGTACAGTCTGGGTATGGCTTAGAATAAATGAGGACTTTGAGTTGTGAAAGGATGTTGGGAAGATTCTCCTAAAGATTAGGGGTAGAAGCAAGACCTGAAATTCCATCTCCCTCCTGTCCTCCTTTCTGTGAATAAGGGTGCACTTACTATGTGCCAGACACTTTTCATACATACATTATCTCATTTAATCTTATCACAACCCTGTGAGGGTGGTATGATGAGAGAACTAACTTTTCCATCATTATTCTATTAGGAAATAGTGTATTTTGGATTTGAAACTATGTCTGAGTGCAGAGTTCACAAACTTTACAATACAAGCAGTTATTTAGCGTTTTGAAACCACTGCCCTCTTAAGAGGAGTGTAGGGAGTCTATAGCTCATTGACCTTACCAATTCCCACTTCCACATAGAACTTAGTGATAGGACAAAAAACTAATGTTGTAGTGTGAGCTTGAATATGTCATTTTTATATTACAAAACATTGCCCTATAAACTTTTAAAATGCAACTGTCTTATTCAATTTGATACTGTGTTGAAAGTTACTCAAATGGCATACATTTGTCAAAAAGACGTTAATGAAGTTATATAGGCACTTTGGAGGGGTTATATTTACATCTGCTTTGTCAATAAAGGTATCAACAATTCCTAGTTGAACCATAATAATACATGTATTATAGTCTAGTTTTGAGAGAATTTTGGTTTAAAATAATGTTGATGCAAACATCTATCAGTTTGCTTAGGGGTTAACCAAATGACCCACAGAAAATGCTAAATAATTATCTACTTACCAATAATTAATAATTAGGAAATGTAAAAATGACAGTTACAGTAATTCTAATATTACCAATGTCTTTTTTAAAACTGCAGGAGTTTTAATCTTCTTGCTGTGTATACAGAACATAGGTAGTTTTCAGGATAGCCAGACCTCTTAGTAGTGACTGAATTAGAGTTCTTGAAATCCAGAAACATGCTACTTCTTTTTGTGCGGTGGTAATAATATTCCATAATAATTCACTTGGAATGATTGCTAGTAAGAAGCCCTTAGTCATATGTAAGATGAAACTAGAATTGCACCTTGTTTTGTCTGTGAGAAATAAAGGACTTAATTGTTACTAACTCAGGTCATAGAAGATTTCCAATTATACTTTGGAAAATAAAACCATCATTTCTTTGTCTACTAAGGAAACATCCTATGTTAATAAGCATTTGGCTTCTGTGGGTAAAGAGTTACTCAGCAAATCCTAACCAGGTTGTTAGTCTCTTCTCTAAGAGGTACTTATACATAGTTTTGGTATAGTATAGTCTTTTTCTGGGCAGCTCTCTCCTTTTCACCAATCAAAATTTTTCTCTTCATCCCGACCCCTTAGTTTTCTAAAAATGGATCTCCAAGGAGTCAACAGGTATATAAAATATTGTAGCACTCACAGTCAGTGATTTTATTCCTCTTTCCTAGGGCTGAGAAAGTAAGCACTGTAAAACTGTGCTGTCCATCATCATGTATTCCTTACTAATACAAACATTTCAAAATGATAATGGATTTATGATCACCTTTGCTTCTAACAGTTTGAAGCATATGTCCTCAAGCTTACATGGAACTGATAGAAACTCCTTAACACCACAAGGCTTTTCCTGCATTTTTAGTATCTTAACTTGCAGTTAAGAAATCTGAAATCCTTCTGAAATCCTTTACTAATGTTTTTATTCCTGCTGGGGTCTTCCTAAGTAAGGTCTTGTTATCTTATGTAAACTTCTGCATCTTTCAAGGATCTGGGCTGTATATCTTAACTCGTCTAGGTCCAAGGTTTCTTTAGTTATTTGTAATGATCAAAACATGTAAAAACTTAAAAAATTTAGGAAGTAATTTGAAAAAAACAAGGTTTTGTTAATCTGTTTATTTTTATTTATTTCTATATTTTTTAATTGAGTTATGACATACAACAATTAATTTCAGGTGTACAACACAATGATTTGATATTTGTATGTATTGTAAAATGATGGCCAGAATAAGTAGTTGTAATTGCTCACCATATAAAGTTTTTTTTCTTGTGATGAGACCCTTTAAGATTTACTTTCTCTGCAACTTTTGAATATGTAGTATAGTATTAACTCTAGTCACCATTCCGTGTATTACATCCCCATGACTTACTTATTTTATAGTGAAGTTTATACCTTTTAACTTGCTTCACCAATTTCATCTACTTCCTGACCTCCACCTCTGGCAGCCACCAGTCTTTTCTGTTTTAAGGAATTCAGATTTTTTAATTTTTTGTTGGTTGTAATTCCACATATAAGTGAGATCATATGGTATTTGTTTTTCTTTGTCTGGTTTCACTTAGCATAATACCTTCAAGGTCCACCTATGTTGTTGCAAATGGCAAGATTTCATTCTTTTTTATGACTGAAAAATATTCGTGTGTTTGTGTGTGTGTGTGTGTATACATACATATACCACATGTTTTTTATCCATTCATCCATCAGTGGACACTTAGGTTGTTTCCGTATCTTGGCTCTAGTAAATAATGCTGCAGCAGACAGTCATCTGAGGATGAATTGTATTGGGCATCACCAGGGAGCTTGTTAGAAATATAGAATTTCAGATCCCACCCTGGATCTGCTGAATCAGTGTAAGTTAACAAGATCTCCATATTGAGAAGCATTGTTATGTCATCATCTTTGACACTTAAGTTCTCTATATGTAAAGTACAGACAGTCCACAACTTAACAATAGTTTGACTTACATGTTGTTGGCTTTATGATGATGTGAAAGTGCTATGTGCTCAGTAGAACCTTTATTTTGAATTTTGAATTTTGAACTCTTCCTGGCATAGTGATTTGCAGTGTAATACTCTCCTGTGATGGTGGGTGGCAGCAGTGCACCACATCTCCCAGTCAGCTACGTGATCTTGATTTATTTGCTTCCTGTATTAGAATGTAAGCTTTTTGTGGCAGAATTAGAAGGTAAACTTTCTATTTTATTGCTGTATTTCCTATATCCTGCAGTGACTGGCATATAGTTAACATTCATCTTATTGAATGAACAAATGAGTGAATTCATTACTTCTCAAATCTTGACATTTCTATTGCAGTCCTTTACTTTCCACTGCTGTTTAGAACTAGAATCACTATGTTAGTACAAATATAGAACTTCCTGTTGTTGCAGAAAGTTCAGTTAGAGAGTGCTGCTTACACTTTGGCATTCCCTTCTCGCCCATCTTGAAATCTCTATTTCTGCAGTCTAGTACTGAGTAAATCTGTCAACAGTTCCCCATGCCATAGAATTAAGTTCAAACTCCTTAGAATAACCTTTAGAGTGTTAACAGTTTCATATAGTTAGAAGTGTATATCTTATTCAGGGTGCATTTAATAGGACAATCAGTGCATACATAGCATCCAACTGGTCCATATTGCATTGCTTTCTAGGACTTGGGGGAAAGTGGAACCCATGAAAAAAAGATGATGATCATTTTCTATGCCACAGAAAGAAGTATTTGTCTCTAGTTGAGGGGTCTCATGTTTTCTGCCAGCATTCATAACATAATAACAGAACAAGTTATTAGCTAATAAGTAGGGTGAAATAAAGTCCCAGAGTAGACAGCATTTTCCCATGATACTGAAAGTTCTTTAAAAATCCAAATTTTAAGATCCACATAATATTCCGTGGATATATTGCTATTTTTAAATCACTACTCTATTGTTTAATACTTAAATTATTTCCACATTAGTTTGCTGTTATAAAAGACTTTGTAATTTGTAATCTTTTTGTGTAAATACATGTCCCCTTTGATGATTATTTCCTTAGGAGTCCTTTCTTAGAAGTGTAAAGGCCCAAGGAAGGAAAGATTGCTTTATTTCTTTTATGTATTAAAGAGATATATTTTTAATTAAAAAATGTAATTAACAATATCAACAAATCTCTTTTTCTTTAGGAGATACTTCTAAAGGAGGCATATCTGAAATTATTCAATCCAAGCTAAAATCAGGCATTAATACTACTTCTGGTGATTCAGACACTGGATCTCATTTATCCTTCTCCTCTGAGGACTTTCCTCAGTTAGCTGCAAGGTCCCTGCAAGAGAATACTATTGGCCAACAGGCACTGGCAGATAGTCAACCAACTGAAGGGACTCTTAAAGTTACAGCTGTTCATGAAATAGCTGACCAGAAGACTGGGATATCAACAGTACTCTCTAGTTCCTACTCACAAAGAGGGAAGCCTAGTATTTTCTACCCACAGGCCTTGCCAGATAGTCATTTAGCTGAGGAGGCTCTAAAAGTTTCATCTGTTCCTGGATCTTTTGAACAGAAGACTGAGATACCTATAGTTCCTCCAAGTTCCTACTCATTTAGAGAGAAGCGCAGTATCTTCTACCAAGAAACATGGTCAGACAGCCATCTAACTGAACAGGCAGAGAAAGCTTCAGTTGCTCCTGGATCTGCTGAGCAGAACACTGGTATATCAATGACAACCTCTGCTTCTTACGCACATAGAGAGAGGCCCAGTGTTCTCTACCAACAGGAGTTGCCAGACAGTTGTCTAGCTGAACAGGCACAGAAGGGTTCAGCAGTTCCTGGATTTGCTGAGCAGAAGACTGGGGTACCCACAGCAACCTCTGCTTCTTACCCACATAGGGAAAAGCCCAACATTTTCTATGAACGGGAGTTGCCAGACATCCATCTAGCTGAATGTGCACAGACAGGTTCACCTGTTCCTTCATTTGCTGAGCAGAAGACTGGAGTACCCACAGCACCTTCTGCTTCTTACCCACATAGAGAGAGACCCAGTGATCACTACAAACAGGAGTTGCCAGACAGTCATCTAGCTGAACAGGCACAGAAGGGTTCAGCTGTTTCTGGATCAGCATGCCAGAAGACGAGGATACCAGTAGCACTCCCTAGTTCCTACTCACATAGAGGGAAACCCAGTGTTTTCTACCAACAAAAGTGGCTAGACAGTCATCTAACTGAACAGGCTCAGAACATTTCACCTCTTCCTGGACCAGTTGACCAGTATACTGAGAAACAAACATTACCTTCTAGTTACTACTCACATAGAGAGAATCCCATTATTCTTTATCAGCAGGAGTTGTCAGATAGTCATCTAACTGATGAGGCTCTAAAAGTTTCAGCTGCTCCTGGACCAGCTGACCAGAAGACTGAGATACCAATAGGGTTCTCTAGGCCCTATTCAGTTGGAGAGAAGCCCAGTATTTTCTGCCAGCAGGCATTACCAGATAGTACTCTAACTGAAGAGAGTCTGAAAGTTTCATCTGCTCCTAGGCCAGGTGACCAGAGGACTGGTATACTAACAGTACCCACTAGTTCCTACCCACATAGAGAGCAACACAGTATTTTCTACCAACAGGCTTATCCTAGTCATCTACCTCCAGAGGCTCTGAAAGTTTCAGTTGCTCCTGGACCAGCTGAAAAAAAGAGTGGGTTACAATCAGAAGCCTTTAGTGTGTACTCACATAGAGAGAAGGCCAGTACTGTCTATCAACAGGAGTTGCCAGATAGTCATCTATCTGAACAGGCTCAGAAAGTTTCAGCTGCTCCTGGACCTGCTAACCAGAAGGCTGGTTTATCAACACTACCTTCTACTTCTTATTCACACACAGAAAAGACCTTTATTTTCCACCCACAGGGCTTACTAGACAGTCAGCCGTCTGAAGAAGCTCTGAAAGTTTCAGCTGTTTCTGGACCAGTTGACCAGAAGACTGGGCTACCAACAGTATCCTCTACTCCCTACTCAAACAGAGAGAAACACATTATTTTCTCCCCACAGGCCTTGCCAGATAGTCATCTACTTGAAGAGGCTCTGGATGATTCAGCTGTTTCTGAACCAGTTGACCAGAAGACTGGGTTATCATCAGAACATTCTAGTTCCTACACACATAGAGAGAAGCCCATTATTTTCTACCCACAGGGCTTGGCAGACAGCCATGTACCTGAAGAAGCTTTGAAAGTTTCAGCTGTTTCTAGAACAGGTGATCAGAAGACTGCCCTACCAACAGTACCTTCAAGTTCCTACTCACTTGGAGGGAAGCCCATTATTTTCTACCAACAGGCCTTACAAGATGGACATCTTACTGAAGAGGCCCTGAATGTTTCAGCTTCTCCTGGACCAACTGACCCGAAAACTGGGTTACCAACAGTATCCTCTACTTCTTACTCTCAAAGAGAGAAGCCTGGTATTTTCTACCAACAGAGCTTGCCAGACAGTCAGCCAAGTGTAGAGGCTCTTAAAGTTTCTTTTGTTCCTGAACCAGGTGACCAGAAGACCAGGAAACCAGCAGTGACATCTGCTTCTTACTCACATAGAGAGAAGCCTACTGTTTCTTACCAACAGGAGTTGCCAGATAGTCATCTAATTGAAGAAGCTCTGAAAGTTTCAGGTGTTACTGGCCCAGCTGATCAGAAGACTGGGCTACTAGCAGTAACCTCTGCATCTTACTCACATAGGGAGAAGCCCATCATTTCTTACCAGCAGGAGTTCCCAGATCCTAATGAAGATACTTTAAAACTTTTAGGGGTTCCTGGGTCAGCTGACCAGAAGACTAGTCTACCAACTGTGTCCCTTCCTTCCTATTCACATAGGGAGAGCCCCATCTTTCCTTACCAAGAGTTGCCGGATCTTACTGAAGAAGCTTTGAAACACTTTGCTCTTCCTGAACGAGCTGACCAGAAGACTGAGATATCAACAGGACCTTCTAGTTCTCACTCACAGAAAGAGAGACTCAGGATTTCAGCTGTGATTTTACCAGATGACCAGAAGACTGAATTACCAGCAGCTCTCACTAGCTCCTACTCAGATAAAGAGAAGCCCAAGAATTTAACTGTGATTGGGCCAGATGACCAGAAGACTCTATTACTGACAGGTCTTCATAATTCTTATTCTCAGAGAGAAAAGCCCAGTATTTTCTTTCAACAGCAGTTGCCAAATAGGCATCAAAGTGAAGATACTCTGAAGATTTCAACTCTCCCTGAGCCAGGTGATCTGAATTCTGGGATACCAATGCCTCTTTCTAGTTCTTACTCACACAGAGAGAAATCTAATGTTTTCTACTCAAAGGAATTGCCAGATAAACATCCAACTGAAGATGCAGTGAAGATTTCAGCAATTCCTGGACCAGCTGACCAGAAAACTGTGTTACCAATAGCTCCTCGCATTTCTTTTTCACACAGAGAGAAACCAAATACATTCTGTCAACAGGATTTGTCAGATAGACACCTAACCGAAGATTTCTTGATGTTCCCAAGTGGTCTTGGGCAAGCTGATCAGATTACTAGGTTATCAACTGTTCCCTCTGCTACTTACTCACATAGTGAGAAGCACAAACTTGTTTCAGACCATGTTCAAAGGCTAATAGATAATTTGGATTCTTCTAATTCCAGTATTATCTTAAACAATGTGCCTTTAAATTCTCAGGCTAACGATAGAGTTTTAATTAATAAGCCAGGATCTTCAGGTTTTGAATATGTTAGCTCTGAAGAAGTCCAGGATACAGACAGTAGTTCCAAAACTCTTAAAGAGATTCGGACACTATTAATGGAGGCAGAAAATAGAGCACTGAAACAATGCAATTTTCCTGCTCCCCTCATCCCTTTCAGAGATGTTAGTGATATTTCATTTATACAGTCTAAGAAGGTGCTTTGCTTCAAAGAACCCCCCACTACTAATGGTGATTTGTCTCAGAGTCAGCCATTCACAGAGGAAAGTCCAAGCAGCAAGTGCATGCAGAAGGATACCAGCACACAGACAAACCTGAAATGCCAGACTGGCATTGAAAATTGGGAGTTTATTAGTTCAACTACAGTTAGCAATCCATTACAGGAAGCAGAAAACAAAACCAGAGTGGCATTTGATGAAACTCTTAGGCAATATAAAGCAGCCAAATCTGTAATGAGATCTGAACCTGAAGGGTACAGTGGAATCATTGGGAATAAAATTGTTATCCCTATGATGAGTATTATTAAAAGTGATTCAAGTAGTGATACAAGTTCCTGCTCATGGGACAATAATTCCTTCAAGTCAGTTTCTGATGGTCTTCTAAACTTTCCATGTGCTTCACCCAAGACAAGTATGACAGATAGAAGAGAGGAAGAGGGTGTGTCAGAAAGTGATGATGGTGGTGGTAGCAGTGTAGATTCACTGGCTGCGCATGTGAAAAACCTTCTGAAATGTGAATCCTCACTGAATCATGCTAAACAAATACTTAGAAATGCAGAGGAAGAGGAAAGTCGGGTACGAGCACGAGGTAGGAACTGGGTAATTTGTTATAAAGGCAGATCAGACTTACAGATAGTTTAATAATTTGTTTGGAGTTAAGTGTTTGGAATTCTAAATTTATTTTCTTGTAGAACTGTTAGAATGTTTGCATTTTCTACTGGCAGTACAGAATAAGCCCATTTAACCAGTAGTATAGCTAAGTACAGTATTAATAGTGCTAGTTTGAGTTTAGGGTCTTAGGTTTTGATGTCTGAAGGAGAATAAGGAACTAGCTTGGGTTTCCAGAATCCCAAAGCTCTCATGTTTCCCTTATCCTCCCCATTATAGTATCCTTATTGGAGGCAGAAAAACCCACTTTGCTCTGCTCTGAATCACTCTGTACCATGAAACTACATATACTTTCTTATCCCATTTTCCAAAAAAATTCTTGAAGCAGATCTTAATAGACAGTAGAAAAAACTAATCAAGGTATTTCACAGAATAACTTGATGAGAGGTTTAAAGAGAATATTTACTAATCCCATTTATCTCTAATAGTAGAATTACATTAGCAAAGGAAAAAAAACACTTTAAGACAATATGGGGAATGTATTTTGAATGGCAGTTTATAGGCAATTCAGGCTTACTTGGGACACTTCCCTTGAGATTAACTGCCTACACTATTCCTTTTATCACTTATGCATATTTTGATTCTGAAAAAAACTCCAAGTTTTATTTATTATTCTTAAATATCAGTTCTCATGGAAGTATCAATAACGGTAGCAGGAGCTAATGGGGAGACAAAGGGACTGGCCTGATTGGAAGGAAGGTTAGAATAAAAATGTTTGAATACCATATTTAAAGTGGCCTGTTTGGAGAAATATCTGTAGAATATGGTTTTTAAATATCAGATTTTTCAATGAAATGGAATCCTTAAGAAATTCTAATGGTTCATCATATGAATGAGAGTGCACACTTTTTGCTAAGCATTGTGGTAGGTATTAAGTTGGATATATTGACTATCATCTGTGCTCTTATAATCTGACAGTTTGCCACTTCTGCCCTGTATTATCTCAAGTGTTTTTATGCTTTCTTTCCAGCTTGGAATATGAAGTTTAATTTGGCCCATGAGTGTGGCTACTCCATTTCAGAATTAAATGAAGATGATAGGAGAAAAGTTGAAGAGATCAAAGAAAAGTTGTTTGGTCGTGGGAGAACAACTGACTTGTCCAAGGTATAGAAGAAATCTAGAAATGAGTAGGGAAAATATGAAATTTCAAAAGGGTAGTGGAATGTGAATCTCTTGCCTGGGCACTCCAGCTGAGTCACTGATAATCTTTGGATAGAGTGTTAGGGTCTTAATTCTTTAATATTAAGATTTAAGGATTAGATTCTGTAGGTTTTGATTAATTCCAAATTCATCTATGAAAAAAATGGTCTTAGGAAAATAAGAATGAATTTGCTTATTTTATTAATATATTATTGTCACCTTTATTTTCCCTTGGGGATGATGTCTAGAGGTACAGATTGAAGTCCAGCTATTTTCAGATGTATATTCTCTGCTTAAGAACACAGAGCTGTAGTAGCTTATGTTTAAATGAATTCCTTTTTAATAGTGCTTATTTTCTTTCTATTGAGATCTATTTCATGCACAGAAAAGAATATATAAAACATGCATATAAAGAATTAAGAAAAATAAAAATAATCCCTGTATATTGGCCATACAGCTTGAGAAATAGAATGTTAGCACATACCGTTGAAGTCCTGTGTGTCCCCTTCCCTAGTCGTATTTCTTTAACCTCCTATCCTGACATGTATTGACTTTTTTTGCTGTTCAGAATGACTTTGAACTCTTTAATAGATGGAATCAATATGCTATATATTCTTCTGAGAATTGTGTTTTTCATATTGTCTTAAGTGTTTGAGATTCTTCTGTGTAGATATACATAGTTCTGCTTTTTTCTTTTTTATTGCTGTAAGTGTTCCTGTGTATGAATATCATAGTTTATCCATTCTCTTGTGGATAGGGCATTGGTCTGCTTTTATGAATAGTAATAGGGTATAATAATACCCATCTTATGGGGTTTTGCTCTGGCTTACATGAGATAATGATAAATAGTATGTATGATAGCTAGTTAGTACTCAATAATTGACAGCTTTATTATTAATCCTATAAATATTTATATAGTTATTATATTCATAGACTTTATGGCCTAATTCATACAATTTCTTAGAAGTTTATCAGTGATGATAGCATAATTATTTGGCTTATCTAAATTTTGGAAAAGTTTTTGAAAAGTATGAATGAAATTGGATTTTAGGTTTACATATATGCTTATGAAAACAAAACTAATAATAAAAGGATCATTAGTTGTCTTACCACCCATTGTTTAAAAGTATATATTTTCTCCTGTGATGTGCATTTCCTTATTTCTTTAATCTTCATGTACTCATGTTTTCAGACTCCTCAGCAATCAAACTGCTTTCCTTTGGGTAGACTAGTTTGTATTCTTAAAATAGGGTGTCCTCATTTAGATTAAACATAAAATTTCACACATGTGATCACACCAGCTTGAAACATACTTGGTAATTTTCTTTTTGCTGATATATTCTATGATTCCTAATGGTCACATAATACTCTCTCATTTTTTAAAAATATGAACTGCTGCCCAGATTTCTATTCCCATTTTTTGTGCATATATAATAATTTTTAAAAACTCTCCTGTATTTCTTCTTACTGGTTTCATATCAATGTTCAAGCATTTTGGAATGATTTTGAATCTAAAATGGATCATCTGTTACATTTAGTAAATATTTAATAAATATCCCCTCTAGCTTTGTGCCCTGTATATATTTAGTAACCATTTACTAAAATAGTTATTAATAAAAATGTTTACTAAGACAGGGTTATGAGGGAAAAAGTCTAAAACTTTTTGAATAAGATTTTTTAATGACTGGGTAAGTAATTCACCATGCTATCTTTCAGTCCACAATTCACCATCTTACAATTGACTTTCTTTAATCTGTTTTCTGAGTGATTAGGAACTGTGGTTTGTTTAGTATGACTTGTTCTTAGTGAACTGAAACTGGCCACCACAACTCTGTGTATATTTTTGGATTCTTTTTTTGACTTAAATATATGATCATTTCCCCTTAAAATTTATCTAAAAGCATAGTTTTATGTAGGTATATAATATTCCATTGTGTGAATATAACAATTTAGTCATTCCCCTGTTGCTGGAAATTTTTTTGTTGGTTCCTCAAATGCTTACTGGATGCCTAATATGTGTCAGTCATTGGTCTATATGCCTACAATGTATCACTGAACAAAATAGACAAAAATTCCTCCCTCTTGAAGTTCATATTCAAGTGAGAAGACACAGACAGAAACCAAGTAAGTAAGATATATATGTCAATTGGGGAGATGTCAGGGAGACAAAGCAGAATGGTCAGTGAAGGATCTGAGAACAAAATATTTGATCAACTATCTGCAGAAAGTATGAGAGTGAGCCATTTCGGTATCAGTGGCAAGTGCATTAGAGACAGAAAGAGCATGTTAAAATAGTGTGTTAAAGGATACTAAGGAGGCCAGTTTGATTGGAGAGAGAGATTGAAAGAGGGAAGACCAGATTATGGAAAGCAGTAGTTTTTTTTATCACTGGCATTAAATGCCTCCTAAAAGCATATGTTTGGAATTTATGTGGGTTATTTTGGTCATCACATGATTGAAGATTGCTTCTGGCATGTAGTGGATAGGTGTCAAGAGATATTAGAAGTCTCACACAATGAAAATTGTCCCGTATCACATGCAACTTTTGAATGCCTGTCTATTTATGCAGGTGAAAAACCTGTTATAATTATTTTAGTGTCCATTTCATTGTCAGGTTTCTTCAGGTTTTTTCAGTATAGAACATTTCCTCTGTTTTTCTTTTTTCTGTCTTTTGTTACTTTGACATTTTTGAAGAGTATAACCCAGTTACTTTGTGGACTGTCCCTCCAGTTGAGATTGATGTTTTGTCATGGTTAGATTCAAGTTTGGGTTTTATGTAGGAATACCACAAAAATGACGATGAGCTTTTCTTGGTGTGTCATATCAGGAGACTTCCTATGTTAATTGGTACCAATACTGCTAATGTTAGCTTGTACCACTTAGTTAAGGTATGGTATAAATATGGTAAGTTTACTGTACTTAGAGTTCATTTTTAAGTGTGTCTTACATATAAATTAATAAAAAATTAATAAGTTTGAGGGAGAGCTATATCAGACTATGTAAATATATTGTTATTAAACTTTTACCTATTTTAGCATCTATTGATGATTTATGACTACATCATTTATTAATAAGATAGTGGCAACTTGGAGATTTTTTTTTTAAATGTCACCATTCCTTCAACAATGATAATTTGGAATTCTATGAATTAGAGGTTTCCATTCTTCCCATATATTCGTGACAGTTTGTAATCTTGTATTTTTCTTTTACTCTAGGAGTATAATCTATTGCCATCATTTTGACACCTAAATTATCCTGCACTCGCTAGGGGGAGTCCTTTTTATTTATTTATTTAATTAACATATCGATATACACATTTATGAAGGTTTCAGAAGAAAATGTGGTTATTACATTCACCCTTATTATCAAGTCCTCCCATACCCCATTACAATCACTGTCCATCAGTATAGTAAGATGCCACAGAGTCCCTATTTGTCTTCTCTGAGCTACACTGTCTTCCCTGTGACACCCCCACATACCATATGAACTAATCATGAAACCTCACAATACCCTTCTCCCTCCCTCCTCACCCACCTACCCCCACCCCTCCCCTTTGGTAACCATTAGTCCCTTCTTGGAGTCTGTGAGTCTGCTGCTATTTCTTTCCTTCAGTTTTGCTTCGTTGGTATACTCCACAAATGAGGGAAATCATTTGGTATTTGTCTTTCTCAGCCTGACTTATTTCACTGAGCATAATACCCTCTAGCTCCATACATGTTTTTACAAATGGTAGGGTTTGTTTCCTTATTATGGCTGAATAGTATTCCATTGTGTATATGTACCACATCTTCTATATCCATTCATCAACTGATGGACACTTAGGTTGCTTCCATATCTTGGCTATTGTAAATAGTGCTGTGATAAACATAGGGGTGCATATGTCATTTTGAATCTGACTTGTTGTTTTCTTTGGGTAAATTCCTAGGAGTGGGATTCCTGGGTCAAATGGTATTTCTATTTTTAGTTTTTTGAGGAACCTCCTTATTGCTTTCCACAATGGCTGAACTAGTTTACATTCCCACCAACAGTGTGGGAGGGTTCCCCTTTCTCTGCATCCTCAACAGCATTTGTTGTTCCTGGTCTTTTCTATGTTGTCCATCCTAACTGGTATGAGGTGATATCTCATTGTGGTTTTAATTTGCATTTCCCTGATAATTAGCAATGTGGAGCATCTTTTCATGTGCCTGCTGGCCACCCGAATTTCTTCTTTGGAGAGGTGTCTGTTCATATCCTCCACCCATTTTTTAATTGGGTTATTTGCTTTTTGTGTCTTGAAGTATGTGAGTTCTTTGTATATTTTGGATGTTAACCCCTTGTCAGATGTGTCATTTACAAATATATTCTCCCATACTGTAGGATGTCTTTTTGTTTTGCTGATGGTGTCCTTTGCTGTACAGAAGCTTTTTAGCATGATGTATTCCTTTTTGTTCATTTTTGATTTTGTTTCCCTAGCCCAAGGAGATGTGTTCAGGGAAAAGTTGCTCATGTTTATATTCAAGAGATTTTTGCCTATGTTTTCTTCTAAGAGTTTTATGGTTTCATGACTTACATTCAGATCTTTGATCCATTTTGAGTTTACTTTTGGGTATGGGGTTAGATAATAATCCATTTTCATTCTCTTGGGTGTACCTGTCCAGTTTTACCAATACCAGCTGTTGAAGAGGCTGTCATTTCCCCATTGTATATCCATGGCTCCTTTATTGTATATTAATTAATCATATATGCTTAGGTTTATATCTGGGCTCTCAGTCTGTTGCACTGATATATGGGCCTGTTCTTGTGCCAGTACCAAATTGTCTTGATTACTGTGGCTTTGTAGTAGAGCTTGAAGTTGGGGAGCATAATTCCCCCAGGTTTATTCTTCCTTCTCAGGATTGCTTTGGCTATTCGGGGTCTTTTGTGGTTCTGTATGAATTTTAGAGCTATTTTCTCTAGTTCGTTGAAGAATGCTGTTGGTACTTTGTTAGGGATTGCATTGAATCTGTACTTTCTGTCCCTTTTTTCTTTGTCTTCTTCTTCTGGTACCTCTATAATGCAAATATTGTTCGGTTTTGATTGGTCACACAGTTCTCTCACCTAGAGATCTGTTGTTCTTTCTCTGCCTCATCTTCTTTGTATTCATCTTCTCTAATTTCTATTCCATTTACTGTCTTTTCTACTACATCTAATATGCTTTTAAATCTTTCCATTATGTGTTTCATTTCAGATACAGAATTTCTTAATGATTGTATCTCCATTCTAAATTCATCCCTGAGTTCTTGAATATTTTTCTGTACCTCCATGAGCATGTTTATGGTTTTTATTTTGAACTCTCTTTCAGAAAGATTGGTGAATTCAGTTTCACTTGACCCTTTTTCTCATGTTTGTGAGATTTTGGTTTCAACCAGGTTCCTTTGACTTTTCATATTTGTATGTGGCATTCTCAGCACCCAGAAGCTCTAGCCTCTGGAGCTGCTCAGCCCCTGGAGTGATGTCGGGGGTTGCACAGGAGCGGCACTGGTGACTGGGGGGAGGAAAGAGCTGTTTCCTGCTTCCTGGCTTCAGTGCCTGTCTCCACTGTCAGAACCAGCGGGCTGAGCACACAGGTGTAAGCTTCTGTGCTTTGTGTTTGTAGGTGCCATAGACAGGACCTCACTCTGCCTGGCCTGTCCCCTGGGTAGGGACTGCCGGTTTACCAGCCAGCGCTGACAGGCCAGAAGGAAGGCACAGCAGGCTGCATATCACAGTGGGAAGCCTCGGAGCTGAGTAGTCAGCCAGGGGGATGGAGCATCTGAAGCTCCTGAAAGTTCCCAACCTGCTGGGCAGAGCATGCCCAGACAACCTTATCCACCTATCCCTTCTCCCTAGCGGCAAGCTCCATGCCATCCGCACCCCTTCAGCAGCCCTCTCGCTGCTAGGAAGCCTGTCAGATTGCCTGCCTTTCCTTTGTTCCAGAGCAGCCAGATGTGGATCCCTGTCCTCCACAAATAGCTGGAATCTCAGTCTCTCCAAGTATTCTGCTTTTCTTAGCTTTCCAACGCCGCTAATCTCCAGAGCACCATGCAATGTAGGTTTGTGCTCCCAAAGCAGATCTCTAGGGCTGGGTATCCAGCAGTCCTAGGTTTCCAACCCCTCCTCCCCCCTCGCTCTGTTTCTCTTCCTCCCACCAGTGAGCTGGTGTGGGGGAAGGGCCCATTTCCCACCAGATCAAGGCTTTGGTATGTTACCATTTCATGAGGTCTGCTCTTTTCTCCAGGTGTATGCAGTCTGGCGCAGCCTTCTTTCCTGTTGCTCTTTTAGAATTAGTTGTATTAACTGTATTTTCATATTATATGTGGTATTGGCAGGAGGCCTGTGTCTTACCTCTTACACTGCGATCTTTAATCTCCCCGACTTGTTCTAGTGAGAGCCCTTTTAAACTGGCTTCTGTGTATGTTTGATATGTCCTCATTCTTTCAGCACTCAGTCACTTTCTGTGCAAGAAGATATTCCAGGGAAATCTTGTATTTTCTCTTCACTATCACTAGGGTCAGCCATTTCTCCAAGGGGCCCTGATTCCTTCTAACAGAGATTATTATTTAGAAACCAAGAGAGGTGTGCTTATGATACTGCAATGCCATTGTTTTTAGGCCCTCTCAGTAGATAGTTTGTATACACGCTACACCCTGTCAGTTTTCTTCTCTATCCATATTAAAAACCATGAGAACTGCGTTTACACTGGTATATCCAGTTCCATTTCAGTACCTTAGGGTTATTTTAGCATTTCCCCTTCCTATATTTGTAACTCATTTTACTAATAATGAGAAATCTGTCTCCTATTATCCTCAATATATTTGGTTGCTTGCTTAAACTCCCCTGTATGTTCCTCTCTTGGCTCCAGTGTTCATGGAGGCTGCAATATTTATTTGCATTTATTTCCCAACCTCCACTTCTAACCTGTAAGTTTTATATGTAAAACCATTATTATCATACCATTTCAGATATTTTTTAATTGGGTGAACTAGGTGAAGCGGAAAAAATTGGTGAGAATATTTGATATCTTAATCTAAGTGATGGTAACATGAGTATATACATGTCATAATTCATCAAACTATACACTAAGATTCATGCATTGTATGAAAAAAATTTAAATGTCTTAATCTCTTCCAATAATATTAGGATAATATTTTCAATATGTTGAAAGAATAACTGTCTACCTAGACTTCTATGTACAGTGGACATACCTTTCAAGAATAAAAGCAAAATGAAAATGATTTTACCAAAAACAGTTTTTCATCATTCAACACTTACTAAAAGAAATGCTAGATGGTGTACCTTAGATTATAAGAAAATGAGCCCAGATGAAAAATTTGTGATGCAAACAGGATTAAATAGCAAAGGAGATGCAAAGTAAGTATGCAGATGTAACCAAATACAACTGTACCAAACAAAAATAGGATCTTCAGGGCTGAGATAAACCTGGTGTAAAACTAAAGGACAACAATGACTTTTAGACTGGAAGTTGTGTAAATAGAGTTAATATTTCTAAGTTACTTAGTTGCTGAAGGGGAAGGTAGACATATTATTTAATTTAAATGAATAAGTTTATGTATTGTAATTTCTGGGATAACTGTGTCACCTATATCGTTCTCAAAGTTAATTTGAGGGGGGTCATAGAACTTAATGTCAAAGATAAAATTACAAAGCTTCTTGGAAAAAATCCCTTAATGATGTGGGGGTAGGCAAAGACTTCTTAAACAGAGTACAAAAGGGTACTAACCATAAAAGGCAGGATTGGTAAATTGCTTATCATGTAAATTAAAAATGTTTGGTCATAGACAAACAACAACCAATGTTGGCGAGGATGTGGAGAAAGGGGAACCCTCCTACACTGCTGCTGGGAATGTAAATTAGTTCAACCATTGTGGAAAGCAGTATGAAGGTTCCTCAAAAAGCTCAAAATAGAAATACCATTTGACCCAGGAATTCCACTCCTACGAATTTACCCTAAGAATGCAGCAGCCCAGTTTGAAAAAGACATATGAGCCCCTATGTTTATCGCAGCACTATTTACAATAGCCAAGAAATGGAAGCAACCTATGTGTCCATCAGTAGATGAATGGATAAAGAAGATGTGGTACATATACACAATGGAATATTATTCAGCCATAAGAAGAAAACAAATCCTACCATTTGCAACAACATAGATGGAGCTAGAGGGTATTATGCTCAGTGAAATAAGCAACTTGAAGAAAGACAGGTATGAAATAATTTCACTCATATGTGGAGTATAAGAACAAAGCAAAAACTGAAGGAAGAAAACAGCAGCAGACTCACAGAACCCAAGAATTGACTAATAGGTACCAAAGGAAAAGGGACCTGGGAGGATGGGTGGGAAGGGAGGGATAAGGGGGAAAAAGGAGCATTACGATTAGCACACATAATGTAGCGGTGTCGGGGGGAACACGGGATAGGCTGTATTTACAGAGAAGACAAGTAATGATTCTGTACCATCTTATTACGCTGATGGAAAGTGACTGTAATGGGGTATTTGGGGGGGGACTTGATAATACGGGTCCAGTAACCGTAATGTTGTTCAAGTATTGTACATTAACGATACCAATATATATATATATAAAATGTTTGGTCATCAAAAGGCACTATGAAGAGTGAAAAGTCAAGCTGTGAAGTGGAAGAGGGTATTTGCAATACATTTATTGTAAGAACCCCTACAAATCACTTCTTCCTCCCACAATACTGCAGTGGCTGCCTCACAAATGAAGATATCCAAGTGTCCCATAAGCGTTTGGTAAGATTCAGTGTCATTCCTTATTAGAATAATGCAAATTCATACAATAATAATAGACTACTTCAAACCACGGGGCTAAAAGTAAAAGCAGAACAGTGTTAAATATTGGTGAAGTTGTAGATAAACTGAAATAGTCATGCATTGCTGATGGGAGAGTAAATTGGCACGATATTCTTAGAAACTAATTTAACATTATCTAATATAGGTAAACATATGCCTGTTCTAGGACACTTCAGTTCTACTTCTAAGTATGTACTAAAGAGATATTAGTGTATATGTTCCCAAAAAGACATGGACAAAAGTAGTAGCTGAAAACAATGTGCATGTTCGTCAAGAGTAGAATAAATCAGTCATTTATGATTTATTTGTACAAAAGAATCTGTTATTTTATTTTAGCAGTAAAAAAGAACAGACTTGCTGGCTCAACAGCACTGAAGGATTTCATATGTTTAGCAAAAGACACAGAAGAATAATACTGAATAATTCAATTTATATGAAATTAAAAAACAGGCAAACTAATGGTGAAAAAAGGTAAAAACAGTAGTTACCCTTGGTCAGGCCAGGTGTGTGGTATTGACTGGGAGGAGGCATAACATGTCTTCTCAGGTATAGGAGGTGTTACAGAGGTGTTATATATATCTGTATCTGGGAAGCATTATCACAGCTGTAAAAGGACATCTTTGTTGCTTCAAGAGTTTTGGCATTTATGAATAAAGCTGCTAAAATATTCTTATGCAGGCTTTTGTATGAGCATAAGTGTTCAGCTTCTTTGGTTAAATATCAAGAAGCACAAATGCTACACTGTATGGTAAGAGTATGATTACTTTTGTAAGAAACTGCCAAACTGTCTTACACCGTGGCTATACCATTTTGTCTTCCTACCAATAATGAATCAGAGTTTCTGTTGCTCTACATCCTCATAAGCATTTGTTGTTGTCAGTTATCTGGATTTTGGCCATTGTAATAGGTGTATATCAGTGTCTTAATGTTTTAGTTTGCATTTCCCTAATGACATGATGTGGAGCATCTTTCATATGCTTATTTTCTAGCTGTACCTTTGGTGTAATATCTGTAAACATCTTTGACCCATTTTAAAATCGGATTGTTTTCTTGTTGACTTTTAAGAGTTCTTTGTATATTTTGATAACAGTCCTTTACCTTTGGATAAGAACCTTTTGCAAGTGTTTTCTCCTTGCTTGTGGCTTGTCTTCTCATTCTTTTACATCGTCTTTCATAGAACAGACTTTTTTAACTTTTAGTTTTAAGAAATTACCAGCTTATCAATTATTAATTTCAAGGATTGAATCTTTGGTGTTGTGTCTAAAAAGTCACCACCATACCCAAGGTCATCTAGGTTTTCTCATATGTTACCCTTTAGGAGTTATATACTTTTGCATTTTATATATTGATCTATGATTCAGTTTGAGTTAATTTTTGTGAAAGGTTTAAAATTGGTATCTAGGTTCATTTTCTGTAAGTGGGTGTCCAGTTGTTCCAGCACCATTTGTTGAAAAGACTGTCTTTGCTCCATTATATTGCTTTTGTTCCTGTGTCAAAGAACAGTTGACTATATTTACATGGTTGTATTTCTGGGTTCTGTTCTGTTACAGTGATCTGTTTGTTCTTTTACCAATACCACACTGTCTTGATTACTGTAGCTTCGTACTAAGTCTCAAAGTTGGGTAATGCCCTCTAATTTTGTTCTTTACTATTCTGTTGGCCATTGTAGGTATTTTGCCTGTCCATATAAACTTTATTTTTATTTTTGTTTTTTATTTTATTGCAATATAGCTGATAGTCTGACAGCACCAGCTCACAAACTGGCATTCACTGCTTTGGCATTAGGCAAGCCAGAGGGAGGCCCCACCAACAGCTAGAGATGCCAAGCACAGAGGCTTACACCTGTGTACTCGACCCACTGGCTGTGATACAAGAGACAGGCACAGCAGACAGGAATCACAAAAGAGATCTTTCCAAACCCCAGGCATCAGCGCCGCACCCCTGCAACCCCCAACCTCACTCTAGGGGCTGAGCAGCTCCAGAAACTGGACCTTCTGGGCAATAGACGGCACAACACAGAAATATGAAATGTCAAAAGAACATGGTACAGACCAAAATCTCACAAACACCAGAAAAAGGGCCAAATGAAACTGAACTCACCAATCTTCCTGAAACAGAGTTCAAAATAAAAATCATAAACATGCTTATGGAGGTACAGAAAAATATTCAAGAACTCAGGAACGAATTTAAGATGGAGACTCAATCATTAAAAAAATTCCATATCTGAAATGAAACATACAATGGAGGTATTTAAAAGCAGAGCAGATGTAATAGAAGAGACGGTAAATGAAATAGAAATTAGAGAAGGGGAATACAAAGAACCTGAGGCACAGAGAGAAAAAAGAATCTCTAAGAATGAAAGAATATTGAGAGAACTGTGTGACCAATCCAAACAGAACAATATTCGCATATAGGAATACCAGAAGAAGAAGAGAGAGAAAAAGGGATAGAAAGTGTCATTGAAGAGGGAATTGCTGAAAACTTCCCCTATCTGGGGAAGGAGATAGTCTCTCAAACCATCGAGATGCAGAGATATCCCAACACAAGAGACCCAAGGAAGACAACATGAAGACATACAATAATTAAAATGGCAAAGATCAAGGATAAAGATAGACTTTTAAAAGCAGCTAGAGAGAGAAAAAAGATCACATACAAAGGAAAACCCATCAGGCTATCATCAGATTTCAAAACAGAAATCTTACAGGCCAGAAGGGAGTGGCATGATATTTAATGCAATGAAGCAGAAGGGCCTCGAACTAAGAATACTCTACCTGGCAAGGTTATTTAAATTTCAGGGAGGGATTAAACAATTTTCAGATAAGAAAAGCTGAGAGAATTTACCTCCAACAAACCACCTCTGCAGTGCATTTTGGAGGGATTCCTATAGATGGAAGTATTCCTAAGGCTAAATAGATGTCACCCAAGGGATAAAGAGTACAGAATGATTCATAACATACAAAGAATGGAGGAGGAAGAAAAAGGAGGAAAAAAAAAGAAAGAATCTTTCAGTTTTGTTTGTAATAGCATATGAAGTGAGTTAAATTAGACTATTAAATAGTAAGGGAATTACGCTTGAACTTTTGGTAACCCCAAATCTAAAGCCTGCAGTGGCAATAAGTACATACCTATCGATAATCACCCTAAATGTAAATGGTAAAAAGTGCCTCAGTAAATTGAAAAAGATTGAAATTGTATCAACTGGCCTTTCAGATCACAAAGGTATTGAACTGGAAATAAATTACTCAAAGAAAATGAAAAAGCCCACAAACACATGGAGGCTTAATAACATCCTCCTAAATAATCAATGGATCATTGACCAAGTAAAAAGAGAGATCAAGCAATATAGAGACAAATGACAAC
>JAQQAC010004330.1:0-13003 GCA_029783875.1 Phataginus tricuspis | reverse complement strand
ACAGTTACATGCAAGAGAATGAAACTGGATTATCGTTTAACCCCATACACAAAAGTAAACTCAAAATGGATCAAGGACCTGCATGTAAGTCATGAAACCATAAAACTCTTAGAAGACAACATAGGCAAAAATCTCCTGAATATAAGCATGAGTGACTTCTTCCTGAATGCATCTCCTCTAGCAAGGGAAACAAAAGCAAAAATGAACTCATGGGACTACATCAAACTAAAAAGTTTCTATACGGCAAAGGACACCATCAACAGAACAAAAAGGCATCCTACAGTATGGGAGAATATATTTGTAAATGACATATCCAACAAGGGGTTAACATCCAAAATATATAAAGAACTTACATTCCTCTACACCCAAAAAGCAAATAACCCGATTAAAAAATGGGCAGAGGATATGAAGAGACAGCTCTCCAAAGAAGAAATTCAGATGGCCAACAGGCACATGAAAAGATGCTCCACATTGCTAATCATCAGAGAAATGCAAATTAAAACCACAATGAGATATCACCTCACACCAGTAAGGATGGCCGACATCCAAAACACAAACAACAACAAATGTTGGCGAGGATGTGGAGAAAGGGGAACCCTCCTACACTGCTGGTGGGAATGTAAGCTAGTTCAACCATTGTGGAAAGCAATATGGAGGTTCCTCCAGAAACCAAAAATACAAATACCATTTGACCTGGGAATCCCACTCCTTGAAATTACCCAAAGAATACAACTTCTCAGATTCAAAAAGACGTATGCACCCCTATGTTTATCACAGCACTTTTTACAATAGCCAAGATATGGAAGCAACCTAAGTGTCCATCAGTAGATGAATGGATAAAGAAGATGTGGTACTACATATACACAATGGAATACTATTCAGCCATAAGAAGGAAACAAGTCCTGCCATTTACAAGAACATGGATGGAGCTGGAGGATATTATGCTCAGTGAAATAAGTCAGGCGGAGAAAGACAAGTGCTAAATGATTTCCCTCATTTGTGGAGTATAACAACGAAGCAAAACTGAAGGAACAAAATAGTAGCAGACTCAGAGACTCCAAGAAGGAACTAGTGGTTACCAAAGGGGAGGGGTGTGGGAGGGTGGGTGGGGCAGGTGGGAGAAGGGGATTGTGGGGTATTTTGTTTCGTACACATGCTGTGGGGGATCATGGGGAAGGCAGTGTAGCACAGAGAAGGGAAACAGTGAATCTGTGGCATCTTACTACACTGATGGACAGTGACTGAATTGGGGTGTGGGTGGGGACTTGATAATATGGGTAAATGTAGTGACCACATTGTTCTTTCATGCGAAACCTTAATAAGAGTGTATATCAATAATACCTTAATAAAAAAAATAATGCTGCTTGTTTTTCTTTTGATTTGTGCATCCTGTTGTGGAAGAAAACTTGGAAACTAGGAATAAGAAATGAGAAGTCTTCATTCAAAAGATTATTAAAAAGTCAAGACAAATTTTGGACCTTTTTGAGAATTAAAGTAGGATTCTGCTGTTTCAAGTAAACTGGTAATTGAGCTGAATTTAGGAAAGAGTTGAGAGATTTTTGAATGTGAGAGAATTGAAGACGACAGAATGCCAGCATAATCACCAAAGTCCTTTCACCACTTCATGCAAAGAGTGTAAAGGTGGAATCAGAGACCGTTTTATGGCAATGACTTTGGTGTCCATAGAAGAAACATCAGATGCCCAGCAGCTTATGAGGATTTCGGGAAGGGAACACCTTCCAAGGACTTGCTCATGCTCTGCTTCAGCCTTGAATAAACGTAGCCCTTTATGCAAACATCCTCCTAATGTATATTTGTATCTCTCCACCAAACCCACCACAATTCTGTTTCCATTAACTCTAACCAGTAAGAGAATTTCTGCAAACATTTCTATTCTTTCTGAAGTCTCATCTGGAAAAGCTTTTACTCAGAATAGCCTATAAGCAGGGTGTGGTCATGAGACAAAAATAGTGCACAAAGGGAAATCTTTTTGCATTGAGATTCCTCGCATCTTTGGCGATGCTTTAAGAAGGTGAGTCACTGAGGTCTTGAGAATCTGTGTAATGGTAGATGGAGCTGGGACATTTTTGATTATTGCAGTAAATTCAACCCTGAAGTTTTGCACTCGGTCCTGGAGGAAAGGGCTGGCCCTGGCTGGCTTCTGCTGAAGGACTGCCTTACACACAGGTGGTGCTGTGCAGGCAGTGTGTGACTTGGGCCAGCTGGTCTGGGAAGTCTCCTCTGGTTCTGTGGTTTGGTGATCACATGGTATTTTAGCTTCCTCCATTCCATGATGTGCAGAGTGGGAGAGACTCAATCGATGAGCCAGAGGTATTTTCCAGTTTGCCCAGCTCCATGTTAGGACTTGCGTATTCTAGCCTTGCCTCAATCAGCTATGACACGCAGCTATCACCTACTGCTCTGCTATACCCACATGTGACACACGGGCTCAGCCCACAAGTCCTGCCTGACTCAGATCTCAGCCAGTGCTTGGGACCCCACTGTTCCCTTCTGTGTACTCTTCAGGGGCAAATGCCAGGAAAGATATGCTGTGAAAGAACATTGGAAAAGCTGTCACTCCTCATGTTCCAGGTTGCCTGGAGGATCAAGGTCATCCCCGTGATCAAGAACATCTGCTGGTGGCTTTACATGTGTCACTACCTCCTCTGAAGGTGAATGTGTGGGTCACAGTGACAATTAGGCTTCACTGGTTAGAGATGCATACTTTGTCTCCTGGGCGTGGGAGAGACCCTGAAGGCATCTGAGCCAACTCTTCATGGGCAAAAGCCCTACCTGGTGTCTCTGGTTGATGCTAGTTTATAAAATTAAGAAGTTTGTCAAAAACACATACAGAGAAGAAATAATACCCATTTTCCTTAAAGTTTTCTAAATAATAGAAGAGGAGGGAATATTTCCAAACTCATTTTATGAAGCCAGCATCACTCTAATACCAAAACTGGGCAAAGACCCCACCAAAAAAGAATATTACAGACCAATATCCCTGATGAATATAGATGCAAAAAAAACTCAACAAAACATTAGCAAACCGAATTCAAAAATGCATCAAAAGGATCATCCATCATGATCAAGTAGGATTTATTCCAGGGATGCAAGGATGGTATAACAGTCGAAAATCTGTCAACATCATCCTCCAAATCAACAAAAAGAACAACAAAAACCACATGATCATCTCCATAGATGCTGAAAAAGCATTTGACAAAATTCAACATCGATTCATGATAAAAACTCTCAACAAAATGGGTATAGAGGGCAAATGCCTCAACATCATAAAGGTCATATATGACAAACCCACAGCCAACATCATACTTAACAGCAAGAAGCTGAAAGCTTTTCACCAAAGATTGGGAACAAGACAGGGATGCCCATTCTCTCCACTGTTATTCAACATAGTACTGGAGGTCCTAGCCACGGCAATCAGACAAAACAAAGAAATACAAGGCATCCAGATTGGTAAAGAAGAAGTCAAACTGTCGCTATTTGCAGATGACATGATATGTATGTAAAAAACCCTAAAGACTCCAATCAAAAATTACTAGAACTAATATCTGAATTCAGCAAAGTTGTAGGATACAAAATTAATACAAAGAAGTCTGTGGCTTTCCTATACACTAATGGTGAACTAACAGAAAGGGAAATCAGGAAAACAATTCCATTCACAATTGCATCAAAAAGAATAAAATACCTAGGAATAAACCTAACGAAGGAAGTGAAAGACCTATACCCTGAAAACTATAAGACACTCCTAAGAGAAACTAAAGAGGACACTAATAAATGGAAATTCATCCCATGTTCTTGACTAGGAAGAATAAATATTGTCAAAATGGCTATACTACCTAAAACAATCTACAGATTCAATGCAATCCCTATCAAAATACCAACAGCATTCTTCAATGAACAAATAGTTCTAAATGGAACAAATAGTTCTAAAATTCATATGGAACCACAAAAGACCCCAAATAGCCAAAGCAATCCTGAGAAGGAAAAATAAAACAGGGGGAATTATGCTCCCTGACTTCAAGCTCTTCCACAAAGCCACAGTAATCAAGACAATTTGGTATTGGTACAAGAACAAACCCACAGACCAGTGGTACAGAATAGAGAGTCCAGCTATTAACCCAAACATATACAGTCAATTAATATACAATAAAGGAGCCATGGATCTACAATGGGGAAATGACAGCCTCTTCAACAGCTTGTGTTCACAAAACTGGACAGCTACATGTAAGAGAATGAAATTGGATCATTGTTTAACCCCATACAC
Organism: Phataginus tricuspis; assembly: GCA_029783875.1. Taxonomy (NCBI): domain Eukaryota; kingdom Metazoa; phylum Chordata; class Mammalia; order Pholidota; family Manidae; genus Phataginus; species Phataginus tricuspis. The sequence goes on along the minus strand of JAQQAC010004330.1, from coordinate 8,721 downwards.
AAAAGTAAATTCGAAATGGATCAAAGACCTGAATGTAACTCATGAAACCATAAAACTCTTATAAAAAAACATAGGCAAAAATCTCTTGGACATAAACATGAGCAACTTCTTCATGAACATATCTCCTGGGCAAGGGAAACAAAAGCAAAAATGAAAAGTGGGACTATATCAAGCTGAAAAGCTTCTGTACAGCAAAGGACACCATCAGTAGAATAAAAAAACATGCTACAGTATGGGAGAATATATTCATAGATGACATATCCGATAAGGGGTTGACATCCAAAGTATATAAAGAGCTCATGCACCTCAACAAACAAAAAGCAAATAATCCAATTAAAAAATGGGCAGAGGATCTGAATAAACACTTCTCCAAAGAAGAAATTCAGATGGCCAACAGGCACATGAAAAGATGCTCCACATTGCTAATCATCAGAGAAATGCAAATTAAAACCACAATGAGATATCACCTCACACCAGTAAGGATGGCCAACATCCAAAACACAAACAACAAATGTTGGTGAGGATGTGGAGAAAAGGGAACCCTCCTACACTGCTGGTGGGAATGCAAATTAGTTCAACCATTGTGGAAAGCAGTATGGAGGTTCCTCAAAAAACTCAAAATAGAAATACCATTTGAGCCAGGAATTCCACTCCTAGGAATTTACCCTAAGAATGCAGCAGCCCAGTTTGAAAAAGACATATGCACCACTATGTTTATCGCAGCACTATTTACAATAGCCAAGAAATGGAAGCAACCTAAGTGTCCATCAGTAGATGAATGGATAAGAAGATGTGGTACATATACACAATGGAATATTATTCAGCCATAAGAAGAAAACAAATCCTACCATTTGCAACAACATGGATGGAGCTAGAGGGTATTATGCTCAGTGAAATAAGCCAGGAGGAAAAAGACAAGTATCAAATGATTTCACTCATCTGTGGAGTATAAGAACAAAGAAAAAAACTGAAGGAACAAAACAGCAGCAGACTCACAGAACCCAAGAATGGACTAACAGTTACCAAAGGGAAAGGGACTGGGGAGAATGGGTGCAAGGGAGGGACAAGGGGGAAAAAGGGGTATTATGATTAGCAGACATAATATGGGGGGGCACGGGGAGGGCTCTACAACTCAGAGAAGACAAGTAGTGATTCTATAGCATCTCACTACGCTGATGGACAGTGACTGCAATGGGATATGTGGGGGGGACTTGATGATGTGGGGAGTCTGGTACCCATAATGTTGCACATGCAATTGTAGATTAATGATACCAAAATAAATAAAAAAACAAAAAAATCCCCACATGTATACCTGAGTTGAAGACCACCTATCCCCACAAACCTCCACTTGCCTAAGGGTGTGCCTGTGATCTAGTTAGAAATTATCTGAAATAAGTATGGCACATGTGACCCAATCATAATGGAATGAATAGTCCTTTTCTAGTGTCTCTGTTGCCTCCAGGGATGTTCTTGTCTTTTATCAACATTTCTTTTATCAGTGTGTTCATGTGGAATGCAGTTCAATATACTGGGTCAAACACATCCTCCTTTCTGTTAGCTGCCTGCACTGGTCCTGGTCCTGCCCTGTGGGGCTTGCCTTAGATCAGAGTCTGCAAAAGCAGAAAACCTGAGCCAAGGCTTGATGTGCCAGGGATTTATTAGTGCAACTGCCCCAGGAAGGACTTGGTGTGGGAGTCAAGGGTGGGGCTAAAAGAAGGGCCTAGTTAAGATTCAGGAAAAGATCCACACTTGGGCATTGCGTGTGGATCCGGCAGGACCAGAAACACCGTTTACTGTTTGCCCTGCGGAAGGAGCTGGGCTTTCATCCTGCTGGAGTCAGGCTCTGGCAGGGGTCACCCAGCGCTGTCCACTCCTGTCCATGCCCCCTTTGCTTTGAGTGGGACACTTGGCCCAGCATCCCGAGGCTGGTGTGCTGACCATAGTCCAGGTGACACTGGACGCAGCCCCATGGAAACTCGGGAGGGGCTAAGAGGTGAGATCGGAGTGTGAGCTCCTTCAGGCGCCTGACGCAGCCTCTGGCCAGGACACTGCCTCCAGTCAGCCTTTTACATTCCCCAGGGCCGCTCTTATCTTGAGCTGTTACATATTTTGCTCAAGAACGTTTTTAGATGTGTGGACCTAAAACGATCGAGGTGACAAACTTCTAACGCTCTTTATGAGGCTCGTCAAGTCCAACTCCAGTTCATACCGCCCAAAAGCATGGTGAGCCCTTTTTGGGAGGTGGCTGGTGCAGCTGGCTGAGTTCATACAATGGGATCACATTTGGTTTACACGCTCCAGCCTCAGCATCAAGGGCGATGGCATAGGAAGGGCCACCAGGGGCCATGGTGGAGCAATCAGGGGCTCAGTCTGGCCCCGACGGCTCACTGGGTTCCAGTCGGCCCCCATCCCGGCTCTGCAGGCTGAGGAGTGTGCTCAGACCTCACAGGTGTGTCCTCCCCGCGGTGAGGTTTTGTCTCCTCTTTCAGGTTCTGAGACACATTAACTTGTGTCAAGTTTACCACGAAATATGTGACCCTGTAGGCGTGGAGATCATATTATCAATACGGCAGGGTTTTGCTTTATTCCATTTGGTTGTGTTTCCTGCCTGCCAAGATGCAGGGAATGAATGCAACAAAACACTCTCTGGCCCTTGAAGAAGGCATGCGTGGTTCTGAGGAGAAAGTCAGATTGCCTCGGCCACTGAAGTGCCCAGCTATCGATGGGGGCCATGCTGGCAGCACATCTGGGCAGGTGCAGACCCTGCACAGGAAGAGGACAGCAGCTCAGCGCGTTCCTGAGTGGCATGCCCTCACTCTGGGCCTCCCGGCCTCTTGCTGCCTACGATGTCTTCCCTGCCCGGATTCACTTCTTCAGTGTCTAGCAAGCTGACTCCCTCCGTCCCCAGTTTTCCTGCCTAAACCTGTCTTCAAGCCCGCCACCAGTGGTCTGGGGTTATGCTCACCACTTACCACTGTCATGGACATTAGTGTCGTGGATTGTCAAAGCAAATATGTGCAGAAAAGGCAATTTCTGTATTAAGAGAAAAAAGCAAAAAAGGAGAGTATGTTCATGGAAACAAGGATAAAGCGGGCCTGGGGGGACCCTGGGTGCCTCTGGGAGTGAGTCCCAGTGCTTCCTGGGGTGTGGGGGAGCTTGGGAGCTTCTCCCCATCACGTCCTGCAAGCTACCCTTCAATGCGCATGGAGGCTCTTGACAGAGGGGCATCGTGACAACACGGTAAATAAGTCCTGTTAGAAAAAATAAGTCCTGGAGAAAAAGCCAGTTGTACTCATGGAGCAGCTTTCCTACAAGGCAGTGAAAATTTGTATCATGTCAGGTAAGGACAAATGTTGACAGGAAAGTGCTACGCGATTGTGAAGTATTGGTGTTTTGTGTTTATCAATGATGCATTCTCATTTTCTGTCCCCCAAGGGGATTGAACTCGGATGAGAAATATCCTCGAGGAAATACTGTCATGGAGATGTGGACATCACTGGCTGACGATACTAACCTTGATGGGGGGTACACGTGCCCAAACACTCTTTCTCCCAGTGGTCACCTTTGTCTTTCGCTTCTTAAAGTACATGAGTGTCCCCCCTGCATTGCTGCTGTTTCCCCTAAACATAATTCCAGCCTATTTCCAAAATCTTTCTATTACTCTGGGGGGAGTTCTGAATGTTGCTGGATTGTCTGGAAACCTGGGGCCCTACTCTGAGAGTCATGCCCCCCTGCCACCTGCAGGGATGCCTAGATCTTCAGGAGGTGGCATCTGTAGGATCTCGAGGGCACGTCTCAGGCATTGCCAGCTGGCGGGGTGCAGGGTGCCGGCGGCAGTGAGCCGTCCCACAGGGTGGAGCACAGGAAGGGGAGAATGTGAACACAGCCATCCTTTCTCTTTCAAGGACAGGAACCTAACTTCTGGGGGACATCTTGGAGCACAGTGAAAAACTGCATATGGTGTACATACAAAGCTTGTTTGTCACCAATTAATTAGTTTCTGCCACTAGTTAATTAATTCATGTTCACCTTTTTAAAGTAAGACTTTTCTTTTTTGGGTATCATTAATCTACAATTACATGTGCAACATTATGGTTACTAGACTCCCCACTTCATCAAGTCCCCACCACATACCCCATTACAGTCACTGTCCATCAGCCTAGTGAGATGCTATAGAATCACTACTTGTCTTCTCTGAGTTGTACAGCCCTCCCCGTGGCCCCTCCCCTACATTATATCTGCTAATCGTAATGCCCCTTTTCCCCCCTTGTTCCTCCCTTCCCACCCATCCCTCTCAGTCCCTTTCCCTTTGGTAACTGTTAGTCCGTTCTTGGATTCTGTGAGTCTGCTGCTGTTTTGTTCCTTCAGTTTTTTTCTTTGTTCTTATACTCCACAGATGAGTGAAATTATTTGAAACTTGTCTTTTTCCTCTTGGCTTATTTCACTGAGCATAATACCCTCTAGCTCCATCTATGTTGTTGCAAATGGTAGGATTTGTTTTCTTCTTATGGCTGAATAATATTCCATTGTGTATATGTACCACATCTTTATTCATTCATCTACTGATGGACACTTAGGTTGCTTCCATTTCTTGGCTATTATAAATAGTGCTGCAATAAACATAGGGGTGCATATGTCTTTTTCAAACTGGGCTGCTGCATTCTTAGGGTAAATTCCTAGGAGTGGAATTCCTGGCTCAAATGGTATTTCTATTTTGAGTTTTTGAGGAACCTCCATACTGCTTTCCACAATGGTTGAACTAATTTGCATTCCCACCAGCAGTGTAGGAGGGTTCCCCTTTCTCCACATCCTCGTCAACATTTGTTGTTGTTTGTGTTTTGGATGTTGGCCATCCTTACTGGTGTGAGGTGATATCTCATTGCGGTTTCAATTTGCATTTCTCTGATGATTAGCGATGTGGAGCATCTGTTGGCCATCTGAATTTCTTCTTTGGAGAAGTGTCTATTCATGTCCTCTGCCCATTTTTTAATTGGATTATTTGCTTTTTGTTTGTTAAGGTGGGTGAGCTCTTTATATACTTTGGATGTCAACCCCTTATCGGATATGTCATTTATAAATATATTCTTCCATACTGTAGGATGTCTTTCTATTCTACTGATGGTGTCCTTTGCTGTACAGAAGCTTTTCAGCTTGATATAGTCCCACTTTTCATTTTTGCTTTTGTTTCCATTGCCCAGGGAGATATGTTTATGAAGAAGTTGCTCATGTTTATGTCCAAGAGATTTTTGCCTATGTTTTTTTCTAACAATTTTACGGTTTCATGAGTTACATTCAGGTCTTTGATTCATTTTGAGTTTACTTTTGTGTATGGGGTTAAACAATGATCCAGTTTCATTCTCTTACATGTAGCTGTCCAGTTTTGTGAACATTTTGTGAATCATATATTAATTGACCGTATATGCTTGGGTTAATATCTGGACTCTCTATTCTGTTCCACTGGTTTGTAGGTCTGTTCTGTGCCAGTACCAAATTGTCTTGATTACTGAGGCTTTGTAGTAGAGCTTGAAGTTAGGGAGCATAATTCCCCCTGTTTTATTTTTCCTTCTCAGGATTGCTTTGGCTATTCAGGGTCTTTTGTGGTTCCATATGAATTTCAGAACTATTTGTTCCATTTATAACTCTTTGTTCATTGAAGAATGCTGTTGGTATTTTGATAGGGATTGCATTGAATCTGTAGATTGTTTTGGGTAGTATAGCCATTTTGACAATATTTATTCTTCCTAGCCAAGAGCATGGGATGAATTTCCATTTGTTAGTGTCCTCTTTAATTTCTCTTAGGAGTGTCTTGTAGTTTTCAGGGTATAGGTCTTTCACTTCCTTCATTAGGTTTATTCCTAGGTATTTTATTCTTTTTGATGCAGTTATGAATGGAATTGTTTTCCTTATTTCTCTTTCTTTTAGCTCATCATTAGTGTATAGGAAATCAACAGATTTCTGTGTATTAATTTTGTATCCTCCAACTTTTCTGAATTCAGATATTAGTTCTATTAATTTTGGAGTGGAGTCTTTAGGGTTTTTTATGTACAATATCATGTCATCTGCAAATAGTGACAGTTTGACTTCTTCTTTTCCAATCTGGATGCCTTGTATTTCTTTGTTTTGTCTGATTGCCGTGGCTAGGACCTCCAGTACTATGTTGAATAACCATGGGGAGAGTGGGCATCCCTGTCTTTTTCCTGATCTTAGATGAAAAGCTTTCAGCTTCTCACTGTTAAGTATGATGTTGACTGTGGTTTTGTCATATATGGCCTTTATGATGTTGAGATACTTGCCCTCTATACCCATTTTGTTGAGAGTTTTTATCATGAATGGATGTTGAATTTTGTCAAATGCTTTTTCAGTATCTATGGAGATGATCATGTGGTTTTTGTTCTTTTTGTCTATGTGGTGGATGATGTTGATGGATTTTCGAAGGTTGTACCATCCTTCCATCCCTGGGATGAATCCCACTTGATCATGGTGTATGATCCTCTTGATGTATTTCTGAATTCGGTTTGCTAATATTTTGTTGAGTATGTTCATCCTGGATGTTGGTCTGTAATTTTCTTTTTGTGGTGGGGTCTTTTCCTTGTTTGGTATTACCATGATGCTGGCTTCATAGAATGAGTTTGGGAGTATTGCCTCCTCTTCTACTTTTTGGAAAAATTTAAGGAGAATTGGTATTATTGCTTCTCTATATGTCTGATAAAGTTCAGCGGTCAATCCATCTGGCCCGTGGGTTTTGTTCTTGGGTAGTTTTCTGATTACCGATTCAATTTCATTGCTGGTAATTGGTCTGTATAGGTTTTCTCTTTCTTTCTTGGTCAGTCTTGGAAGGTTGTATTTTTTAAGAAGTTGTCCATTTCTTCTAGGTTTTCCAGCTTATTAGCATATAGATTTTCATAGTATTCTCTAATAATTCTTTGTATTTCTGTGGGGTCCTTTGTGATTTTTCCTTTCTCATTTCTGATTCTGTTTCTGTGTGTAGATTCTCTTTTTCTCTTAATAAATCTTGCTAGGGGTGTTTTATTCTTCTCAATTTTATTTATTTCTTCTCTAACTTTATTATGTCCCTCCTTCTGGTGACTAAACCAAGACTTTTTAAAAAGCAGTTTTAGATGCTTTTTAGCAAAACTGAGGAGAACATACAGATATTTTCCGCACAACCCCTGCCCCCCACCCCACAGCCTACTCCTCTGCCAGCCCCGGAGGGGGCAGCTGTTGTCATGGGCGGCCCTGCACTGGCACATGGTGATCACCCCGAGGCCTCCGTTCACAGTAGGGTCACCCTAGGTAGTTCATTCTGTGGGTCCGGAGAAATGCACAGTGACGTGAATACACCATTGCACGATCCACAGAGTCATTTCCTGCCCTAAAATCCGTGCTCCTCCTGTGCATCACTCCCTCCCCCAGGCCCTGGTAACCTGATCTCTGCACTGTTGGTAGTCTTGCCTTTTCCAGCATGGCAAATGTTTGGAATCATACGGTGTGTAGCCTTTTCACACTGGTTTCACAGTGATGTGCATTCAAGGTTCCTCCATGTCTTTCAGTGGCCCCAGAGCTCCTCTGTTCTTAGGACTGCTAACATTCCATTCTCTGGATGGACCACAGTGCATTTATTCATCACCTGCTGAAGGACACCTGGTTGTTTCCAAGTTTGGGCAATTATGAATAAAGTGGCCGTAAACATCTGTGTGCAGGATTTTGTGTGGACATACGTTTTCAACTCATTTGGGTAAATACCAAGGAGTGGGCTTGGTGGATTGTTCTTACTGTGCTTTTAGGGCTTAAGTATAGCATAGTTACAAGCAGTTACAAACTATATACATTTATAGTATAACTAGTACAGATCTGAGAAAATTCTAAATGAGCACGGATATTGAGTTAGAAAGGTCATTGGTAATAGTCCTTTACATTTCCACTGGCTTTTCAGGAATTTTCTCATTTTCCTTTTTCAAACCCCACACCAGCCTAAGGACAGACTCAGGACAGCCTTCATCCCACGTGCTGGGTACACAGAGAGGGCTCTGTCGGAAGGATGGCCTCCAGCCTGAAAGGCTCCCCTGGTTGACATCCGTCAGTATGTGGCTTCCAGGGAGTGGGATGGGGCAGCCCAGGGGAGCTCAGTTACCCCGTGGGGGTTGCTGCTCCAGTCCCACCGGGAAGCTTCCAGGGCATCTCTTCAAGGTGAATCTTATGCTGGATTCTTTATCTTGTTTATGTGCTTGATCCACAGCTATAGTCATTTCTTTTTCACTTGAGTTCTTAACTGCAAGATGTTAAACTTGGAAGGAAGCTGCTGGGGATGGGTTTGGGAGTGACCACACTGCCCGAATGTGTTCTTTCTTAGTGATCAGTAATTTCTAGTCTAGATTGCATTGCTGATTTTTGGAGCCAAAGACATTTTGTTTGGCTAAAGAACAGAAATTATGTGACCTTAAGGAAAGCATATGAAGTGCCAGGAGGATGAAGAATACATTTCCTTATGTAGAAATTTATATCATGTCAAAGTGGAGATTTCTATTAAAAAAAGGGGGGGGGGACCAAAAAGTGGAGACTTCTGTATTGAAATAACATAATTTCTAGACATCAGTTTGGCTCTGTTTGGAGACAAGAGCGGAACCAAGGTGTTTTAGTTATGCATTTAGGGACAGTGGATTAATTATCAATTAATGTGGAACAAATGACTCCAAAGTTTAGTGGCTTAAAACAACAGCCATT
>JAQQAC010004293.1:0-12636 GCA_029783875.1 Phataginus tricuspis | reverse complement strand
AATGCTTCATGCAAATCCTAAATCATATACTTATTCCTGTTTTAAAATATATCTTGGGTTTATGAAATATTTCCTTGTTATACTCAGAAAATTATTGATTCTTTTCAATATTATGTCTCATTATTTGAGTAAGGTGGGTTTTTCTTTTGTTTTGTTTTGTTTTGAGTGTTTTATTTGGGGGAATGGTGTGCACCATTGTACTAATATTTTATGACAAATTTCCCAACCCTTTCAACATTGGCAAGGCAACATTAAGAGTGAAGTCATGCTTAGATTTTCTGAAACACCTATTCTCACTTTTCTTCATTAAGATTATCATCTCAAAGAGATTTCTTCATAAAGAGAAGAAAAGGGTAACTTGACCAGCATCAGTACTGAATGGAAGGCCAAGCCCAGATCTGGAAAAGGGAAAGGTAGAGAGAAACTGAAAAAAATATGCTTAGGGATCATGACACCAATGTTCCCCTAATGTTTTGAGTGCAATACAAACCTTTTGACTAAAGGCTTGTTTCACTTGTTTGTTCCTCAATGTATAAATAAATGGGTTTAATATGGGGGACATGGAACTAGTGAGTATTGACACTCCCTTATTAATGGTCATTTCATCTTTTGCTGAAGGTTTGATATAAACAAAGATGCAGCTGCCATAGGTGATAGAAACAACGATAATGTGGGAAGAACAGGTGGAAAATGCTTTTGTCCTCTGCTGGGCAGAAGGGAGTCTTAGAATGGTTCTGATCATGTACATGTAGGATAGAACCACACACACCAGAGTCATGATGAAAATCATCACAACTAGTAAAGGAAGAACAAATAAGGCCCAAAGTCAGTAGAGGGAGGGACATAATAAAGTTTACTGCGGAAATAAAAAAATCAAGAAGAATAAAACAACAGAAAGAATCGATGAATGCAGGAGCCTATTCTTTGAGAAACTGGTTGGTACAATTTCAATCTTTTTGAATTTACCAAGGCTCTTTATGTGGCCTAGTATATGATCTATTCTTGAAAATATTCCATGTGCACTTGAGAAGAATGTGTATTCTGCTGCTTTGAGGTCTAGAGTTCTGTAGATGTCTGTTAGGTCCATCTGTTCTAATGTGTTGTTCAGTGCCTCTGTCTCCTTACTTATTTTCTCTCTGGTTGAAATGTCCTTCAGAGTGAGTAGTGTATTGAAGTCTCCTAGAATGAATGCATTGCGTTCTATTTCCCCCTTTAATTCTGTTAGTATTTGTTTCACATATATATGTGCTCCTGTGTTGGGTGCATAGATATTTATAATGTTTATATCCTTGTTGGATTGACCCTTTTAACATTATGTAATGTCCTTCTTTGTCTCTCGTGACTTTCTTTGTTTTCAAGTCTATTTTGTCTGATATTAGTACTGCAATTCCTGCTTTTTCCTCCCTACTAGTTGCATGAAATATCTTTTTCCATCCCTTCACTTTTAGTCTGTGTATATCTTTGGGTTTAACGTGAGTCTCTTGTAGGGAGCATATAGACGGGTCTTGTTTTTTATCCATTCAGTGACTCTATGTCTTTTGATTGGTTCATTCAGTCCATTTACATTTAGGGTGCTTATTGTTAGGTATGTACTTATTGGCATTGCAGGCTTTAAATTCTTGATTACCAAAGGTTCAAGGTTAACTTCCCTACTATCTAAGAGTCTAACTTAACTCACTTAATATGCTATTACCAACACAATCTAAAGGTTCTCTTTTATTTTACTCCTCCTTTTTTCCTTCTTCCTTTCCTTATATATTAGGTATCATATTCTGTACTCCTTGTCTATTCTTTGATTGACTTTGGGAATGGTTAATTTAATTTTGCATTTACTTAGTAATTAGCTGTTCTACTTTCTTTACTGTGGTTTTATTACCTCTGGTGGCAGCTATTAAACCTTAGGAACACTTCCATCTATAGCAGTCCCTACAAAATACACTGTAGAGATACTTTGTGGGAGGTAAATTATCTCAGCTTCTGCTTATCTGAAATTTTTTAATCCCTTCTACAAATTTAAATGATAATCTTGCCAGATAAAGTAATCTTGGTTTGAGACCCTTCAGCTTCATTGCATTAAATATATCATGCCACTCCCTTCTGGCCTGTAAGGTTTCTGTTGAGAAATCTAATGTGCTTTCCTTCATATGTGATCTTAATTCTCTCTCTGGCTGCTTATAGTCTGTCCTTATCCTTGATGTTTGCCATTTTAATTACTATATGTCTTGGTGTTGTCTTCCTTGGGTCCCTTGTGTTGGGAGATCTGTGCACCTCCATGGCCTGAGAGACTATCTCCTTCACCAGATTGGGGAAGTTTTCACCAATTACCTCCTCAAAGACACTTTCTATCCATTTTGTCTCTTCTTATTCTTCTGGTACCTCTATAATGAGAATATTATTCCGTTTGGGTTCGTCACAGAGTTCTCTCAATATTCTTTCATTCTTAGAGATCCTTTTTTCTCTCTGTGCCTTAGCTTGTTTGTATTCCTCTTCTCTAGTTTCTATTTCATTTATCATCTCCTCCACCATATCCAATCCGCTTTTAATACCCTCCTTTGCTTTCTTCCACGATTGGATCTCTAACTGGAATTCATTCCTGAGTACTTGAATATCTTTCCGTACCTCCATGAGCATGTTAATGATTTTTATTTTGAACTCTCTTTCAGGATGAGTCATGAGGTCGATGTCATTTAAGTCTTTCTCAGGAGTTGTATTAATAATTTTACTTTGAACCCTGTCCCTTTTGCATTTCATATTTGTATATGTTGCCCTCTAGTACCCAGAAGCTCTACTCTCTGGAGCTGCTTAGCCCCTGAAGCAATGTCTTTGGTCACGGGGATGGTATTACTGCCTAGGGGAGGAAAGAGCCGTTTCCTACTTCCCTGATGCTATGCCTGACTCCACTGCCTCAACCAGTGGGCCAAGCACACAGGTATAAGCCTCTATGCTTTGTGTTTGTAGTTGCTGTAGACAGATCTTCCCTCTAGCTGGCCTAACTCTGGGTAGAGTTTGCTGGTTTGTGAGCCAGGTGCTGATGGCCAGGAGAAAGCACAGTAGGCTGCATATCACAGAGTTGGTCCTTTGAGCACTGTAGCCAGCCAGGGAGCTGGAGCACCTAAAGAACTGAAAGTTCCCAACCTTCTGGGCAGAGTGCACCCTGACAATTTTGTCTACTTGTCCTTTCACCTGAGCAGTAAGCTCTGCAGTCCTTGCCCCTTTAGCATCCCTCTTGCTAAGGGCTTCCTTGTTAGGAAGTCTCTCAGACTGCCTGCCTTTCTTTTGTCCCAGACCAGCCATATATTGATCCCTGCTTTCCACAACTGACTGGAATCTCAGTGTCTCCAGGACTTCTGCCTGTCTTAACTTTCCAACCCCGTACTCATGAGGGTACCATGCAAGCACCATGAAATGTACATTTGTGCTCCCAGAGCAGATCTCCAGAGTTAGGAATTCATCATTCCCAGGCTTCCACTCCCTCCCAGCTCCACTTCTCTTCCTCCTGCCCATGAGCTTGCATGGGGGAAGAGCTTGGGTCCTGCTGGGGCACAGCTTTGTACATTACCCTGTTCCCTGAGGTCTGCTCTTTTCTCCAGGTGTATGCAGTCTTGTGCAGTCCTCTTTCCTGTTGCTCTTTCAGGAGTAGTTTTATTAATTATATTTTCATATTATATGTGGTTTTAGGAGGAAGCCTGTGTCTCACCTCTCTCACTACCATATTTAATCCTCTTCTGATGATTCTATAATTTTTATTATAAATTCATGTTTTCTTTAAATCAACCTTCAGCTATGATGCAGAATGGGTTTTTGTACAAATATCTTTTTCTTCTTACAATATTTTCTAGAACTAAGCATTAATTTTTATTACCTCTTATATATTAACAATTTAAGTGTTATGTATGTTGCAAATATTTTACCACTTGTTTGTTGGTTTTTATTTATGTTTATGCTATTTTCTTTACATAGATTCTCATGTTACGTTTCACAAAGAAATTTATATATTTTTGAACAGGCCTCATATTTTTCATACCCTTCATACATTACGTTTTTTAAATTAATCATGCTATCTTTCAAATTATTTTTGATTAATATTTATTATTTTTTTAAATATTTAATAAAGCATTTATTATCAAGCATTTAATATTCAATCATGAATATTTGTTACCATTTATTAATGTTTAACAAAGAGGAACTATTTCAATATTAAACCATAATAGTTTTCTATGAACCAGCCAAGGGAACCACCAGAAAGGCATCAACGCTGGAGGTATCACATTTCCTGATTTCAAACTATACTACAAAACACTGTGGTCTTGGAATAAAAAGAGACAAATAGATCAATGGAATAGAATGCATAACCCACAAATAAACCTCCACATACATTATTTGACAAGGAATTCAAGAACACTGAATGAGAAACGAATCTTTTCAATAACAGAGTTGGAAAACTGAATAAACACATACGGAAAAATGGAATTGGACGCCTGTCTCACATAGCTCATGAAAATTAACTGGAAATGGATTAAAGGCTTAAACAGAAGACTTGCAACTATAAAATACCTAGAAGACAATGTATGGAAGAACCTCCTTTACATAAATCTTAGGAGTAATATTTTGGATATGAGACAAAAAACAAGTGACAAAAGCAAAAATCAATAAGCGGACCACATCAAACTAAGAAAATTTTTCACAAAAGGAAACTATCAACAAACTGAAAAGGAAACCTACTGAACAGGAGAATATTTTTGCAAACCATACCAGATAAACCATGAGTGATCCTCAAAAATTCCAAAATACATAAGAAACACATACAACTCAGTAACAATGACAAAACCTTGATGAAATAGTGGGCAGATGAACTAAATAGACATTTTTAAAAGAAGACATCTACATGGCTAAAAGATATATATGAGAAGATGATAAACCTCATAAATCATCAGGGATATGCAAATCAAAACCACAGTGAGCTGTCACCTCCCACCTGTTAGAAAAGCTGTCATCAAAAAAAAGAAAAGGAAAAAAAGAAAAGTTGGTAAGTAAGCCAAGAAAAGGGAACCCCTCTACACCACCAGTGGAAACATAAATTGGTCAGCCATTACAGAAAATGGTATGGATGGTGCTCAGAAAATTAAAAACAGAACTTAATCATGAACCATCAATCCACTCTTAGATATATATACTAAGAAAAACAGGTGCTGGAAAGTTACATGCACACCCATGGTTATTGCAGCATTAATCACAATAGCTAAAATAGGATAACACCTAATTGTCTAGCAACAGATGAATGTAAGAAGAAGATGTGGTACATACATTCAATCGAATATTATTCCACTGCAGGAAAGAAGGAAAGTCTGCCATTTGTGACAACATGCATAAACCTTGAAAGCATTATGCTAAGTGAGATACATCAGAGAAAGACAAATACTGTGTGAGATGCCTGATGTGTGCAATCTAAAAAGTTTCTATGAGAATCAGTTCTCACAGAAACTGAGAGTAGAATGTTGGTTACCAGATGATGGTGGTGGGGGAAATGGGGAGATGTTGTTAAAAGGCATAAACTTGCAATAATAAGATGAATAAGTTCTGGAGCTCTAATGCACAGCATAGTGGTTATAATCAACAATATTTTATTATATATTTCAAAGCTGCTAAAAGACTAATTTTAAAGGTTCTCACCACAAAAACAATGATAATTATGTGATATGATAGAGATGGTAAATAAAGCTATCATGGTAGTCATATTGCAATATATAATGTACCTAATTAACACATTGTAGACCTTAAATTTACACAAAGTACTCTATAAATTATATCTCAATAAAAACTCATCATGAAGATTTAATGACTATAAATATATAGACACTCAATATCACAGAACCTAAATATATAAAGCAAATATTAACAGAAGGGAAAAATAGAGAAAAATACAAAAATATTAAGAGACTTAAATACCCAAGATTCAACAATGATAAAACATCCAGGCAGAAATTCAATAAGGAAACAGAGGAAAATACTATAAACCAAATGGATCTAACAGGAATATACAGAACATTCCACCCAATAGCAAAAGAATACATAATCCTTTCAGGCATGTACAGCCCATTCTCCAGGGTAGATCTCATGTTAGGCTACAAGTCTTAAATTTAAGAAAATTGAAAGCATATCAAGTATCTTTTCTGATCCACAATGCCATGAACTAGAAATTAATACCAGAAGAAAAATTGGAAAATACACAAATATATGGAAATTAAACAAAATACTCCTGAACAACCAATATTCTAACCAATAGGGTAGCCACTAAAAGGTTTTTTATATAGTAAAAATCAATAATCTAAAAGAAGAAATAATATGGAATCATAACAAACATTAATTCTTTCTAGTGCTCATTGAATTTCAGTGAGTGAATATTTTTGCATTTCAATTCTTTTAAATTTGTCAAATTATTGTTATGGTCCAGAATACAGATTATGTTGGTGAATTGCCCATGTGCAGTTAAGAAGAATGTGTGTCCTGCTTCTTCTTGGTGGTGCAGTCCTTAAAGATCATTTGGGACAAGGCGATTGTTAGTGCCATTCCAGCCTTCTATGTCATTTCTAATTCTCTCTCTGTCAATTCCAGAAAAAGGGATTTTGAAATCTTCCATTTGATTAGGTGATTTCAGGCTTACACTTTTAACATATCTGTACATTTATATTTCAGAGGGATGCCTAGTATAACATATAGTTTTCATCTAATGTGAAAATCTCTGCACATTGGAGTCACATTTATTCTTTTGTTTGCTTCCTATTTTCCCACTGTTTAATAATCACTACAACAATGTCTAAAATGAAAAAGAGAATATCACGTGTTACTGAGGATTTGGAGTTAGAATTTTTCTGTACTATTAGTGTGAGAGTATTAATTAGTACCATGACTTAGGAGATCTGTTTCTGTCACTTATTATCACAAAACATACACCTATGATACAATAATGTCACTATAAAGTATACAACGGTGAAGCAAAAGGAATATATATATATATATATATATATATATATATCCATCAAATGAAGTGTACAAAAATGTGCTCAATAGAACCATTTATAATATACCCAAACTGGAATAACCTTAATGATATTGAGTAGGAAAAAGAATAAATTTTTATATATTCATGCAATGAAAGGGTCAAACTATAACTAAATAAAACATGTATAAGCTCACAAATATATATTTGGATATAAAAAAGCAGACATTCTATGATTTCACTTATATAAAGATCAAGAAAAGTTAAAAATAATTATTGCCACTATAAAGGTCAAGATTCCTGTCACCTTTTGACAGATAAATATTCTTTGGTATGAAAGGGATTCTTTGGTAAAAATTTATTATTCTGACTTTTGTTACATGGATACATTCACGATGTGAAAATTCACTAAGGCACATATTGATCAGTGTACATGATAAATATATGTGGTTTAAAGTACATTATACCTAATGATGATATCCTTCTATTTAAGAAATATATGCAAATGACCAGCAGACACAAGAAAAAGTGTTGAGTATCATTAAGAATCATGGAAATGCAAATCAAAATGGCAATGAGATACCACTTCATACACACTAGGGTGGTGTAAATCCAGGGGGAAAATCCCGGGACAAAATACCTCTAAAACCAAAATCAGTCAAAGGGGAAATAAAGTTAAGAAACCTGTTTATTTCTTAGAAGCAGTCCTCCTGTCTCTCTTCTGACCAGGCTGCAACAGAAGAGAGCTCCACCCAACCTCTCTGGTCCAGATAACCCCTTGCAAGCCCTTGTAATTGCCTATTGATATGTAAATAGACTACCTTCTCTACCCCTTGCAAACACCTATTAATATGCAGATGCACTAGAGCCAGGCAAGAGATTCTGGAAATATTGCAATTTTACCCACAGATGGCTAGAAAAAATAGTCAGATAATAACAAGTGCTGATAAAGTTGTGGGGAGTTAGGAACGCTCATACAGTGCTGGTGGGAATGTAAAATGGTGCAGCCACTTTGGAAAAAAGTCTAGCATTTACTCAAATGACTAAACATAGAGTTATCATACGACTCTTCTCACAGCAATTCTATTCCTAAATAGATACCCAACAAAAATGAAAACACATATCCACAAGTGTTTATAGCAGCATTATTCATAAAAGCCAAAAGGTAGAAAACACCCAAATGTCCATGAATGGATGAATGGATCAATTAAGTGTGATATGTTTATATCCATTTCTATTTCAAAGGAATCATAGTACAGCATATACTTGTGCCTTGTATTTTATTCAATATGACAATCTCTACATGAGTGATTATGTTTACTACTCTGGTGAATGTTATAGTTCGTGAAAATTAAGTACTGATACATGCTATGACTTGGATGAGTTTTGAAAACATTGTGGTAATTGATAGAAGCCTGTCACGAAGACCAAATATCATATAATTCCAGTCATTTGAAATTGTCAGGATAGGTAAATCTATAAAGACAGAAAGTATGTTAGTAATTTCTTAAGGATTAGAAGGGGAAGTATGTTGTCGTTAAAAGCTAAAATGGGAGCCTCTTTTGTCGTGATGAAAATATTCTAAAGTTGACTATAGTGATGGTGGCACATATGTGTAAATATACTAAAAACCATTGAATCATACACTTTAATTGGGTAAAATGTGTGGCATATGAATTATATCTTAATAAAGCTGTTTTTCAAAAAACCCTGTCAGACATTACAAGAAAGGAATATTTCAGAATAATCTCACTTGTGACCAAACACACAAAAGTCCCAAACAGAATGTTAGCAAAATAATTCCAGTGATATACAGAAAGTATGGTAGGCCAAGATAAACGTTTTTTAATTCCTGAGATCCGAAGCTGGTTTGTGATTTGAAAATTAATTAATGTAATTTTATCACATTAAGAGAATATGAATAAAAATCTTATGATTCTCTCAATAGATTTTTAAATGTTTGATAAAATTCCACATCTATTTATAATAACCCTTTAAAAAACAAAAAAGAGAACTTCTCTAATATGATAAATTGCTCACATAAACACAAACACATAGCAAACATCATACTCAACTGTTTCCAAGTGATGTAAATGATGCCAGAACAAGCCTAAAGAAACTTTACAGGGACAGAAATACATCCAACCTTCAAGAAGGTAGACTCACAGTGCCTGTCATAATGAAAATTCACCAGATGTGCAAAGAAACAGGAAAATACAACCTATAATGAGAACAGTCAATAGACCCCAAAATGGCACAAATGATAAAACTAAATATAATATAGCTAAGAATGATACTGTTTAAAAAACAAGGAATCTTAATGGCCGCTATTCAAAAGATAAGAAATAACAAATGCTGGCGAGGAAGTGGAAAAATGGGAGCCCTCCTACACTGCTGGTGGGAATGTAGATTGGCATAGCTGCTGTGGAAAGCAATATGGAGGTTCCTCAATAAACTAAAAATACAAATACCTTTGTACCTAGTAAACCCACTCTTAGGAATTCACCTGAAGAAAACAAAATTCCTGATTTGAAAAGACATATGCACTCCCATATTTATCACTACATTATCTGAAATACTCAAGATATGGAAGCAACTTGTATCCATCAGAAGATGAATGGATAAAGAAGATGTGGCACATATACACAATGGAATATTATTCAGACATAAAAAGAAAAAAAATTCTCCCATTTGCAACAACATGGATGGAGCTAGAGGGTATTATGCTCAGTGAAATAAACCAGGCAAAGAAAGACAAATACCATATTTTTCACTTATTTGTGGAGTATAAATTCAAAAACAAAACAAAAGGAACAAAATAGCAGTAGACTCATAGACCCCAAGAAAGGACTACTGGTTACCAAGGAGGAGAGGTTGGGGTGGGTCAGAGGGGAGGGTGAAAGGGATAAAGAGGCACAGTAATTCACAATCACAATATAATTTGGTCACGGGAATGGTAGTATACAGCATGAAGAACACAGTTAATTATTCTATAACATCTACATTGATAGTAGCTGCACTAGAGGGGGACAGGATGTAATAATTTGGGTTAAGTCACAGTGTTGTACATTTGAAACCAACATAAGACTGTATTTTAGTGATACTTTAATAAAAGAAAAACAGTCTTAAAATGGCACTTGAAAGAATTATAAAATATTGACCATATTAAATATATGAAAATTATTAGAGAGACACAAATCAAACTTATAGAGATGAAAACTATACCCTATGAGAAAAATACATATTGAATAGTGTTAATATCAGATATTCCAGAAAAAACATTTTGTTAACTGGAAGAAATAGCAGTAATAATTCTCTTTATAAAGCATAAGAAAAAACTTTAAAAATTTTTAACAAAGCATCAGGGAACTGTAAGGCAAATTCAAAAGGCCAAATATATTGTGATATAAAAAACAGGAGTGATAAAAAAATGTATATGAAGAAATGAGTGAAAATATTTCAAACATTGGTAAAATTCAAAAGGCAGAAAATATAAATCCTGTGGTGAGACATGCTTTACAGACTCTAACCACAGCAAACATGAAGGCCCAACAATTTTTAAAAGTTGCTTAAAACTCTTTATGAAGAGGAAATCATAAATGATCCCTAAGAATAAAATCTTATTACATAAAAAGAAGAAATTACAAGAATGGCAGTGTACTCCTTGGCAGGAACAGTGAAAGCCAGTCTATGCAGTGACATCTTGAAAGTACAGGAAGGGAATGACAACCTAGAATGGTATGACCAGCAAAATATTTTTTTAATTAAAGGTGAGATAAAGACTTCAGAAACAGAAAACTTAAAAGAATTCATCACCAGCAGACCAGCCCTGCAAGAAGTGTTAAAGGAAGTCTCTTGCATTACTACCAGATAGAAACAGGCACCCACCAAAGGAATCAAGAGCCCAAGACAGATAACCTGGGTAAATAGGTAAGGTTTTTTCTCATATTTAAATAAATCAAAATTTTCATTGACTGTTTAAGGCCAAAATAAAATACTTTGTGGAGTGTTTTGCTGTCTTGTATTTAAATTTTTTATTGTGTAAAATACACATAACATTTACCATTTTTACTATATTTAAGTGAACAGTTCAGAGGCAAAAAGAACATTCACATTAATGTGCAATCATTACCACCATCTATCTCCAGAACGTTCCATCTTCCCAAACTTACTCTGTGCCCATTAAACAGTAGCACCCCATTCTCCCCTCAGCCTCTGCCAACCACCATCCTACTTTCTGTCTCTATGAATTGGACTATTCTATGTAGTGGATTCATACAGTATTTTACTTTGTATCTGGTTTATTTCACTTAACATTATGTCTTCATCAGTGTTGTAGCATACATCAGAATCCCATTTCTTTTGAAGATCAAATGGTGTTCCCTTTTATTTGTTTACCACATTATCTATTCATTTGTCAATGGACATTTGGGTGTTTCCATCTTCTGGCTATTGTGAATAATTCTATGAATATTGGTGTACAAATATTGGTTCAAGTCTCTGCTTACAATTTTTTAGTATATACCCAGAAGTTGTACTGTTGGAAAATATGGTAATTCCATATTTAATGTTTTAAGGAATCTCCATGTTTTCAACAGTAGTTACACCACTTTATATTCCCACTGGAAAGGTACAAAGATTATAATTTTCACAGTATTTTGTGTATTTCATAACATACATAAAAGTTAAATGTATGAAGGTAACAGCATAAAGGCCAGGTGGGGAAGGATAGAAGTTGTATGTATATGGTTTTTAATTATATATGAAGTGACATATTATCAGTTGAAGGTAGATGAAAATAAGTTTAATATGTATAGTATAAAGAAATAAAAAAATAACATGACACAATTTTGTAGCAAAAAAACACCAGCAAAAGGAATCAACCTCAAAGAAAGCAGAAAAAGGGGAAAAAAGAAACAAAAATGAGAATAATAAAACAAATAATGCATTAGATCCTAAGCCAACTATATATCATATCAAATATAAACGATTTCAACACCAAACTTAAAAGCAGAGATTGTCAGGCTGAGAGGGAGAGGCAACTCTTTGCTGCCAATAAGAAATCAACTTTCAATATAAATGCAGAAATGGGAAGGATAAAGTGGAAAAAATATACATAACACTAATCAAAAGAAGTTGGAGTGGCTATGTTCACATCAGATAAAGTAGATTAGAGCAAAGAATAAATGTGATAAAAAGTGTCATTTTGCAATGACAAATGGTTTAGTTTTTGTCAAGAAATGATAACTATCCTAAATGTTTATGTATATAATAAAGAGCTTTAAAATACATGAAGCAAAAACTGAAAGGGGAAAAAGAAAAACCCATAATTATAGCCAGAAATTTCAATACATCTGTCTCAGTACTTGATTGAATCATTATCCAGAAATTCATTAAGTAAAAAAATACTTACCACTGTCTATCAACATAATCTAACTGATATTTATAGAATATTCCAAGAACAACAACAAAAAGAGCAGAATTGTTCTAGGTTCACAGACAATATTTACCAATTTAGACAATAATCAGGGCTCTAAAACAAGCCTTGTCAAATTTTAAATAATTTAAGTTATACAAAGTATGTTACCTGGACAAATGGAATTAAATTAGAAATCAATAAATTTTCATAGAAACACCCA
>JAQQAC010004292.1:0-12633 GCA_029783875.1 Phataginus tricuspis | reverse complement strand
AATGCTTCATGCAAATCCTAAATCATATACTTATTCCTGTTTTAAAATATATCTTGGGTTTATGAAATATTTCCTTGTTACACTCAGAAAATTATTGATTCTTTTCAATATTATGTCTCATTATTTGAGTAAGGTGGGTTTTTCTTTTGTTTTGTTTTGAGTGTTTTATTTGGGGGAATGGTGTGCACCATTGTACTAATATTTTATGACAAATTTCCCAATCCTTTCAACATTGGCAAGGCAACATTAAGAGTGAAGTCATGCTTAGATTTTCTGAAACACCTATTCTCACTTTTCTTCATTAAGATTATCATCTCAAAGAGATTTCTTCATAAAGAGAAGAAAAGGGTAACTTGACCAGCATCAGTACTGAATGGAAGGCCAAGCCCAGATCTGGAAAAGGGAAAGGTAGAGAGAAACTGAAAAAAATATGCTTAGGGATCATGACACCAATGTTCCCCTAATGTTTTGAGTGCAATACAAACCTTTTGACTAAAGGCTTGTTTCACTTGTTTGTTCCTCAATGTATAAATAAATGGGTTTAACATGGGGGACATGGAACTAGTGAGTATTGACACTCCCTTATTAATGGTCATTTCATCTTTTGCTGAAGGTTTGATATAAACAAAGATGCAGCTGCCATAGGTGATAGAAACAACGATAATGTGGGAAGAACAGGTGGAAAACGCTTTTGTCCTCTGCTGGGCAGAAGGGAGTCTTAGAATGGTTCTGATCATGTACATGTAGGATAGAACCACACACACCAGAGTCATGATGAAAATCATCACAACTAGTAAAGGAAGAACAAATAAGGCCCAAAGTCAGTAGAGGGAGGGACATAATAAAGTTTACTGCGGAAATAAAAAAATCAAGAAGAATAAAACAACAGAAAGAATCGATGAATGCAGGAGCCTATTCTTTGAGAAACTGGTTGGTACAATTTCAATCTTTTTGAATTTACCAAGGCTCTTTTTGTGGCCTAGTATATGATCTATTCTTGAAAATATTCCATGTGCACTTGAGAAGAATGTGTATTCTGCTGCTTTGAGGTCTAGAGTTCTGTAGATGTCTGTTAGGTCCATCTGTTCTAATGTGTTGTTCAGTGCCTCTGTCTCCTTACTTATTTTCTCTCTGGTTGAAATGTCCTTCAGAGTGAGTAGTGTATTGAAGTCTCCTAGAATGAATGCATTGCGTTCTATTTCCCCCTTTAATTCTGTTAGTATTTGTTTCACATATATATGTGCTCCTGTGTTGGGTGCATAGATATTTATAATGTTTATATCCTTGTTGGATTGACCCTTTTATCATTATGTAATGTCCTTCTTTGTCTCTCGTGACTTTCTTTGTTTTCAAGTCTATTTTGTCTGATATTAGTACTGCAATTCCTGCTTTTTCCTCCCTACTAGTTGCATGAAATATCTTTTTCCATCCCTTCACTTTTAGTCTGTGTATATCTTTGGGTTTAACGTGAGTCTCTTGTAGGGAGCATATAGACGGGTCTTGTTTTTTATCCATTCAGTGACTCTATGTCTTTTGATTGGTTCATTCAGTCCATTTACATTTAGGGTGCTTATTGTTAGGTATGTACTTATTGGCATTGCAGGCTTTAAATTCTTGGTTACCAAAGGTTCAAGGTTAACTTCCCTACTATCTAAGAGTCTAACTTAACTCACTTAATATGCTATTACCAACACAATCTAAAGGTTCTCTTTTATTTTACTCCTCCTTTTTTCCTTCTTCCTTTCCTTATATATTAGGTATCATATTCTGTACTCCTTGTCTATTCTTTGATTGACTTTGGGAATGGTTAATTTAATTTTGCATTTACTTAGTAATTAGCTGTTCTACTTTCTTTACTGTGGTTTTATTACCTCTGGTGGCAGCTATTAAACCTTAGGAACACTTCCATCTATAGCAGTCCCTACAAAATACACTGTAGAGATACTTTGTGGGAGGTAAATTATCTCAGCTTCTGCTTATCTGAAATTTTTTAATCCCTTCTACAAATTTAAATGATAATCTTGCCAGATAAAGTAATCTTGGTTTGAGACCCTTCAGCTTCATTGCATTAAATATATCATGCCACTCCCTTCTGGCCTGTAAGGTTTCTGTTGAGAAATCTAATGTGCTTTCCTTCATATGTGATCTTAATTCTCTCTCTGGCTGCTTATAGTCTGTCCTTATCCTTGATGTTTGCCATTTTAATTACTATATGTCTTGGTGTTGTCTTCCTTGGGTCCCTTGTGTTGGGAGATCTGTGCACCTCCATGGCCTGAGAGACTATCTCCTTCACCAGATTGGGGAAGTTTTCACCAATTACCTCCTCAAAGACACTTTCTATCCATTTTGTCTCTTCTTATTCTTCTGGTACCTCTATAATGAGAATATTATTCCGTTTGGGTTCGTCACAGAGTTCTCTCAATATTCTTTCATTCTTAGAGATCCTTTTTTCTCTCTGTGCCTTAGCTTGTTTGTATTCCTCTTCTCTAGTTTCTATTTCATTTATCATCTCCTCCACCATATCCAATCCGCTTTTAATACCCTCCTTTGCTTTCTTCCACGATTGGATCTCTAACTGGAATTCATTCCTGAGTACTTGAATATCTTTCCGTACCTCCATGAGCATGTTAATGATTTTTATTTTGAACTCTCTTTCAGGATGAGTCATGAGGTCGATGTCATTTAAGTCTTTCTCAGGAGTTGTATTAATAATTTTACTTTGAACCCTGTCCCTTTTGCATTTCATATTTGTATATGTTGCCCTCTAGTACCCAGAAGCTCTACTCTCTGGAGCTGCTTAGCCCCTGAAGCAATGTCTTTGGTCACGGGGATGGTATTACTGCCTAGGGGAGGAAAGAGCCGTTTCCTACTTCCCTGATGCTATGCCTGACTCCACTGCCTCAACCAGTGGGCCAAGCACACAGGTATAAGCCTCTATGCTTTGTGTTTGTAGTTGCTGTAGACAGATCTTCCCTCTAGCTTGCCTAACTCTGGGTAGAGTTTGCTGGTTTGTGAGCCAGGTGCTGATGGCCAGGAGAAAGCACAGTAGGCTGCATATCACAGAGTTGGTCCTTCGAGCTCTGTAGCCAGCCAGGGAGCTGGAGCACCTAAAGAACTGAAAGTTCCCAACCTTCTGGGCAGAGTGCACCCTGACAATTTTGTCTACTTGTCCTTTCACCTGAGCAGTAAGCTCTGCAGTCCTTGCCCCTTTAGCATCCCTCTTGCTAAGGGCTTCCTTGTTAGGAAGTCTCTCAGACTGCCTGCCTTTCTTTTGTCCCAGACCAGCCATATATTGATCCCTGCTTTCCACAACTGACTGGAATCTCAGTGTCTCCAGGACTTCTGCCTGTCTTAGCTTTCCAACCCCGTACTCATGAGGGTACCATGCAAGCACCATGAAATGTACATTTGTGCTCCCAGAGCAGATCTCCAGAGTTAGGAATTCATCATTCCCAGGCTTCCACTCCCTCCCAGCTCCATTTCTCTTCCTCCTGCCCATGAGCTTGCATGGGGGAAGAGCTTGGGTCCTGCCGGGGCACAGCTTTGTACATTACCCTGTTCCCTGAGGTCTGCTCTTTTCTCCAGGTGTATGCAGTTTTGTGCAGTCCTCTTTCCTGTTGCTCTTTCAGGAGTAGTTTTATTAATTATATTTTCATATTATATGTGGTTTTAGGAGGAAGCCTGTGTCTCACCTCTCTCACTACCATATTTAATCCTCTTCTGATGATTCTATAATTTTTATTATAAATTCATGTTTTCTTTAAATCAACCTTCAGCTATGATGCAGAATGGGTTTTTGTACAAATATCTTTTTCTTCTTACAATATTTTCTAGAACTAAGCATTAATTTTTATTACCTCTTCTATATTAACAATTTAAGTGTTATGTATGTTGCAAATATTTTACCACTTGTTTGTTGGTTTTTATTTATGTTTATGCTATTTTCTTTACATAGATTCTCATGTTACGTTTCACAAAGAAATTTATATATTTTTGAACAGGCCTCATATTTTTCATACCCTTCATACATTACGTTTTTTAAATTAATCATTCTATCTTTCAAATTATTTTTGATTAATATTTATTATTTTTTTAAATATTTAATAAAGCATTTATTATCAAGCATTTAATATTCAATCATGAATATTTGTTACCATTTATTAATGTTTAACAAAGATGAACTATTTCAATATTAAACCATAATAGTTTTCTATGAACCAGCCAAGGGAACCACCAGAAAGGCATCAACGCTGGAGGTATCACATTTCCTGATTTCAAACTATACTACAAAACACTGTGGTCTTGGAATAAAAAGAGACAAATAGATCAATGGAATAGAATGCACATTCCACAAATAAACCTCCACATACATTATTTGACAAGGAATTCAAGAACACTGAATGAGAAACGAATCTTTTCAATAACAGAGTTGTAAAACTGAATAAACACATACAGAAAAATGGAATTGGACGCCTGTCTCACATAGCTCATGAAAATTAACTGGAAATGGATTAAAGGCTTAAACAGAAGACTTGCAACTATAAAATACCTAGAAGACAATGTATGGAAGAACCTCCTTTACATAAATCTTAGGAGTAATATTTTGGATATGAGACAAAAAACAAGTGACAAAAGCAAAAATCAATAAGCGGACCACATCAAACTAAGAAAATTTTTCACAAAAGGAAACTATCAACAAACTGAAAAGGAAACCTACTGAACAGGAGAATATTTTTGCAAACCATACCAGATAAACCATGAGTGATCCTCAAAAATTCCAAAATACATAAGAAACACATACAACTCAGTAACAATGACAAAAACCTTGATGAAATAGTGGGCAGATGAACTAAATAGACATTTTTAAAAGAAGACATCTACATGGCTAAAAGATATATATGAGAAGATGATGAACCTCATAAATCATCAGGGATATGCAAATCAAAACCACAGTGAGCTGTCACCTCCCACCTGTTAGAAAAGCTGTCATCAAAAAAAAGAAAAGAAAAAAAAGAAAAGTTGGTAAGTAAGCCAAGAAAAGGGAACCCCTCTACACCACCAGTGGGAACATAAATTGGTCAGCCATTACAGAAAATGGTATGGATGGTGCTCAGAAAATTAAAAACAGAACTTAATCATGAACCATCAATCCACTCTTAGATATATATACTAAGAAAAACAGGTGCTGGAAAGTTACATGCACACCCATGGTTATTGCAGCATTAATCACAATAGCTAAAATAGGATAACACCTAATTGTCTAGCAACAGATGAATGTAAGAAGAAGATGTGGTACATACATTCAATGGAATATTATTCCACTGCAGGAAAGAAGGAAAGTCTGCCATTTGTGACAACATACATTAACCTTGAAGGCATTATGCTAAGTGAGATACATCAGAGAAAGGCAAATACTGTGTGAGATGCCTGATGTGTGCAATCTAAAAAGTTTCTATGAGAATCAGTTCTCACAGAAACTGAGAGTGGAAAGTTGGTTACCAGATGATGGTGGTGGGGGAAATGGGGAGATGTTGTTAAAAGGCATAAACTTGCAATAATAAGATGAATAAGTTCTGGACCTCTAATGCACAGCATAGTGGTTATAATCAACAATATTTTATTATATATTTCAAAGCTGCTAAGAGACTAATTTTAAAGGTTCTCACCACAAAAACAATGATAATTATGTGATATGATAGAGATGGCAAATAAAGCTATCATGGTAGTCATATTGCAATATATAATGTACCTAATTAACACATTGTAGACCTTAAATTTACACAAAGTACTCTATAAATTATATCTCAATAAAAACTCATCATGAAGATTTAATGACTATAAATATATAGACACTCAATATCACAGAACCTAAATATATAAAGCAAATATTAACAGAAGGGAAAAATAGAGAAAAATACAAAAATATTAAGAGACTTAAATACCCAAGATTCAACAATGATAAAACATCCAGGCAGAAATTCAATAAGGAAACAGAGTAAAATACTATAAACCAAATGGATCTAACAGGAATATACAGAACATTCCACCCAATAGCAGCAGAATACATAATCCTTTCAGGCATGTACAGCCCATTCTCCAAGGTAGATCTCATGTTAGGCTACAAGTCTTAAATTTAAGAAAATTGAAAGCATATCAAGTATCTTTTCTGATCCACAATGCCATGAACTAGAAATTAATACCAGAAGAAAAATTGGAAAATACACAAATATATGGAAATTAAACAAAATACTCCTGAACAACCAATATTCTAACCAATAGGGTAGCCAATAAAAGGTTTTTTATATAGTAAAAATCAATAATCTAAAAGAAGAAATAATATGGAATCATAACAAACATTAATTCTTTCTAGTGCTCATTGAATTTCAGTGAGTGAATATTTTTGCATTTCAATTCTTTTAAATTTGTCAAATTATTGTTATGGTCCAGAATACAGATTATGTTGGTGAATTGTCCATGTGCAGTTAAGAAGAATGTGTGTCCTGCTTCTGCTTGGTGGTGCAGTCCTTAAAGATCATTTGGGACAAGGCGATTGTTAGTGCCATTCCAGCCTTCTATGTCCTTTCTAATTCTCTCTCTGTCAATTCCAGAAAAAGGGATTTTGAAATCTTCCATTTGATTAGGTGATTTCAGGCTTACACTTTTAACATATCTGTACATTTATATTTCAGAGGGATGCCTAGTATAACATATAGTTTTCATCTAATGTGAAAATCTCTGCACATTGGAGTCACATTTATTCTTTTGTTTGCTTCCTATTTTCCCACTGTTTAATAATCACTACTACAATGTCTAAAATGAAAAAGAGAATATCACGTGTTACTGAGGATTTGGAGTTAGAATTTTTCTGTACTATTAGTGTGAGAGTATTAATTAGTACCATGACTTAGGAGATCTGTTTCTGTCACTTATTATCACAAAACATACACCTATGATACAATAATGTCACTATAAAGTATACAACGGTGAAGCAAAAGGAATATATATATATATATATATATATATATATATCCATCAAATGAAGTGTACAAAAATGTGCTCAATAGAACCATTTATAATATGCCCAAACTGGAATAACCTTAATGATATTGAGTAGGAAAAAGAATAAATTTTTATATATTCATGCAATGAAAGGGTCAAACTATAACTAAATAAAACATGTATAAGCTCACAAATATATATTTGGATATAAAAATGCAGACATTCTATGATTCCACTTATATAAAGATCAAGAAAAGTTAAAAATAATTATTGCCACTATAAAGGTCAAGATTCCTGTCACCTTTGGACAGATAAATATTCTTTGGTATGAAAGGGATTCTTTGGTAAAAATTTATTATTCTGACTCTTGTTACATGGATACATTCACGATGTGAAAATTCACTAAGGCACATATTTATCAGTGTACATGATAAATATATGTGGTTTAAAGTACATTATACATAATGATGATATCCTTCTATTTAAGAAACATATACAAATGACCAGTAGACACAACAAAAAGTGTTGAGTATCATTAAGAATCATGGAAATGCAAACCAAAATGGCAATGAGATACCACTTCATACACACTAGGGTGGTGTAAATCCAGGGGGAAAATCCCGGGACAAAATACCTCTAAAACCAAAATCAGTCAAAGGGGAAATAAAGTTAAGAAACCTGTTTATTTCTTAGAAGCAGTTCTCCTGTCTCTCTTCTGACCAGGCTGCAACAGAAGAGAGCTCCACCCAACCTCTCTGGTCCAGATAACCCCTCGCAAGCCCTTGTAATTACCTATTGATATGTAAATAGACTACCTTCTCTACCCCTTGCAAACACCTATTAATATGCAGATGCACTAGAGGAAGGCAAGAGATTCTGGAAATATTGCAATTTTACCCACAGATGGCTAGAAAAAAAAGTCAGATAATAACAAGTGCTGATAAAGTTGTGGGGAGTTAGGAACGCTCATACAGTGCTGGTGGGAATGTAAAATGGTGCAGCCACTTTGGAAAAAAGTCTAGCATTTACTCAAATGACTAAACATAGAGTTATCATACGACTCTTCTCACAGCAATTCCATTCCTAAATAGATACCCAACAAAAATGAAAACACATATCCACAAGTGTTTATAGCAGCATTATTCATAAAAGCCAAAAGGTAGAAAACACCCAAATGTCCATGAATGGATGAATGGATCAATTAAGTGTGATATGTTTATATGCATTTCTATTTCAAAGGGATCATAGTACAGCATATACTTGTGCCTTGTATTTTATTCAATATGACAATCTCTACATGAGTGATTATGTTTACTACTCTGGTGAATGTTATAGTTCGTGAAAATTAAGTACTGATACATGCTATGACTTGGATGAGTTTTGAAAACATTGTGGTAATTGATAGAAGCCTGTCACGAAGACCAAATATCATATAATTCCATTCATTTGAAATTGTCAGGATAGGGAAATCTATAAAGACAGAAAGTATATTAGTAATTTCTTAAGGATTAGAAGGGGAAGTATGTTGTCATTAAAAGCTAAAATGGGAGCCTCTTTTGTCGTGATGAAAATATTCTAAAGTTGACTACAGTGATGATGGCACATATGTGTAAATATACTAAAAACCGTTGAATCATACACTTTAATTGGGTAAAATGTGTGACATATGAATTATATCTTAATAAAGCTGTTTTTCAAAAAACCCTGTCAGACATTACAAGAAAGGAATATTTCAGAATAATCTCACTTGTGACCAAACACGCAAAAGTCCCAAACAGAATGTTAGCAAAATAATTCCAGTGATATACAGAAAGTATGGTAAGCCAAGACAAACGTTTTTTAATTCCTGAGATCCGAAGCTGGTTTGTGATTTGAAAATTAATTAATGTAACTTTAACACATTAAGAGAATATGAATAAAAATCTTATGATTCTCTCAATAGATTTTAAAATGTTTGATAAAATTCCACATCTATTTATAATAACCCTTTAAAAAACAAAAAAGAGAACTTCTCTAATATGATAAATTGCTCACATAAACACAAACACATAGCAAACATCATACTCAACTGTTTCCAAGTGATGTAAATGATGCCAGAACAAGCCTAAAGAAACTTTACAGGGACAGAAATATATCCAACCTTCAAGAAGGTAGACTCATAGTGCCTGTCATAATGAAAAGTCACCAGATGTGCAAAGAAACAGGAAAATACAACCTATAATGAGAACAGTCAATAGACCCCAAAATGGCACAAATGATAAAACTAAATATAATATAGCTAAGAATGATTCTGTTTTAAAAAAAAGGAATCTTAATGGCCGCTATTCAAAAGATAAGAAATAACAAATGCTGGCGAGGAAGTGGAAAAATGGGAGCCCTCCTACACTGCTGGTGGGAATGTAGATTGGCATAGCTGCTGTGGAAAGCAATATGGAGGTTCCTCAATAAACTAAAAATACAAATACCTTTGTACCTAGTAAACCCACTCTTAGGAATTCACCTGAAGAAAACAAAATTCCTGATTTGAAAAGACATATGCACTCCCATATTTATCACTACATTATCTGAAATACTCAAGATATGGAAGCAACTTGTATCCATCAGAAGATGAATGGATAAAGAAGATGTGGCACATATACACAATGGAATATTATTCAGACATAAAAAGAAAAAAAATTCTCCCATTTGCAACAACATGGATGGAGCTAGAGGGTATTATGCTCAGTGAAATAAACCAGGCAAAGAAAGACAAATACCATATTTTTCACTTATTTGTGGAGTATAAATTCAAAAACAAAACAAAAGGAACAAAATAGCAGTAGACTCATAGACCCCAAGAAAGGACTACTGGTTACCAAGGAGGAGAGGTTGGGGTGGGTCAGAGGGGAGGGTGAAAGGGATAAAGAGGCACAGTAATTCACAATCACAATATAATTTGGTCACGGGAATGGTAGTATACAGCATGAAGAACACAGTTAATTATTCTGTAACATCTGCATTGATAGTAGCTGCACTAGAGGGGGTGAGGATGTAATAATTTGGGTTAAGTCACAGTGTTGTACATTTGAAACCAACATAAGACTGTATTTTAGTGATACTTTAATAAAAGAAAAACAGTCTTAAAATGGCACTTGAAAGAATTATAAAATATTGACCACATTAAATATATGAAAATTATTAGAAAGACACAAATCAAACTTATAGAGATGAAAACTATACTCTATGAGAAAAATACATATTGAATAGTGTTAATATCAGATATTCCAGAAAAAACATTTTGTTAACTAGAAGAAATAGCAGTAATAATTCTCTTTATAAAGCATAAGAAAAAACTTTAAAATTTTTTAACAAAGCATCAGGGAACTGTAAGGCAAATTCAAAAGACCTAGTATATTGTGATATAAAAAACAGGAGTGATAAAAAAATGTATATGAAGAAATGAGTGAAAATATTTCAAACATTGGTAAAATTCAAAAGGCAGAAAATATAAATCCTGTGGTCAGACATGCTTTACAGACTCTAACCACAACAAACATGAAGGCCCAACAATTTTTAAAAGTTGCTTAAAACTCTTTATGAAGAGGAAATCATAAATGATGCCTAAGAATAAAATCTTATTACATAAAAAGAAGAAATTACAAGAATGACAGTGTACTCCTTGGCAGGAACAGTGAAAGCCAGTCTATGCAGTGACATCTTGAAAGTACAGGAAGGGAATGACAACCTAGAATGGTATGACCAGCAAAATATTTTTTTTAATTAAAGGTGAGATAAAGACTTCAGAAACAGAAAACTTAAAAGAATTCATCACCAGCAGACCAGCCCTGCAAGAAGTGTTAAAGGAAGTCTCTTGCATTACTACCAGATAGAAACATGCACCCACCAAAGGAATCAAGAGCCCAAGACAGATAACCTGGGTAAATAGGTAAGGTTTTTTCTCATATTTAAATAAATCAAAATTTTCATTGACTGTTTAAGGCCAAAATAAAATACTTTGTGGCGTGTTTTGCTGTCTTGTATTTAAATTTTTTATTGTGTAAAATACACATAACATTTACCATTTTTACTATATTTAAGTGAACAGTTCAGAGGCAAAAAGAACATTCACATTAATGTGCAATCATTACCACCATCTATCTCCAGAACGTTCCATCTTCCCAAACTTACTCTGTGCCCATTAAACAGTAGCACCCCATTCTCCCCTCAGCCTCTGCCAACCACCATCCTACTTTCTGTCTCTATGAATTGGACTATTCTATGTAGTGGATTCATACAGTATTTTACTTTGTATCTGGTTTATTTCACTTAACATTATGTCTTCATCAGTGTTGTAGCATACATCAGAATCCCATTTCTTTTGAAGATCAAATGGTGTTCCCTTTTATTTGTTTACCACATTATCTATTCATTTGTCAATGGACATTTGGGTGTTTCCATCTTCTGGCTATTGTGAATAATTCTATGAATATTGGTATACAAATATTGGTTCAAGTCTTTGCTTACAATTTTTTTTAGTATATACCCAGAAGTGGTACTGTTGGAAAATATGGTAATTCCATATTTAATGTTTTAAGGAATCTCCATGTTTTCAACAGTAGTTACACCACTTTATATTCCAACTGGAAAGGTACAAAGATTACAATTTTCACAGTATTTTGTGTATTTCATACCATACATAAAAGTTAAATGTATGAAGGTAACACCATAAAGGCCAGGTGGGGAAGGATAGAAGTTGTATGTATATGGTTTTTAATTATATATGAAGTGACATATTATCAGTTGAAGGTAGATGAAAATAAGTTTAATATGTATAGTATAAAGAAATAAAAAATAACATGACACAATTTTGTAGCAAAAAACACCAGCAAAAGGAATCAACCTCAAAGAAAGCAGAAAAAGGGGAAAAAAGAAACAAAAATGAGAATAATAAAACAAATAATGCATTAGATCCTAAGCCAACTATATATCATATCAAATATAAACGATTTCAACACCAAACTTAAAAGCAGAGATTGTCAGGCTGAGAGGGAGAGGCAACTCTTTGCTGCCAATAAGAAATCAACTTTCAATATAAATGCAGAAATGGGAAGGATAAAGTGGAAAAAATATACATAACACTAATCAAAAGAAGTTGGAGTGGCTATGTTCACATCAGATAAAGTAGATTAGAGCAAAGAATAAATGTGATAAAAAGTGTCATTTTGCAATGACAAATGGTTTAGTTTTTGTCAAGAAATGATAACTATCCTAAATGTTTATGTATATAATAAAGAGCTTTAAAATACATGAAGCAAAAACTGAAAGGGGAAAAAGAAGAACCCATAATTATAGCCAGAAATTTCAATACATCTGTCTCAGTACTTGATTGAATCATTATCCAGAAATTCATTAAGTAAAAAAATACTTACCACTGTCTATCAACATAATCTAACTGATATTTATAGAATATTACAAGAACAACAACAAAAAGAGCAGAATTGTTCTAGGTTCACAGACAATATTTACCAATTTAGACAATAATCAGGGCTCTAAAACAAGCCTTGTCAAATTTTAAATAATTTAAGTTATACAAAGTATGTTACCTGGCCAAATGGAATTAAATTAGAAATCAATAAATTTTCATAGAAACACCCA
>JAQQAC010004284.1:0-12192 GCA_029783875.1 Phataginus tricuspis | reverse complement strand
ACCTATTTGTATATTTTCACATGCCTAAGTTTCTTAATAATATTAGCATCTACTCTAGTGTCACTAGTTTTCCTGAAAAATGTATTTTTCAATGTGATCTAACTTTTTAATGTTTTCATAAAATTGCCTGAACTCTTATTTGAAATTGTCTTTTTAGTAAGCGCATTTAAAATTGTCACCCTCTCAACTGGCTCTTCTACGTAGACCATAATATTTTTAATTAGAAAATAGTATCTACAAGTGCTGAGATGCCTGTTAAACTCAAAGCAAATTCTGCTAAATAGGGAAGATGTGAAAGTCTAGTTTTTTTTTGTTGTTTTTTTTACAATTTATTTTATTTTAGTATCATTAACCTACAATTACATGAGCAATATTGTGATGATTAAACTACCCCCTTCATCAGGTATCAGATGATCTCACTCATATGTGGAAAAAAAACTGAAGGAACAAAACAGCAGCAGACTCACAGAACCCAAGAACGGACTAATAGTTACCAAAGGGAAAGGGACTGGGGAAGAAGGGCGGGAAGGGAGGGATAAGAGGGTAAAAGGGGCAGTACGATTAGCAGACATAGGGTGGGGGGGCACGGGGGGAACTGTACAGCTCAGAGAAGACAAGTAGTGATTCTCATCTCACTACACTGATGGACAGTGACCTGATGAAAGTCTAGTTTTTGCAATGAAATATGTATTTGAACTCACATTTTTTATAGACATTGTCTGCTTGCATTCAGAATACCTTTTCCCAACAACTGTTTTATAAGACAAAACTCACAGAACTTATCACTACTTATAATTCTTTTAAATGTTTCATGAATTTAGATGCTGCAAAACCTCAGTTTCATGCCATTGGTAAAGAATGTAATTTATCCCATTTGAAGAAGAGTTCCAATAGAGGATTCTTCCCTCCCACAGAAAAATTCTAAAATGCCATTGCATTTGGAATTATATAGAACTTCAAAATTATATCTTTTGTAGTTTTTGAAGATTCTTCATTTATTTATTCACTTGCTATTTTCTTTTTAGGTGTAAAATGCAACGGGTTCCTGTTCGTAAGCTTTGCTTTTAGTAATTACAGTTGATTTAAACTTCCAAAGTATTTCAATATTTTGAATAAATATTCCCAATTTATTTTGAATAAAATGCCACTAATGTTTTGATATCATGCTTTCCCAGGTCTCTCGTAAGTTTTCCCAGGACCGGGAATAGACATTCCGTATATAAATAGTGCTCCTCTTTGCCCTCTGTGCTTGGGCCCCTTGACTATCCTTCCCATTTGTGGCAATGTGTGGAAAGCAGAGATATGACCAACATCAAAGAGATGACATCCCGGGGATGGAGTGATAATTGCCTGAAGTGCTCAAAGGGGGACAGGGTTGGGCGGTGTGCTGTTCTTTGTGCATATTCTAAAATTCCAAGAGGCAAATGTACACGACCAGGGAATCCATTATCAATTACAGTTTCCTTCTTACTTGGATGGAGCTGCATTTGTGTATTGAAGCACGGCAACCACCTTTGAGAAAGTCACTGGAGTCGAGTTTTCACTCTGGCAACATGAAAACAGCTTTAGATAACTGGGCTTAGGGAACTGTGGTATGTTTCACCAGAAGCAGGTTCCAAAGAGCTTGAAAGTAAAGCCTGCAATTGAGCCTTCAAATGAGACTGAAGTCCTGGCTGGCAACATGATTTCAGCCTTGTGAGGCTCTGAGCAGAGGACACAGCTAAGCTGTGCCAGACTCCTGACTCCAGAAATGGTGAGATAATACATGTGTGTTGTTGCAAGCTGCTACCTTATTGGTAATTTATTACGTAGTGATAGATTATTAGAAAAACTCAGAATTGTCCCATACTGCTCTCTCTCCTTACCCCCATAATCCTCATCTGACATTGCAAAAAAATCTAATATTTCCATTTTTGTTTATTTAGCAATCCACTTCCCTCTATCCCTGTTGTTATTTTTTAAAACACACCATCACCACCTCTCATCTGGATTACTATAAAGTTATTCTAACTGATTTCACCACATTTAGTCTTGCTCTCTGTAAATCCATTTCTACATGAAAGAAAGACTGATTTTTTAAAAAATGATTTGAAAAATCCAATCATCTGCTTAAAATTCTTTCAATTTTTTTCTCATTAAAGCTACTCTTCAGTGAAAACTTATGTGAAAAGCTAGGAGGGAGAGGCGGTTCTTCATTTAAGATGTCAAGCTGAGGACATGCACTGAATGCCCTTCCCTTCCTCCCAAAGTTTAGGTTTACGTTTACCAGTATTTATTGGAAGGATTGGGGAGAAGTGAAAAAAAGAGTATCATACAGCAACTTCATCGGGGACTGGAATATATAGGAGACAACACAGCTCTGGATGGCTCAATGATACGGATTATTCAAGAGGTTGCCTAGTGACCTTATCATCCTTTGTTACAGGTGATCCTTGCTTCCTACGCTTGCACCTCTGCCATGTGTATGAATTCAGATTTTTTTTCTATTTGTTTCTCTGCAGCTACACCCACTATCTACTCTATATTCTTTTCTCTACCATGTTTTATGCTTATTCATGAATTGTACTGCCTTCTGACTTTTGCTTAACGCTTCCTCTTTTCCAGCTCTGACTCGACCACTGCTGACTCTGTTACTATATCTCAAAAACAAAGTCCCTAAGAGAGGCTTTGTTGGTTCAAGCTGACCCGCTCCATCATAGAACATGCCACTGGGCAGAGTTCTTAGCTCAGCTGCTTGCCACATTTGTAGGGTCTGGGTACTAAGCATAATGACATAACCAAAGACACTCAAATACCATAGGTGACTCTCTTATATAGGTAGTTGTGGGCAGAAAGTTAAAGTAGTAACAAATCCATGCACAGATTTCATATTCAGAAGTGTGCAGAATCAATACAAAAAAGGTACGGATATTTACACACACACACACACACACACACACCAAACACTCACATAACTTAAGTACTGAATTAATGAGGTAATAGCATTTGTTGTTCTAGATTAAATGACCCTATATTGTAAAGACATCAATTCCTTTCAAATTAATCCATAAGTACAATGCAATTAAAATTTAAATCCCGGTAAGCTCTGTTCCCAAAATTGACAAGTTGTTTTAACAATTCAGCAGCAAGATAAAATGTATGAGAAGATTTTTCAAAAATAAAAAATGAAAAGGAAATACTTGAGATATTAGATATATGCATATACATATACCTATATAGACACACATATGTGCCTATATATAATACAAATACATATATATAATTTACTATAAAACTTCAGTAGTTAAAAACAATGGCATTTCCAAATCCATGGGAAATGATGGAGTAATCAATCAGAGGTGTTGAAACAAGAAGCTATTTATGTGGAAAAACAAAAAGGTGGACCCTCTACCTCAAATCATGTGCCAAAATTAATTTCATATGGGTTTAAAATCTAAACATTAAAATTAAAGCTATCAAGGTATCATAGGCAAATATATAACAATATCATTATACACTTGGGGAAGGAGGGTCTTTATACACTTGGGGAAGGAGGGTTTTCCTATGTATGAAATTAAACTCACAAGACATAAAGGGAATAGTCATTGATTTGACAACTTAAAAAGCAAAATCTTATATATGTTCAAAGATAGCATAACAAAGTTAAAAAAAATTTATAGGTTGAAGACAGTATTTGCAACACATATAATGGACAAAATGCTAAGATCTCTAAAATATGACATCACAAATCGGTGTGCACAATACGAACAACTGAAGGGGAAAAGGATGACAGAGGATGTGGACGTACCCTATTTTTTTTGACCAACAGCAAAGAGATTTAAAATTTTAAGGAAGGGTAACTGTGCCCACTGCCAAAGAAACGCATGTACCTCTGAACTACTAAGCATAGTATTTCTTGGGGAGAGGGTCTGCTTAACACAGAGGAATGAATAATTGCTGATGACACTGTAGCCATGATCCTGGCTGTTGTTGACAAAGAGCCCTCCTATGACCCTCTATTCAGTCCATGAAAGATTCCAGAGATTCCAGGAGAGATTATTTTATGCTCTCATTAAATATTAGGTCTCTTCAATTTCTTAAACAAAAATCACAGTAATAACATCACACGATCTCCTCTTTCCAGAACCTCAGGTCTTCGGCATTTCATAATTTCTGTGATGCTTAGAGATGTTCTTAAAGTCTCAACCTTAATCCGCAGGTCCATCATAGGCAAAGCCCATGTCTTTATTTCTTCCTTATTGCCTCGCACTGATTTCCTGGAGTTCTTCCTTCACACTTCCTGGGTGCTGTTAACGTCCACAACCACTTCCAGATACAATATTCCTTCTTCTTTCAGACCTTCTTTCTGAGATTATTTTTCTCATTTTTGTCATTTGGAAATTCCTTCAATGAGACTCTGTAGGTGGGTAAAATTTCCAATGTTTGTCAAAAGATATCTTTATGTCCCCCACATTTTTGAAAGATGGCTTTACCGGGAGTACTACAATAGACTGACAGTTATTTTTTCCCAGCGCTTTTTAATTTCACTGTCTTCTCTCCACTGCTGTTTGTCAGGAGGTAGCTCTCAGTTGTGTTGTTCTTTTTGGTAAGAGAGTCTTTTTTTTCCTGTGACTGCTATAAAAATATTCTGTTTTACTGTGTTCTGCAATTATGCCACACAGTATTTAGGTGTGAATTTCTTTTTATTTACCTTATTATTTTTAAGTCTGAGGATTCCTGTCATTCATTAAATCTGGGAAATTCTTGGTCATGACTGTTTGCAATAACATCTACCCCAGGCCTCATCTTTCTTTCTGGAACTCTCGTTTCATATCCTGGTCTATTCCACCTGTCTTACCCTCTTTGATATTTTCTATTACTTTGTCATTCTGGGCTACATTCTGTGTAATTTCTTCAGATCTTCAGTTCATGAATTATCTGTAGTTGAACTCTTCTTTAATTTTAAAATTTTAATTATATTTTCAAGTTAGAGAATTTCTCCTTGATCCTTGGATAATGTTTGACAGTCTCGTAATCATATTTTGGAATCCCTCTCTTTCTAAAGCTACATATTACACATATTTTTTAACACTGTTTATGATAATTTTAATAACAAAAGTCTTCTGTGTATGATTTTGTGGTTTTTTTGCTGACTCTAACATGAGACCTTATATATGTGCCTTGTGATTTTTTTTAATTGTGTGCCCCTTTTTTTGGAACTCTCTCTGCAACAATTGTCTGAGGCCTGGTTTGAGAATGAAGTCCTCTTGGGAGGTTTTGCTTCTATTCAGACCCAAGGTCATTTCAAACTTAAATTTTTAGCTTTTCAGATTAGGCACATAGTATAATGAGAGACATTGGTTACAAATAATCAAGAGAAATTTTAAATTTTTTCTTTGCACCTGCATGATCTTTAAATTTCATTTTAAATTTGTAAAACATATCGAACACACAGAGAAGTACAATAAGTAATATAACACATATGTGCATATATGATACCAAGAAAAAACAGGGTTTTCATTCTATTTGTTTCACAGTTTCTGTGTGTTTTTTTTCCTTTCTAATATCTAATTGTTATACAAATCTCTTTCTTGGAAGGACATATGTGTCAGTTTGTATTAACAAAATATAACTTATGTTATATAACAAAATATAAATTGTGTTCAAAGAGATTGAAAACATGAATGAATAAAATGATTTTACTCCCACGCATATTAATCCAAACTAGAGTAATTTTTAAAGAAGATTAGCGGGTCTGAATCAGGGCTTGAAGGAAATGGTAAGCATTTGGAATGGAAAGAAATGGGAAGAGATGATTAAAAGCAATTAGAAGGGGTGACAAGCAGCAGCTCAGAGAGGCCAGGCCCAGAGCAGTGATGTCTCACGACCGTGAGCCCCCTCGTCACAGTGTCCACTTAGGGGCGGCACTCTGCTCGGAGGGTCTGCCAGAGGGACAAAGAGTCAGGCAACTCGCAGGTACAGCGGTTTACAGAAGTGCTTCTCAGATTTACTGTGCATAAGATCATCTGGGTATGTTGTTGAAATGTAGGTTTTGATTCAGTGTGTCTAGGATGGGGCCTGAGACTACCGCCAGGTGCCCAGCCATCGCCAGCACTGCTGGTCTGGTGTCTCTCCTCTTCTAGTAGCCAAGAGGCCCTGGTTGAGGAAGAATGGAGATAAGAAGCACCCTAACCAAGTGGAAGAGACGAGAGGGCACAAGGTACTGGAGGGAGGTCTCCGCAGCAGGAATAAGAGATGCAAAGAAGGGGACTGCCAGAGTGATACGACAGGTCAGTGTTAGCGTTGTGAAGCATCTGGCTTCAGAGAGAATCCAGGACGTGACTCAGTGGCAGCAGAAGTGGAGCTGTTAAGGTCCCTAGAGTTGGAAGGTCCAGGAAGAGGCAGTTTGGTTGTTAGGTGCCGGTTGGGCTGTCGGCCCGGTGGAACCTCCAGTAATTATGGGAGGAGTGGGAGGAGAGAAGAGGGGGGAGCCCACTTGTAGGTCCTTAATAAATGAGGCTCGATGGGGTGGCCAGGAGAGCGTCTGAGAAGCTCTGCCCCCGGAAGGAGGGGTAGACGGCAGACAGTGCCTCTAAACAGGATGAACTCTGAGGTTTGGGCGGATGCACGGTGAACAGTTGGCAGGCGCAGAGTTAGCAGCATCAGTTAAGGAAGGAAGTGGGAGGACAGCTTTGAAACAGGCTGGTAAGGAGGAGAGTTTGTGGGAGATGGAATGAACTTATGAGTGGGAAGAGTCTGGGGCCGACAGTAAG
Organism: Phataginus tricuspis; assembly: GCA_029783875.1. Lineage (NCBI taxonomy): Eukaryota > Metazoa > Chordata > Mammalia > Pholidota > Manidae > Phataginus > Phataginus tricuspis. The sequence goes on along the minus strand of JAQQAC010004284.1, from coordinate 5,440 downwards.
GAGGTGCCCATCCCAGCTGCCTTGAGAGTTTATGCCTGTGACCCTCTTCAGAGAGGAAGGGCCTGCAGGGGTCACCTGCTCAGAGCTGCTTGGGCAGAAGTGGCCAGTAATTGACTCACGTGGGGTCCAAAAGCTCTTTCGCTCCAGACTGGACAGCCCTGGGGGGTGGTTTGTGTTCTAGAAGAGGATCTCTGTGGACCAGGCCATGACTATACATCTTGAGACCACACCCTTGCTCAGCTGCTTCCCTAATGGTTTTTTCCAGAAGAGCATCATTCCCCAATAAATCACATGGACGTGAATCTCCGTCTCAGCTCTGCTTCTAGGGAACCTAAGACGAGTGGCTGCAGGAGAAGTCCTGGGAAGCAGCCTCTGAGGATGGATTCTGGAGCTGAATCGCCCACCAGCCACCTGCAGCAGAGGGGCAGGAGGAGCTGCGATGGTCCCTGGGATGCTGCGGTGCCTGAGGTGAGCCTGGATAGGGTGCGCATGGGGAGGGACCCACTCATGCAGTGTCTTTGGCATTTGTGAGGCATGAAGGGAGGAGACAGGAATGTGAGGCAGATCATGGTATTGGGTGGCTACTGCTGGGCAACACTTATGCTTTGAAGAGAAAACGACAGAGGAGGGCCGTCCAATATCACTCAACACAAAGTTTGAAAGCCAGAGGGTCTCCATGGCAACATCTGAAGAGTCCCTCCATCAGCCAGGCTCGGGACCTAATCTAAGAGAAGCTGGCATGGCTTTTCAGAGAAGGAAGACTTCAGCCTTGGCAAGTCTCCTACCAGAGGCAAGTCCCCAAGAGGGAAGGAGTGGGACCTTGAGACTCAGGATGAGATATGGGCAGATGCACTTGAAAACCTTAAATGCTCATATTTCCCTAAACCCTACAATCAAAGAAGTGATTATCAGCCTTTGTTGGTGATCAGTACAACCACCATCTCAAACGAGCAGGCGCCTTACAGAAGCACCCTGTCTTCCTCAGGGCCTTTCTTTGCCTCTCCTGTTAACAACCAGACCAATAACTAGAGTCAAACCTTAGCGTGACCCAACTGGGAAACGCTGGCCTGCAAAGAGAGGAGAGAGGTTAAAAGCCAAAGGTCCTGCAGGATTTGGCGAACCTTTCATGGCAGGAATGGGAGAATATGCCTGGGAGGGGAATGTCAAGGGTGGTAGATTAGGAAGGAGCAGAATATAAACTGAATAAGGACAGATTGTTGACATGGGGCCCTCTCCACGGCACAGGATTTCATACCTTGGCAAGAGTTCGGGGTATGGTTTTAATATGCTACTGGAATGACTCACAGGAGCTTGGAAAAGGTGAAGGCCCACAATAAATGGAAGAGGGATGTCAACATTGCCATGGAGGATGATGGGAGAAGGAACAAAAAGCTGGAAAAGTGGGCAGGCTAGGAGGGATCTTTTCTATCTGATTGGGAGACCCACCCAGCTATGCTCTCAGGAGAGCCCGAGGACATGCCTTTTGCTAAGGTGATGAGGTTATACCGGCATCTCTGAGCAGCTCAGCAGAGGCCTTCTCTGTAAACTATAGTGGGAGATGCTGTTATAAAACAGGGCTCTGTAGTGTCAACGGGAATGAGAAGATCCCAGAATATCCAAGGCCACATGGCAGCACTTGCCCAACAGCCTCATGGGGAGATAGTATGATGGGTGACCTGTGAGGATCTGTGGAAGAGGATATGCTGGTCCTAAAGGCAAGATGTATGAGCATCCAAAAGGGGTCTTGCTTAATATATGCAACCAGAAGGAATCAGGAATGGATGAGTCAGAGACTGAGGTGAGTCATTCAAATGGCAAGTCAAGATGCCTTTTCCAGCCTCCAGACCAGAACCAGTTCTCAGACATAAACCCACTTACCCAAGAAGAAACTGTGTCCCCAAGACCCTCAAACACCATGACAAATGTGTGCAATAGTGGTTCCTCCAGTCCTTTACCAAAACCTGTGGCTTGGCTAACTGTTTTGTAAAGGGAGACACCTAGGCCTGAAGGATACTGGATACAGTGCCGTGGTAGACCCTGATACTCAGTGTCCTGGTACTAAGCACTATTATGCATCCCCTGGTGGAGGAGAAGCATTTGGGGGTCCGGTAGTTAATGGAGTCCTGGCCCAGGTTCAAATCTAAGTGGGCCACTGAGTCTGTGGACCTTAGTGGTTATTTCTATATTTCATGAATGTATGGTCAGAAGGGATATATGTAGTAATTGACAGAAGCCTCACATTAGAAAGAAAAGTTTCTTTGCCTGCAGAGTAAGAACTATTTTAATAGGAAAGTCAAAGCAGCATTCCATGAGGTTGTCCCTACCCCCGCCCAGCCCAGGTAAATAGTAAATTACAAACCCCATTGTATCCTAGGAGTGGCAGAAGTCAGTGCACTCTCAGACTTCCAAGATGCAAGGCTGGTGGTCATTATCATCTCCTCATTTAATTCCCCAGTCTGCGCCCTGGAAAGAGCCAGACGGGTCACAGCCTAACGATGCTCCCCCGCAAGCCTAACAGCAGGCTCAACATGTCTGATTGGGCCATATTTACCAGAGCGGATGAACACCGACTCTGTTGTGAGGTGTGTGGCTATTAAGTTGGCAAATGCATTCTTCATACCAATCAAAACAGAAGCTATGAAGCCATCAACCCCATGTTCAGAAGTTAACACTGCCTGAAGCCTTGCCCTGGGACTATGCTGCTTCTTCTGCTCTCCTTCATGGTGAAGTCTAGAAGGCCTCAGGCCACGTGAGCACAGGGAGACATCACACCGGGCCACCACATTGATGCAGTCGTGTTAATCCGACTAGATGAGCAAAACCTGATAATTACACTGAAGATCATGTAAGACATATATGTTCCAGAAGGAAAGTGATAAACTGTTCAAAGACACGGGGCCAACCCATCGATGAGGTGTTCAGGGCCCAGTGGGCCGTGGCAAGGCAGGACGTTTCCTTCAAAGTAAAGGCAGAGTGTTGTGCCTCGTACCTCCTAACACCGGGAAAGAAATGTAACGCTTGTTTGGCTGCTCTGTAGTTTGGAGGCGGGATGTTCTTCCCTTGGGAACCCCGCTGTGGCTCATTTATCAGGGGCTGGGGAAAGAGTTCCGTAGTTGGTGGTGGCTCAGGTCCCGGCAGGGCTGCCACCTCTCTGTCTGCCTTCCTTAACTCCCTTTTGGGTTTCCTTGGAGCCCAATTTCCCAATGATTCATGTGCTCTCAGACCCCTGTCTCAGACTGCTTCTAGAGAACTCAGGCTAAGGCGGTTCACCGAAGGGAGGAGGTAGTCGTGGTGAGGAGGGAGGGCTGGCGTTCATCTGATGGCCAGGTTACAGGGACAGAAACCAGTCATGATTAAATGTGACTGGCCTCAAGTCTCCTAAGTGGATGAGGTTCCCAGGCAGAGGCTGGGCCCCCAGGATGAGGGAGGGCTGCCTCACAGCGAGAAAACAAGGACACACACCTTGTTTAACCCTCTAGTCACTGGCTTCTCATCTTACAGAAGTGATTGATTTGAGGAACCGCAAACATGGGGTATACACAGTGGGAGAAAATATTTCCAATCAGAGATGCTGCAAGTCCTCCAAACAAGGCTAAGCTAATAGTGACTCTGGGACGTCCTTCAACACAGCGTTCACCTATACAGATTTATTTATTTATTTATTTTATAATTTATTTTGGTATCATTAATCTACAGTTACATGAGCAATATTATGGTGATTAAACTACCCCCTTCATCAGGTCCCCCCCACCAACCCCATTACAGTCACTGTCCATCAGTGTAGTGAGATGAGAATCACTACTTGTCTTCTCTGAGCTGTACAGCCCCCCCCGTGCCCCCCCACCCTATGTCTGCCAATTGTAATGCCCCTTTTACCCCCTTGTCCCTCCCTTCCCGCCCATCTTCCCCAGTCCCTTTCCCTTTGGTGACTATTAGTCCGTTCTTGGGTTCTGTGAGTCTGCTGCTGTTTTGTTCCTTCAGTTTTTTTCTTTGTTCTTATACTACACAGATGAGTGAAATCATTTGATACTTGTCTTTTTCGGCTTGGCTTATTTCACTGAGCATAATACCCTCTAGCTCCATCCATGTTGTTGCAAATGGTAGGATTTGTTTTCTTCTTATGGCTGAATAATATTCCATTGTGTATATGCACCACATCTTCTTTATCCATTCATCTACTGATGGTCTCTTAAGTTGCTTCCATTTCTTGGCTATTGTAAATAGTGCTGCAATAAACATAGGGGTGCATCTGTCTTTTTGAAACTGGGCTGCTGCGTTCTTAGGGTAAATTCCTGGGAGTGGAATTCCTGGGTCAAATGGTATTTCTATTTTGAGTTTTTGAGGAACCTCCATACTGCTTTCCACACTGGTTGAACTGATTTGCATTCCCACCAGCAGTGTGGGAGGGTTCCCCTCTCTCCGCATCCTCGCCAACATTTGTTGTTGTTCACCTATACAGACTTAAATGCCAGAGAACTGGAACCTGCATACCCAGAGGTATTATGTACTGATCACATGTCCCTGCATTTGTGTGTTTGAGTGCTTGGGAGGTGCCGCTCTTTCCCTCTTAGGACCACGTGCTTCTAGATGATGGAAACGATGTGATGATTCTTTTTAAAAGTCTTTCATCATGTCGGGCAGCGTTCTGACCTGAGTGGGTGACTTGAGTGATATCCCAACCACAGCTGAGCACAAACATATGAAAACACAAGTTGCCGAGGCCACAGACAACGGTGATTAGTTTCCCAGAAGCACATTGAACAACCCCACAACTGTCTCAGGGTAAGAGTCCTCGCCGGGTGTTACTGGTTTCATTTCAAATCTGACCGCATGAGAGATAGACAAGGAGTGTTTTCTCCTTTCTCGAGGACCTGCTAATGAATTTTGCAGGGCATTGCTTTTAAAAAGACCCGAGACACATCATATATTCCAGCACGCGGTCTGATCCCTGCATGGATGCTAAAAAATCAGGCTTGGGGATGAACACCCTAATGTTTTCCTGCCATGTCCCCTGGCGTGGGTTTTGTGGCAGGTACTTCGAGTGTAGCGAGAGCCTGGAGCGCCACGCTTGATGAGCTGATTGGCAAGCCCATCGGGCAGTTCTCGCGGAAGCACATGGCCCTGAGTGCTCCCGGGGTGCTGGCCGAAAACTCCGACATCTTTGCTGTGATTATAATTCTTATCCTAACAGGTAAAGCCACACAGTGAGAGACATCGGGTTGACATTGAAGGATCCACGGTACAGGACAGGCTCCCGTTAAGTGTGTTTCTCCCTGTTCTCTTTCTCTCCTTGTTTTCTTTTTTTCTTTTTGTAATTAACACAGACATCTTCTCTTTCGTTGTCTGAGTGGCTCCTTATAGACTCACATAGGATTGCCTGTTTACTAGCTGGCGAGTTGCATGTCATTTCATTGACAGAGTGTTTGTGTAACTGTGGAAT
>JAQQAC010004270.1:0-11200 GCA_029783875.1 Phataginus tricuspis | reverse complement strand
CACGAATGGACTAACAGTTACCAAAGGGAAAGGGACTGGGGAGATGGATGGGAAGGGAGGGATAAGAGGGTAAAAGGGGTATTACGATTGGCAGACATAGGGTGGGGGGACACGGGGGGTACTGTACAGCTCAGAGAAGACAAGTAGCGATTCTCATCTCACTACGCTGATGGACAGTGACTGTTGTGGGGTTGGTGGGGGGGACCTGGCGATGGGGGGAGTTCAATCATCACGGTATTGCCCATGTAATTGTAGGTTAATGATACTAAAATAAAATAAATTATTAAAAAAAAAAAAATTAAATAACATATATGAAACTACCTAGAAAAAAAAAAAATAATACTGTATTGTGAACTCTAAATTTGTTAAGAGTAGATCTTAAGCATTCTCATTGCTCTCACAGTCTCACACACACACACACACACACACACACACACACATTCAAAGGGTAACTGTGAGGTGACAGATATGTTAATTAGCTTGATTCCAGTAAATGATTCACAATGTATATGTTTATCAAATCATCACACTGTATACTTTAAATATATACAATATGATTTGTCAAATATATTTCAATAAAGCTGGTAGGGGGGAGAATTCTACTTTTTCTGATATCAATATGACCATTCCAGCTTTCTTTTGATTAATGATTGCATAGTATATATTTTTACATCATTTAACTTTTAGCCTATCTATGTGTTTTTACACAAAATAGGCTTCCTGTAGAATAAGAATCTTATCTTATTAGATTATCTAATAACATGATTATCTACCAATTGACTGAACTTTGCATGTGACAGTACCTACTTTCAAAGAAAGCTGTGTATTGTAATCTTTAGCTGGACTTATTGCCTGCATACACAAATATACATGTACATACTCAAATATACATGTATATACACACATTCACATATATCCAGGTTTGTTTCTAAAGAAAAAATGACAGTGGATATTTAGATAAGCAACTAGCTATCTCTGTTTTAACATATCAGTAGCTGTTTAAACCTATATAATGGGGACATATGTAACCATTCTTTTCCTTTTGGAAAAATTAAATCATTTATTTGATCATTTTATGTAATGTTTGAAGTATCTTGCTAATATTGTTCTTATGCAAGTTATTCAGCATACATTGAATATAAACACATCATTTTCAGGAAAATATAGAAGGATACTTTTTTGTCTTTCTTTAAAAAAATAACTTTGTTCAGGGGGTTTAAAGTTTTGAATTTCTAAGCAATTGTTTGTTTTCAGCAACATATAGACTATTTCTGTTGTAAGAATGCATTTTTCTTAAATGTAAAGTCAGGAATTGTAGCATCATCCATCGTAAGTGCCTCCCCATGAAGTTTAAATCAATTTCCAGACTTCTAGGGACAAACTTTCATCCCAAGTGAACACAGAGTGTAAATGCGTGTGGGAAGAGCAGCCGGCTGTTATGTGACACCACTGTTGGCAATTATCAGGTCATATGTGGCATTTTTTTAGTGGCATTCCTCTTCCCTGATGAAAACAAACTATTTTAATATACTTAAAAAAACTCAAAGAATACAATATAATATGTATTATTTTATACATTCTTTATTCATCCTTTAATATAATATGTTGTTATCCAAATGCATGTTTGCTACATTTAAATAAAGACTGTATCTTGATGTCAAAAAAAAAAAAAAAAAAAAGAATATCTAGTCATGGTCAAGCAAATGTGGGAAGCAAAGTGCCATGGGAAAAGGAACGAGAGAGGCTTTAGCTAACCTGCCATATTTTCACATTCAAGTTTTGCAGTTGCTTTTTTTTAAAACTCTGGTTAATATAAATTATCCTAGCAGACAGACCATCTAGACTATAGCCACTCACTGACTGGGCTGAATTTTTCTGGGAGCTAAGACAGCTGAAGTATAACATTATAACTAGAAAATTTGTCCAAGATATTCCAACTATAAATCAAAGTGCAGCCAAGTAGGAGCAAGAACGCTACCCTCTTGCCTACATTTCACTCACTTTCAACCAGATAAAGGGCTCCTGTAGCTGAGGACCAAAGAAAAGGCAGGAGGCAGTCATGTGCTTTCATTGCCAAAAAAAATCTACTTATAAATGAGGTAAAGGTAGACAGAGAAAACACCACCCTCCAAGATAAAAGAAAGCTGAGGCTAAGGCCCCTCCCCTAAAACAGGAAGGCAGAGGAACACAGAATAGCTACAATTACAGAGAAGACTTACCACAGCCAAGGCTAAGCACTGTATATGCCTTTAATCTCCATAACAACCCTCAATAAATGTCTGGCCTAGAATTTAAATAACTTGCTCAAGGTCCTACAACTAGTCTGTGGCAGAACACAGGTTTATATCAAGGGCTAGGCAAAGTCAACTGAAAATCTCCGTGGCCTTACCCACAGATTTAACTAGAATGTAAGGTGTTAAGTCAGAGGCCTTGAACTATCTCTCCCACCCATGCTATTATGTTAAATCAGAAAAGGATCAATGAGTACCTGTGTGAGACTTAATTTGAGTAACATGTTTTCAGGTTCACATGATATAAAGACTATAAATATAGGCTGGCTCATATGCCATCAAAACACATATGACAAATTTTGGAAGTCAAAGAGAAAGTAATGATAGGAACAGTCTTAGGCTAGGAGTTTGGAGTGCTAGGTTCTAGTTCCAAACCTGCTATTAACTAGCTGCTCACCCCTCCCCAACTTAGGTTTAGTGTAGAAAATGAGGAGATAACTGAATTATTAGAAATATTTTCAGCTATATTTTTTTAAAGAAAACACAGGGCTTTGAATTTCCCAACCTACTAACGATCTAATTGTTACTATTCAGATCCCTAGAAAGAATTTGCTCCTCTCAGAAGAAAATCACCAAAATCAATATCCATTACTAGACCCATGAGCCAGCCTTTGGGGAAAGGAATTTGTGTCCCAAAAAGAGAAGGCTGAATTGAGAAAACATTCAAGAACTACATCACCTTCATTTCATCTTTTAGGCCTCCTATCTTGAACCCTTCAAGATACCTGGAATCTCTAATTATTAGCGTTATAATAATATCTGACTGAAAACAAAACAATACAAAACCAACACTTTCAGATCCTAATAACCATCAGCTAGAAGCCACATAGTAAGGGCATAGTGGGACAGCTAAAAAGGCCACTCTGAGTTTGTCCCAAAATGACTTAACTTCAGTCTCCAGATTCATATGAAGCAGAATTTGCTCTCCCCCTCACCCTACAATAGGCAGAATTGGAACTGTCTGTAGATGATTCAAAGACTTCTTTAAACTGTTTTTATTTACTGTTGGAACAAAAGATTATTCTCAGCACCACTTTCAATTTATTTTGGTTTTTCTCATTCTTTTCAAAGAGTAAATAAAACAAAAACATCTCCGTTCCTCCTCCCTTCCAATCTGTATCCGCACCATAAGTGCCCAGTAAAAATGTTTGAGTGTTCTCAACATGGTATTTCTAGCATGGTCTCTCATGTAGAGACAGAGTCTCCTCTCCCTGTAATGACTTAAGTCAGGAAAACCAGGCTACGTACAAACCCAGTTTTACAGTGTATCAAGTTTCTCCATTATATATTCTCACAACCATCACTGACTGCCACGTCTAAACTCAACACCATCAGGGCCTTTGCTGTCAAGCACATACTATGTCCTCTCTCAGGCTCCTCCTCCTCCCTCTGCAGTCCCTGAACAACTACCAGGGTTTCCCCACGCCACCAACTGTGCTATCCATGAGGCCAAACAGACTGGTAGTGAGCAGCAGGCTTCAAGTTTTGCTGCTTGTATACCATCTATGAGCTGGCAGACCTTGATCGGAGTCTCTCTGTTTCCCCACCTGCACCAAGGGGATAATATATATAGAAGCTCTTTTCATTGTTCCAATATTAAATGAGATAGCATATGGAAGGGCCCACCATGACAGGCTGCAACGTCTGCAGTATTAGCTAATACCATTCTCAACCTTTCTGGAAATGTTTTGTCTTCCACATCATGTGTCTTAAGTTCTTCAGCCCCCACCTCCATTTATGGTTTTTCCTATATAAAACATTATCTTAGGAGGCCCCAAACTCAACCTTTGTTACACCTTTCTTCTATCAGCTCTGTTCTATGCCAGTTCCTCCCACCTAGACATTCAACCCAAACAGATTCAGGAGGCAAAGGACACCTCTATGGGCAACTCAACCCAAACCTGAATTCACTCTATCAGGTGAGCTTTCCCCCACCTCTACTCTCCAAATCTACTCTGCCTTCCGAACTGGTATCTGAGACAGAAACATCCAGTGGCAGGTAACCTCAGGGAGCAACCTCAGTAGCATGCTCTGCTCCTCCCTCTCCATCATCCCCATACCCAATCGGGCACCACCACCTCCCACTCCATCCACCGCACTGTCTTGGATCAGGCCCTCCTCTTCTCTCCTGGATTGCTGCGTGTGATGGTCCCTTCACTAGACCTCCCTGCCTCCAGCAATAACCTCCTCTCCATCCTCACTGTATTGCCCCAGGACCTTGGTCATTAAAAGTAAGCCTGTCTACACTACCTACACAAGGAAGTCAATGTATAAAATGACCTTCTGAAGTCTGGCCTTTGCCTGCCTCCTAGCTTCATCTCCTTTCCTCTCACCCCACCCCCAACTCTCCCATCCCTACATGCAACACTGAGGCCTCTCAGTGTCCTTCCCTATATGCTCATCCCCCACCTCTCTGCCTGCCTTACATACTCTTTCTGGTCTTTCCTGGTGCTACTCAGAAGCCACTTCTTCAAGGGCTCCTCCCTCAATGCTTGGCAAGAGGTGGCCCATCACATTCCTATCATAGCATCTGTATGCTACTTCCCACCAGATTTTTCTCTCTAGATTCCTTTTCCCTTGGTACTCCCAGTGCCTAGCACGTCTGGTACTTAGTAAACATGCAGTATCTGTTAAATGGATGAAATAATCCCCAAATAAACTTCATTTCCCACTTCTCAGGCTCTCCTGATTTACACCACCAGAACCTTGGTCTATGTGTTCTTCCCAATCCTGAATGTTATCTTATCCTCTAAAAAAACAAAAACAAAACAAAACTCCTCTAATCTCCCTAGTTCATTGCTTGGATATTGCTTAAATATTTTCACTTCCTTAAAAAGCATGAAAGCTGAATACTAACTTCAAATACTAAAACACTACCAGTATTTGGACAGTCAATAACTCATACAAATTTTAGTTACTAAGAAGCTACGTATGCAACTAAAATTTCAATGAAGATCTTTGGTACCACTTTCCAAAATTTCGATTCTGTGACTGTTTGGTGTTTTACTGAACCTGGAGACAAATGTAAAAATTAAACCACCAAATGTTTCTTGAAGAGCTTAAAAATAATTGCTGTACAGCAGACTCACAGAACCCAAGAACGGACTAATAGTTACCAAAGGGAAAGGGACTGAGGAAAATGGGTGGGAAGGGAGGGATAAGAGGGTAAAAGGGGTATTACGATTAGCAGACGTAAGGTAGCGGGGGCACGGGGAGGGCTGTACAACTCAGAGAAGACAAGTAGTGACTCTATAGCATCTCACTACGCTGATGGACAGTGACTGTAATGGGGTTGGTGGGGGGGGGAACCTGATGAAGGGGGTAGTTTAATCACCATAATATTGCACATGTAACTGTAGATTAATGATACCAAAATAAATTGTAAAAATAAAAAAATAAAAATAAAAATAAAAAAATAATAATAATAATTGCTGTAGAATATAAAGGATATTTTACCACTTGTCCTTCTTTGTTCCTACTTTTGGCTAATTCCGATTAGTTCTGGGTTATAAAGCACGTCATCCCGTGAGTGAGTGGTCTATTCTTGCGATCACTGCATGTGTCTTCAGATACTGTCCGCTACAATCTCTTCCTTGGGAAGTCTTAACTGCTGCAGCTGACAAGGCTATGACAGAGCTGAATTTATTTTCATTCAACTTCTAATTCTTGTGTACTTAACATATGACCCAGCCATCCCACTCCCAAGTATTTACTGAAGAAACCTAAAGACTTATGTTTAGACAAAAGCATGTAGGCAATGTTTATAAGCAGCATTATTCAGAATCACCAAAAAACTGGAAACCCTAAAGTCCCTCAACTGGCGAGTGGATAAACAAACTGTGGTACATCCATACAGTAGTCTACCACTCGGCAGTAAAAAAAACTGTATGGATACACACAATATGTATGGATGCATCACAAATGCACCTTGCTAAGTGAAGGAAGCCATTTGTATGACACTCTGGGAAAGACCAAATAACAGTGACAGAACCAACCAGTGACTGCTGGGGTGAGAAGAGTCTAACCACAAAGGGACAGCAAAAGGAAAGTTTAGGGGCTGATGTAACTACTCCCTGCAGACAGCAGCAGCTGACACACAGCACTCTACACTGGTCACACCACAGAGTAAATTTTACTCATGTATAAGTTTTAAAGTTAAAAAAAAGTTAACCATTTAACCAGGACACAAAGGTGCAGACTTCTTTAATGTTTTCTGTGGCTGCTGTGTCTCTTTATTGGTGGTGTATCGTATTCACTAGGAAGAGATGGTTCGGGAATGAGGAGGGAGCAGTGCAGAATCTTTTCCAGTTTCCCTTGTACTGGTGACCTTCATGAGGACAAACTCTGAGCCAGCTGTGAACAGCTAGATGGAGTTCTAGCACAGACATGAGAAAGGCTATTCAAAACCAGTGGAGGTCAGACTCACCCCACAGCAAAGCCCAAGAAAGCAGGTGAAGGGAAGAAATGAAGGGGAACGGGAGACTGCAAATTCTAAATTCCTAAGTCATCACAGTCAAAGGTGTAAGCTGGAAATTCCATTTACTATCGCCTGTCTCCTTCCTAGACCTCCTTTAAAAGGATTCAAAGTGGGTGGGCCAGGGAATCCCTTTGTGAGAAGAGGGAGGAACAAAAAGAGACGCAAGCCTCTCCTGAACCAGGAGGCTAAAGAGTCCTAAAAGCCCTGGATCCAATGTTCTTTAAAATGGGAAAAATGACTCTTCAGTAGGCAAATGATAAAAACAAGCAAAGGTTCAACACCCAGTGACAACTTTCTTTCCAGTGTACCCTCATCAGCCAAACCCACACCTTCCTCCCCCAGAGAGGACAGTCCCTGGAGCCCACTTGCGGGGCAATCCGGGCTCCAGGTGTGGCTGCCAGCATGGCCACAGAGACTGCAACGCACAGGCCCCAGCCCCGAGGGTGGGTACCACCCTATTCCTTCCTGGCTTTTCCAGGAAGGAGAAGGCTGTTGCTCATTCTCTGCACTCACATTCACATTCCCAAGCCCAGAAAGCTCTAGGAGACCTGGGCCTGCTACATTGTTACACCTCAGCATGAGATCGCCACCTGAGACAAACCCCAGTCCAACATGAGCTCTTGATTGAGAACCAGCTCTCCAACCTTAAACAGCATCTGCAGCTGGAAAGACTGGCCTAAATGCAAAACAACTGCAATTTTCCAGGAGCCTTCTGGGGGGAGGAGGAGGAGCAACAAAGCTAAAAACCACAGTGAGAGTAAACCAGAACATTCTGTGACATGCAGTGCCTTACAAAAAGGGCTTTTAAAACCTATTACCAAGAAACGTTCATTGCAAAGGGTTTGCTGTCAAAGTTAAATAAAAATCACTGACTTTCTAAAGACAGGAGCGAAGGACTAAATTATAAAACAGCTTATTGTATTAAGCTAATTAAGGTTTATCACATTAGCCATCTGAGTTTTAGTTGGCACGAGAAAAGCAAGAGCAGCATATCATGCAACATGGATTGGGATCTGCTTTGCAAGCAGATTTCTGCAACACTCAGACACAAATCTCTGGCAGTCAAAAATGTTGTAGAATTGAAAACCAATTTTAGCACAGTGTGATTTGTTAAAGAATTTTGTTCCACCATGTAAGCTATTTACTGGTATATCAGTCCGAGATTACATTTATCTCTATTAAATACTATACAGTGTATTCTGAGCTAACCATGCACTCATTTCCCCTTTGCCAGTTTTATTACACACTGGATGCTCTGCAATTATATGCAAAAAATTTTAACAATAAAAAACCTTGCATACTTGACACCCTTCACTGCAGATATTCTGCCACCAACTGCCAGCAAACAACTTAACCAATTCTAAGATCCTCGCCATTTCTGAAAAGCCCCTATTCTGCTGAAGGCAAAGAGGTACAAAACGCCCTCTTCAAAGTGGGGGAGAAAATTTATTTTCAGTCATGTCTTCTATGGGCTCCTCTTGACTGCAGTTTTACCAAACCAGAAGACAGAACTAGTTCTTGTTGTTGAGATCATGTTGGATCTGATTCTGGAGCTGCTGGTTTCCTGTTTGGGGAAGTTGCAGTCCTTTTCACAAGGAACCCCAAGGCAAAATGTTGAGTGTTCCCCTGTAAGTTCTTGCTGCCTTTGTTCTTTACTTGGCTACACTCATTACTGTTTTCTTTTCTCTTCTCTAAAACCTCTGGTTTGGGAGGGTGCATAAAAACACCAGCTCAAATCTAACTGCAATCTCTTAAGGCATTCGACATTTTCTACCAGCCACTGCTGTAAAGCTTTGAATTAACAGGCATCTTTTCACAGATGAAGCCAGACTACCCCATTTCTTCCTGGTATTGCATTAGCATTCCACATGAAAATGTATGCCACAAATAATCCAATGGCAAACTCCCCGTCAACAGCCCCAAAATCAATAAAAGCCATTCCACCACTTGACTCAGAGTGAAAACCCTTTCAGGTTAACACAGAGAGCAAGGTAAAAAGAAGGTGATGAATGAACAAAAGACAACTCTACCTGCAGACTCCTCAAATCTTAAAAAGGTGGCTAGGCTGCCTCGATATGGCGAAGTCCTTCCTTTTCTGGTCATCATCGGGAAAATGCTCCATGTGTACTGCTTTTAGTCTTAGGCAAAACAGTACGCTCTCCACAAGGCCCTGATGCCTACATTCTCTAAACTTGCTTCTTTCCAGGCCTGAATCTTCTAAATGACTAGACACATACGATTTAATGAAGTCATTCTGATTTCGCCTTCATAGCAATACCATCATAATGTCACTCGAACCCCATTAAAGTTGGATAACATACAGTTTTTCTTCTCCACTCTGAACCCAGTATTTTTTCCAGGGTACCAATCCACCGTCAGTCTGTGTCTGAGTGGATCTTCAAATAAACACTGAAATTCATGCTCAAAATATCGCATCTCACCTTGTGAACCTTGACCTTTTGGGAAGACTCTGGACCAATGTTCAGTTACTGTCACACGGTCGCATTCTCTGCAAATATGAAAGGGTTAAAAGCAGCCCCAGTCAACAGGCCTACAAGGAAAAAAAAGACAGCATGTATGCCTTACAGCATCACTGGATCGCATTTATGCGCATTTCCTAGAATAATATTGTTACCTTTTGGCCTTCATAATAGAAGTATCCCCAACACCCTTTAGTAGCTTCTAAAAGGAAAAGCACAAAAAACAGAACATACCCTGCAAGAGAAAAAAAGCATGCAAAGTAGCATTCTCCAGCAACAACCATCCATTACAAATCCATCAGTTCATTTTGGTTTTGTTTTGTTAGAAACAGAAAGAGAGACACTGCATAAACCAAGTGTCCCCACCCTAGCAAGGCACATTTTTTGCTTTAATAAGGGTCATAAATCTCAGCTCCTTGTCCATCCCTTAAGCAAAAAGAAAAAGGCAGGAAAAGCCCAAGTAATCTCAGACCTTGCAAACCTGCACATTTTTTTCCATCTTCTCTACACAGAATCTCTTAGGGTTCCATTAGTCACGTACCAGTGCTGTGTGGTGTCTAAGTGTACATTCACATACTGTGTTGGGATGGTACCTTCCTGCAAGCTCCTCTGCTTTTGGCTGCCATGAAGGGAGGAAGCTGCTATCCCACTGTAGTAGCTCAGTGACTGCATTGTGTTCAGGAGCTGATCTGCCTCAAACCAGTTTCAGCCGGTTCTGGTCACCCTACATAAAAAAGCTATGGCAACCCTCCCTGAGTTGCCAACAAGTCCCTGAAAATCATCAGCACAGGGGGGATCTCGCTGGGGGTTGCTTTTCTCTTTTAGGTCTTCGTGAGGAGGGTAAGGTCATCGTGTGTCCCCCACCACCACCACCACCACCACACAAGCACAGTCTTGGAAATGCTCGCTTCACAAGCACCCCAGCGCCCCTCAAGGCCCATCCCCCCGCCCCACCACCCCAAAGCCCACCGCAGACACTGTTTCCCCCTCCTTCTCCTTCCCCACTTACCTCCCACAACCTGGCTCAGATCTTTGTGTACGTGTGTGTCAGTGTGTGTTCTCTGTGTTGGTGGCTGACAAAGAGCCCCCAAGAAAGCAATCTATGTGTGTCTGCTCACACTGGATGCGTCGGCTGCGGGAGCCGGCCTCGGCCTCCTAGCAGAGTGGTGCTGGCTTGTTGACCAGGCTCCTCTCTCCTGTCACCCCCACCCCACCCAGCCCCCTCCTCCCGTCCCTCTTCCTCTCTCTCCCAGCCCTGTCACCACCACCAGCAGCCCCCCCAGTCCCCTCCTCCTCCAACCTTCTCTTCTTTCAAGTACCTGGGGGGAGAAGTCCAAATCCCTTCACCTCAGGGTAGAAAACTAGGGATGCCAGGGGTGGGGTGGGGGCCAAATTAAAAGGCAGTGAGAAAGAGGGGCGCAGAGGCCTTTTAAAAGCCCTCTGTGCACAGCCAGCCTGGAGGGGGCAGGAAGCGAGCGGCTGCGCTCACGTGGGCCCCTCTCTGAACCTGTGGGGCCTAGTAAGCCGGCTCGTCCTCGGGCCCCCCAAGGAAGCCGGTGGGGCGCGAAGGCCAGCTGTCCCCAAGGCCAGGGTGGGACAGGCCGCTGCAGTCGGCCAAGGGGCCTGGGCCTCACGCGCTCGCCCGAACCCGCAGGGCTGGCACGAGGGGCCGGCCCCCGCCTCTCCCGGAGCCCGCCCGCGCCCCTTCCTCCGCGGCCCTGCGCCCCTCGCCCGCCCCGGCCCCGCGCCCGCCGCCCCCGGCCCCCCAGGCGCACACCCACCCCCTTCCCGGGTTGGCCTTCGCAGCGGTCAAGCCCGGGCGTCCGGGCCGCAGCTCGGATGACCTTTGTTCAGCGCGGCGCCGCCGGCTGCTGCTGCTGTGGCTGCGGCTGCTGTCGTCGTAGCGGCGGCGGCGGCGGCGGCTTCCATGTTACGGGCGTGTCATCTGCATT
>JAQQAC010004264.1:0-27575 GCA_029783875.1 Phataginus tricuspis | reverse complement strand
AATGCAGAAATCAGACAAGTGATTGCCGGGCCTAAGAGCAGAATGGACAAGGTGCAGGAGACTGTTAATGGAATAGAAATCAGACAAAAGGAATACAGGGAAGCTGAGGCAGAGAGAGATAAAAGAATCTCTAGGAATGAAAGAATTTTAAGAGAACTGTATGACCAATCCAAACGGAACAATAGTCACATTATAGGAGTACCAGAAGAAGAGAGAGAAAAAGGGATAGAAAGTGTCTTTGAAGAAATAATTTCTGAAAACTTACCCAAGATGGGGAAGGAAATAGCTTCTTAGACCACAGAGGCCCACAGATCTCCCAACACAAGGGACCCAAGGAAGAAAACACCAAAACACATAATAATTAAAATGGCAAAGATCAAAGAAAAGGACAGAGTATTAAAGGCAGCTAGAGAGAGAAATAAGATCACCTACAAAGGAAAACCCATCAGACTATCATCAGACTTCTCAACAGAAATCTTACAGGCCAGAAGAGAATGGCATGATATATTTAACGTAATGAAACAGAATTAGCTTGAACCAAGAATACTGTATCCGGCACGATTATTATTTAAATTTGAGCGAGGGATTAAACAATTCCCAGGCAAGCAGAAGCTGAGGGAATTTGCCTCCCACAAACCACCTCTACAGGATATCTAAAAGGGACTGCTCTAGATGGAAGCACTCCTAAGGGTAAAAAGATCTCATGACAGAAAATAAAGTCATAGCACAGAAAGCAGGCCATTCAAATACTAAGTAAAGGCAAAAAGTAAAATCAACTATCCACAAAAACAGTCTAAGGAAATGTAAAAGAGTACAGAATAAAACACCTAGTATATAAAGAATGGAAGACAAAGAAGAAGAAGAGAGAGAAATAAAGAATCATCAGACTGTGTTTATAATAGCTTACCAAGAGAGTTAAGTGAGACTGTTAGATAGTAAAGAAGCTACCCTTGAACCTTTGGTAACCACGAATCTAAAGCCAGCAATGGCAATAAGTACATATCTATCAATAATCACCCTAAATGTAAATGGACTGAGTGCTTCAATCAAAAGACACAGAGTAATAGAATGAATAAAAAAGCAGGACCCATACATATGCTGTTTACAAGAGACTCACCTCAAACCCAAAGATATACACAGACTAAAGGAGAAGGGATGGAAAAAGATATTTCATGCAAACAACAAGGAGAAAAAAGCAGGTGTTGCAGTACTTGTATCAGACAAAATAGACTTCAAAACGAAGAAAGTAGCAAGAGATAAAGAAGGACATTATATAATGGTAAAGGGGTCAGTCCAACAAGAGGATATAACCATTATAAATATATATGCACCCAACACAGGAGCACCGACATATGTGAAACAAATATTAACAGAATTAAAGGAGGAAATACAAAGCAATGCATTCATTTTAGGAGACCTCAACACACCACTCACTCCAAAGGACAGATCAACCAGACAGAAAATAAGTAAAGACACAGAAGCACTGAACAACACACTAGAACAGATGGACCTAACAGACATCTACAGAACTCTACACCCAAAAACAGCAGGATACACATTCTTCTCAAGTGCACATGGAACATTTTCCAGAATAGACCACATACTAGGCCACAAAAAGAACCTCAGTAAATTAAAAAATATTGAAATCCTACCAACCAACTTCTCAGATCACAAAGGTATAAGACTAGAAATAAATTGTACAAAGAAAACAAAAAGGCTCACAAATACAGGGAGGCTTAATACCATGCTCCTAAATAATCAATGGGTCAACGACCAAATTAAAACAGAGATCAAACAATATATGGAGACAAATGACAAAAACAATACAAAGCCACAACTTCTGTGGGATGCAGCAAAGGCAGTTCTAAGAGGAAAGTTTATTGCAATCCAGGCCTATTTAAAGAAGGAAGAACATTCCCAAATTAATAGTCTAAAGACACAATTACTGAAATTGGAAAAAGAAGAACAAATAGGCCCAAAGTCACCAGAAGGAGGGACATAATAAAGATTAGAGAAATAAATAAATAAAATTGAGAAGAATGAAACAATAAAAAAAAATCAATGAAACCAAGAACTGGTTTTTTGAAAAAATAAACAAAATAGATAACCACCTATCCAGACTTATTAAGAGAAAAATAGAATCTACACACATAAACACAATCAGAAATGAGAAAGGAAAAATCACGATGGACCTCACAGAAATACAAAGAATTATAAGAAAATACTATGAAAATCATATGCTAACTAACTAGAAAACCTAGAAGAAATGGACAACTTCTTAGAAAAATACAACCTTCCAAGACTGACCAAGCAAGAAACAGAAAACCTAAACATACCAATCACCAGCAAAGAAATTTAATCAGTAATCAAAAAACTACCTAAGAACAAAACCCCCGGGACAGATGAATTCACCTCTGAATTTTACCGTACATATAGAGAAGAAATAATACCCATTCTCCTTAATGTTATTTAAAAAATAGAAGAGGAGGAAATACTTCTAAACTCATTCTATGAAGCCAGCATCACTCTAATACCAAAACCAGGCAAAGACCCCACAAGAAAAGAAAATTACAGACCAATATCCCTGATAAACAGAGATGCAAAAATACTCAACAAAATATTAGCAAACTGAATTCAAAAATACATCAAGAAGATCATACACCATGATCAAGTGGGATTCATCCCAGGGATGCAAGGATGGTACAACATTCAAAAATACATCAACATCATCCACCACATCATAAAAAGAAGAATAAAAACCACATGATCATCTCCATAGATGCTGAAAAAGCATTTGACAAAATTGAACATCCATTCATAATAAAAACTCTCAACAAAATGGGTATAGAGGGCAAGTACCTCAACATCAAAAAGGCCATATATGACAAACCCACAGCTAACATCATACTGAACAATGAGAAGTTGAAAGTTTTTCATCTAAGATCGGTAACAAGACAGGGATGCCCACTCTCCCCACTGTTATTCAACATAGTACTGGAGGTCCTAGCCACAGCAAAACAAAGAAATACAAGGCATCCAGATTGGTGAAGAAGTTAAATTATCACTATTTGCAGATAGCATGATATTGTACATATAAAACCCTAAAGACTCCACTCCAGAACTACTAGAACTAATATCTGAATTCAGCAAAGTTGCAGGATACAAAATTAACACACAGAAATCTGTTGCTTTCCTAACTAAAGATGCACTAACAGAAAGAGAAATCAGGAAAACAATTCCATTCACAATCGCATCAAAATGAATAAAATACCTAGGAATAAACCTAACCAAGGAAGTGAATGACCTATACCCTGAAAACTACAAGACACTCATAAAAGAAATTAAAGAGGACGCTAACAAATGGAAATTCATCCCATGCTCTTCGCTAGGAAGAATAAATATTGTCAAAATGGCTATATTACCTAAAGCAATCTACAGATTCAATGCAATCCCTATCAAAATACCAACAGCATTCTTCAATTAAGTGAAACAAATAGTTCTAAAATTCATATGGAATCACAAAAGACCCCAAATAGCCAAAGCAATCCTGAGAAGGAAGAATAAAACAGGAGGAATTATGCTCCCTGACTTCAAGCTCTACTACAAAGCTACAGTTATCAAGACAATTTGGTATGGGCACAAGAACAGACCTACAGACCAGTGGAACAGAATAGAAAATCCAGACTTTAACCCAAACATATATGGTCAATTAATATTTGATAAAGGAGCCTTGGATATACAATGGGGAGATGACAATCTCTTCAGCAGCTGGTGTTGGCAAAACTGGACAGCTACATGTAAGAGAATGAAACTGGACTGCTGTCTAACCCCATACACAAAGGTAAACTCTAAA
Source organism: Phataginus tricuspis (assembly GCA_029783875.1). NCBI lineage: Eukaryota > Metazoa > Chordata > Mammalia > Pholidota > Manidae > Phataginus > Phataginus tricuspis. Next base: position 23,722 of record JAQQAC010004264.1, on the reverse strand, counting down.
TGGATCAAAGACCTAAATGTAAGTCATGAAACCATAATCCTCTTAGAATAAACATAAGCAAAAATCTCTTGGACATAAACATGAGCGACTTCTTCATGAATGTATCTCCCGGGCAAGGGAAACTAAAGCAAAAATGAACAAGTGGGACTATATCAAGTTGAAAAGCTTCTGTATAGCAAAGGACACCATCAGTAAAACAAAAGGACATCCTACAGTATGGGAGAATATATTCATAAATGATGTATCCGATAAGGGGTTGACATCCAAAATACATAAAGAACTCACACACCTTAACAAACAAAAAGCAAACAATCCAATTAAGAAATGGGCAGAGGACATGAATAGACACTTCTCCAAAGAAGAAATTCAGATGGCCAACAGGCGCATGAAAAGATGCTCCACATCTCTAATCATCAGAGAAATGCAAATTAAAACCACAATGAGATATCACCTCACACCAGTAAGGATGGCCAACATCCAAAACACAAACAAGAACAAATGTTGGCGAGGATGTGGAGAAAAGGGAACCCTCCTACACTGCTTATTGGAATGCAGATTAGTTCAGCCATTGTGGAGAGTAGTGTGGAGGGTCCTCAAAAACCTCAAAATAGAAATACCATTTGACCCAGGAATCCCACTCCCAGGAATTTACCCAAAGAATGCAGCAACCCAGCTTCAAAAAGATATAGGCACCCCTATGTTTACCGCAACACTATTTACAATAGCCAAGAAATGGAAGCAACCTAGTGTCTATCGGTAGATGAATGGATAAAGAAGATGTGGTACATATACACAATGGAATATTATCCAGCCATAAGAAGAAAACAAATCCTACCATTTGCAACAACATGGATAAAGCTAGAGGGTATTATGCTCAGTGAAATAAGCCAGGCAGAAAAAGACAAGTATCAAATGATTTCACTCATATGTGGAGCATAAGAGCAAAGAAAAACACTGAAAGAAAAAAACAGCAGCAGACTCACAGAACCCAAGAACGGACTAACAGTTACCAAAGGGAAAGGGACTGGGGAGGGTGGGTGGGAAGGGAGGGACAAGGGGGAAAAGGGGCATTACGATTAGCAGACGTAAGGTAGGGGGGGCACGGGGAGGGCTGTACAACTCAGAGAAGACAAGTAGTGCTTCTATAGCATCTCACTACGCTGATGGACAGTGACTGTAATGGGGTAATTGGGGTGGACCTGATGAAGTGGGGAGGTTAGTAACCATAATGTTGCACATGTAACTGTAGATTAATCATACCAAAATAAAATAAATAAAATAAAATAAAATAAAAGAGTTATCATGGCTTGCTCTTATACTTCCAGCCTGGGCCTCCCTTGTAGGGAAGGTTTACTTACCTGGTCATCAGGTAGAATCTCCATCAGCTGTCAACTCTTGAGTAACGGCCTTCAAGAACCAGACTAAATGTTTGAACTGTTTGCCTCTCCCTAATTAGATATCCTTGTACACACTTAAAACTACTTAGACCAAAAAGCCTGTGGCTCTAGTTTGCCTTCCAGAAAGTTGTGTTTCAATAAAGTACATGGACCAATTTCTGCCAATAAATTGTTCAAATGCACTCTTTTCAAAGCTTTGTTCATTGTATCTGGTGGGATTTTGGTTTCCAGGGAGTAGATACTTGCCTTGCTTCTAATATAATGTATCTACTGTAGACCAATGGTGTCCACTCTAGGTTTGAACTCACTTTGACCCCCATGTAATGCCTTACTGTAATTGAACATTTTTGTTTCCACAATTTTTACATCCTGTGTTGTTATTCCTTAGTTCCTCTCTCTAAGATCATAAAGTTTTTTGAAACACAGTTGATACTTCACATGTAATTTCCTGCAAATAGTTATGATAGAAACTGAAGTGTCAGATGAGGTTACTTCTAGGAAAATGCTCTTATTTTCCACTTTTAGAAATTAAAAGAATGTCTAATTATTGGGTGCTTCTATTGTACACAGGAAGTGTTAGAACAAGAATTCTGAATTGATTCTTGTTAACTTTATTTCAAAAAGTGGTAAAATAGTTGTGGAGTATAGATGCTGTGAAGAGACCACAGAAGCCAGAACTGAGGAGGAATTTCAGAATTTAATGTAAATATGTAGAGATAAATGTTTAAGGGGTGTCTATGCGGTGTGGCCATAATTCAAAGCAAACAGCAGGATTTGGAGACATTTGGCGCATGCAGTCAACTATATCATCCTTTGGAAAATGGGGAACTTTGCAACTGCTTTTGATTGCAGGGAATTTCTGGGGCTTTTCCTGGGGAGTTCTGCCCCTTGGCTCTGACTCTGTATTTAAAATTTGGAGAGCAGGATTGAGGGCCATCAGAGTACAGCTACAGTTGTGGACACAGGAGGGGACACCGGCCTTTTAGGACTTCCCTCAATCATGATCCTAGGGATTTGGGAAATAAAGTAACTATAGCACTGTGAGTATGCTACAGCAATTGGAGACTATTATGCCTTTCAGATAAGGTGTATAACCCTGATCTCAATATCCTATATATCTTGTGTGAAATGTGTTGCTGAAGAACCTTTCTATAAATTAATTATATGGATGCCCTGAATTAAGGATTAAGTTGCCAAAGTAACTTCTGAAACAAAATACTAATGTATTACACTAGGATGTTAAAAAAAAGGACCAGAAAATGTGTTTCATGTCGTTGAGAGCTTAACTTGGGGCTAGATTACAGTTGACCTTTGTGAACTTCCCAGGTTTGAACTACCTGGGTCCCCTTATATGTGGGTTTTTTCCTCATAAATATATTAGAAAAAGTTTTTAGAGATTTGCTACAAATTGAAACTATTTATTTTATTGTAAAAATACGGTATATAATACATATACAAAGTGTGTATTAATTGAGTATGTTGTTGGTATGGTCAACAGTAGGTTATTAGCAGTTAAGTTTTGGGAGAATCAAAAGTTGTATGCTGATTTGCAATTGCATGAGGGTCAACACCTCTAAGCCCTGCATTGCTCCAGTGTTAGCTATATTTAACTCCTGCCAAAGTTTGAGAAGTTTGCTTTGAAAGGTAGGAAGTAGAGAAAGAAAAGGTGCTTATGATCTGAGAAAAGTCTTTGAAGTGTTTCTGTGCAAAATAATATTCTAAATTCAATTTTTAAAAAACCAGTCAAGGACTTGGGGACATCAAGAAGAGAGGAATTCACCCAAATCTACAGGTACTACAGGCAAAACCTGATGGCAAGTCTGGCTTGGCTTTCTGGCCTTGAGAGGCCTTTAAAAGTGCAATCTGAAATTCCTTACAAAAAGTTCCAGCAAAGCACATTTAAAAGAGCCCATGTAATCAATTGCTCTTCTTGCTGCACTTATGCAAATAATCAAGCCAAGTGTTAATTATTTTAATCTGGTTACTTCTAATAAAAATGAGGGTGATTTTAGAGAAGAGAGTTGTTTCAATAATGCAGCCTTATCTATACAGGGTCCTAATGCTAGTCTTTGGGACATAGACTACATCCAGAATTCTAGTTTCCCCAAGATATCTGCCTATGATTCTAAATTAGAGTTTTACTATTTCTAATCCTCATATTCAGCCATGCATACTTTAATCTCCTTATCAAGTCTGTTCTTCCAGAATGGAAAATTCAACTCCAGATGTTGCTACTTAACCTAATAATACAGTTTGTTCTATCTTGCCTGGAAGCCATAAGACTGCAAATGGTGATAGAAGTAGAACCCAGGATGGAAGTGCCCATCTTCCGAGGCCCTCCCGACCAACCACTGATGGAGACCTAACTGCACCCCTAACGGCGCCCCTTCACAGCATGAAGCAGCCAGAGCGGTCATCATCCCCTTTCTCCTAGCAGTAGCTAGGGTCTCCATCTGTAGAGGGGGGAATGAGACAGGGACCATGGGCTTAGACAGAATAGGGTGAGGGCCTCTGGAAGAAAACAAAAGCAAGATAATCCATTGTGAGATTTTCTTTGACCTACTAGGGGGCCCAGCTTATTTCTCTAACTTTACCGAAGTGCTGTTTTTCTTCCCCCAGCCCTAAACAAATGATTTGTTGCAACTTAGGCAATGTAGCAAGCAAGCCCAAAACAACATAGTAAAAACAGGAAGGATTCCATCTTAAGACCCAATTAGTTGAAGTTTCTTAACAAACAGACAATAACTCAGCCCACCTTGGGAGCAAAGCAGGCAGTCTTGAGTTATATGCTCCCACACCAGGAAGCTGCTATCCTGGGAGGAAATCAGAGCAGTAAAATTCTTGTAAATAACCAGGAAGACTAATAAGAATCTGTGTTTCTTCAAAAGGTATTTGGGACCACTTATCAAGTGTACATCCCTAGCCCTTTGTCTCTCAACTGCCTATAAATCCCCTAGACAATGCACCACCCCGGGGCTCTCTTGTCCCCTCCTGGCCTGAGCCAGGAGCTCTGCCCTCTTGCCTTCTCTAAATAAAAGCCTCTGCCTTGCTCTCCTAAAAAAAAAAAAAAAAAATCAGTCAAAGATATTTCAAACTTATCCAAGTTTGGGCTTTAAGAAGTCTAGCTTCTTGTGAGAAAGGGATTCAGTATTGACGCTAAAGATTTCAGAAACCTGATTGTAACAACAGATTCATTTCTAAATGAGGCCAGCTGGGAATCAACCCCACTTAAAAACCATTTGTGTACTAGGCACTAGGAATAAGATGAAGCCCCTTCTGTCTTGGCGCTTACATGCTAGAGGTTGTACCAGACAACAAATAAAGACTGAAATTCAGTAGATTATACAGAAGGGCTGTGAAGGAAGCAACTGGGTGCTGGTTACAATATTTCAAGAATGTCATTTAACCATCCTGACTTAAACATCCTATATATCTTCTCCATGAGTGCGCAATGGGTAGACCTCTGAGAAGCAGTGGTGTTCTTGTAGGCTAATGGCTGTGATGAGCGACGGTGGGATGGGGAGGGATTCCCACGCCAATGTAGAGAGCTATTCACTAGTGACTGAAAGAGGTTTCAGACCCTCTTTCCCAGAATGGATTGTTTAACCCCCCGAGCCCTTCCTATAGCAACTTTGGACTCATCACTGATTCAGTGGTAGTCCTCATGTTATAGACTGGTGAATTAATAATCAGATATGGATATACTGAGAGTTTAAAGAAAATGGCAACATTTTAGAATAACTGTAAAGTGTATTTCCCTCTCCACCACCTGAATAGGGGTTTGTTTTGCAGGTAAGCTGCTTTTCTTGGAACAGAATGTCTCAGATTTTAGCTTTGAAGAGGAAGAGATCTGATTGCCAGGACTGGAGGAGCACTTTTGAATTTCCCATGATGCCAGACCCGGTGGCTTCCTTGGGAAACTCTGCACCACCTCCACCGTTACCCTTCTCTTAACCAACCCCCACTATCCCTGGGCTGCCAGAAGCCAGGGCCACCCAGGTGTGCAGCCCCAATCCTGTCTCTCTCAGTGGGAAGGGGGATCTGGGGGGAGGTATCTGTAGCCTTTGCTTGGGGAGGGGATGCTTGGACTCCATGATTCTGAGAAAGGACTCGCTCAGGTGGTGTGCAGCCGATCTCAGCCTGAGCCTGATGTGTCATAAATACAGGGTGGGACTAGGTGGGGGAGGGGCACGTGGTTGCTAAGGATGTGTGAGCATCAGAGAGCTGTCATAATGGTTCTGCTCTGGCTTCAGGGAGCTGCTCTGGTCCTCTGGCTCAGTGTGCCCTGGAGCCTTTGCTGGTATGTCCTGGCTGCGTTTCTGGGCCCCGTGGCTTCTTGTGTGGCTACCATTGTGGCTGCTGGTCCAGGGAGCTCAGCCTCCAGGTTGGGCCCTGGACCCTGTGCAGCTGACCCCCAGAACCCCAGGGCCAACCGTGTCCTGGTCTTCAGATCCCTCCAATCTCCCTCTTGAATTTCCCCATCCACATCAACAACTGATGTATACTGTGGTTCCTTTCCTGTACACAGGTTCAGCTGGAGAGCTGCCCCCAGGACCAGATCACTGGGACAAGCCTAGCCAGCATCAAAGTCTCCCAGAGGTGGTTCCAGTCATAAATTGGGACCAGAATCAGGTCTTATATCTGCCTCCTTGACTCAAAAGTGAGACTAAAACTCTAAATGTAGATCAGGCTGAACACCAGTCATTTGAAATACTTGTTCCACCTCTAAGTAGTGATAGTTCAAAACCAACAAGGTTTATTGTTTCACTTCCAAACCTGAAGAAAGATCTAGCTCAGCATCGACGACTTACCAAAGTTCTTAATGGAACTCCAGGCCGATTTGCAAAGAAACATCTAAAACCCCAATTGCAGGATGATTATTTAGATCCCAGTAGGGTTGTCGTCTATGCTGAGGAGAAGCTACGTGTATAGTTTCTGGGTGGCCCACAGCAACCTCCAGAGGCCCCTGAGGAACTTGAAGCTTTCTCCCACAAAAGTGTCCCCATTCATTGTGGACAGAAAGTTGAGGAGGCTGAACTTTTCCTCCCCAGGTGGATTCCCAGGATCAGCTTCCAGAGCCCCCTGAAGAGCTAGAACCACTCCCATTTCAGCAGGAGGCTTCCTCTCAGCCTCCAGAGCCCCCTGAGGCAGATGAAAACTCCGCAGACCTGCAGGCGGCCCTGGCTGAGCCTTCCTACACTCCTGATGAGGCTGAGCCTCCAGTCCAGGAGGAAGTCCATCTAATCCTCCAGAGCCCTCTAATGGGGCAGAATCTCCTCCAACCCAGCAGGAGTCTCCAGCTCGGCCTCCAGACCCATTTGAGGAAGTTGTAGCACAACCTCCAGTCCATGATGAGGTGACAGTTCCAGCTGTGGGACAGAATCAGGCTCAGCATTCAGACTTACCCAGTGTCCCTGTGGACCCTGGCGGCCTGGCACTCACCCTGACTCTGGAACCTCCGCCTCTAGGCCAGCATCGCGCTCGGCATACATCGTTCAGTACCACGGTCCAACCTTCGGACCTGGAACATCCTATAACTCCAGAACCTGCTGAGGAGGCCGGCCATCCTACAGTCCTACAGGACCCTGCAGCTCCTCCAAATTACCCTGAGGTGACACGTCCGCATCCAGAGCAGGTTCGGGTGCAGCTTCCAACCTTGGCTGAGGTCACAGTTCAGCCTTTGGACCTGGAGTTTACTGTAACTCCAGGGGCCACTACAGAGGCTGAACCTTCCCCAAATGTGCAGGAGACCCCAGCTCAGCCTCCTCAGCCAGCTGAGCAGATTGTAGTTCAACATCAACTCCATCAGGAGGGAACAGTTCCAACTCCAAGTAAGGATAAAGGTCAACATTCAATACCCAGTGTCACAGTTCATCCTACGGACACGGAGCTCACCAAAACCACAGAACTCCCTGCAGAGGCACGACATCCTACAGCCCTGAAGGAGACCCCAGCTCCATCTTCAGTGCACCCTCAGGGGACACTTCCACATCCCAAGCAGGTTCCCTGACTCAGGTCACAGCTGCACCTGTGGACCTGGAAGTTTCCATAACTCAGCAACCAGAGCCATCTGAGAGTTTTTCCTTTAGGGACTCAGAATTCAGTGGTGAACACCACCACAAACATCAGCATATGTGAGCTCTGTAGCTGCACAGATGGGATGCTGGCATGCGTTGGTCTCAGCCCAGAGCAGAAGCTCCAGAGAATGCCGGGCCAGAGCCCAACACTTACCGTGGCACCTTCACTATATTGTTAATAACCGCCTTTCTTCATTTGTTCTCTGCATCCTGCCTGACCTGGCAGCATTTTCCTCAAGGACTTCCTGGCCTCTCATTTCCATACCCTGTGTTGACTGATTTTCTGTTTTTATCTTTTGTTTGTTAACTATTCCTTGTCCTCCTTTTCCTTCTTAATATTGTTCTCCCTTCTCCAGTCTTTTACTTGGAATTTCCCTTATTCTTTTTCCTTACCTGTCTTTTTTAGTTTGGTCATTTAAGTCTTTAACCTCTATTCTATCATTTTCCTATCATTTTTAGTCCATCTTCTTTATAGTAACATGTCCCTGTCCTCATTTCATTGGTTAAGAGTAAAGATTCTGGATCTAGACTGCCTGAGTTTGAGCCCAGGTCTGTCATTTATTAGCTTTGTGGCTCAATTTCCTAATCTGTAAAGTGGGGATTATGATAGTTACCATCCCATAAGATTGTGAGATTTAGATGAGATAATACATGTAAAGCCCTTCTATATGTGCCTAGTGTATATATGAGTATTAACTATTATTATTTGGTCCCTCAGTTATGTCCAAAACTTTTTCCTCTGGCTTTTTATGTATAGTACCCATTTTTTGCACAACCCAGGGCTGAGTACTGTGGGAGCCACAGATGTATAAACATTGTCTCCAGAACATGACAGTGATAGGTAGAAAGAAAGAATATGCATTAAAGGGGAGGTGATAATTAAATACTAAAAGAGATACAGACTCTAGGTACTATAATTCACCAGAACCTGTAATCACTGGGATATGGAGGTCAGGGGAAGTCACATGGATAAGTGAAAATTTCAGCTGGGACTTAAAGAGTAGCTACAATTTGTTAAATAGGGGAGAAAACATTCAGTGTAGGCAAAGGCATGGCTGCAGGAATGATCAGGATTTAATAGACCAGTCTGGCTGTAAAGAACTGGTTAGGAAGCAATGAAAGATTTTGAAAAACCTTGACTATGAGCTATAGGGGTTTGAAAGTTGCAGTATGAAATATGGAGAGCCATTGAAAGTTTTCAAACAAGAGAGACAAATGATTAAACCAAGGAGATTATTTTAGATTCCATATGTAGAGTATCTAGAGAGGAGAGCTTGATTCAGGGAGACCAAACAGAATGTACTAGCCAAGCCTAGGAGTGAAGTGAAAAGGGGCTGAATCAGAATGGTTGTGCTAGGAGTAGAAAGAAAATCCTGAGAGCACTACAAAGGAAGAATCAGTAGGACTTTGTAAGTAACTGACTAGAGTTGGAGGATGGGATGTACAGGAAAAGAGAAAAATCAAATTTGACTCTAAAGTTTCTGTCCTGGATGATGAGGAGAATGGTGGTGGTAGAACAAACAGGTGGAAATACCGCAGGTGGGAAGGAGAGCCCATTTGAGGGAGACAGTTCAGTTTTAGGTGTCTTTTATTGGTGAGTGTAAGGCATGCATGCAGAAGGCTTCTGGTTGAGTGGAAATTTCTACTAGGCAGAAGAGCAGGCAGGTATCTGACTTATTTCTGACTGCCCTGAAAATAGGCAACTTGCTGCTGAGGGAAGAGAATAAAGCTAAAGGGAAAGACCCAAAGTCATCCAGAGAGTTAGTGGTTGAAACTGAACCTCAAGCATTTAACAGGTTCTTTTAAACACATGTAATTTATGGATACATTCTCAGTGTTTAAAAAAGAAAAAAAAGGCACAGAAATATATCAGATAAAATGTGAAAATCCCACTCCACTCTGCCTACTGCCCATAAGGTAACTTCTGTTGCCATTTTGGTGTGTGTCCTTCCTTCCGGTCTCTCCCTTTGCATTTCCCCCCAGTGAGTCCTGTACAGTAAATAGTTGTAATTCTTTTGCATTTTGATTCAGAAGTAAGCTTCCCATTTTTCAGAATTCTAAGTGACAATTAGTTGAGTGAATTACATAAGGACTCATTTGAAGGCCTGCTATCCCTCCAGTATTTGTAAGTTAGTTACTCACATTTATTTATGAGCTTTTAGTTATATAATCTATAACATAAATAAAGGGTTTAAGTTAGACAATTTCTATAATTTCTCCCAACAATAAAAATTTATAATTCTGTAAGTCTGTGTAGGGAGGGCGCTAGCCACTCTCTAGCATTAAATACCTCCTATGTGTTTTCAATTTTTTAATTATATGGACAAGATATAGATAGAAAAATCCTTCAGTTACAGAGGAAAAGCAGTAATGAGGTCTGAGCAATTATAGACACCCATAGGAACCTTGTTATGTAAGCGTTCCTATGCCCTCTGTTTATGTTAACATTTAGTTTATGGCCTATGGATCAAATCCAGCCTATGGTCCATTTTTATACAGCCCTTAAGAGTGATTCTACATTTAAGGTCTATAAAAGGAAAAAAGAAGAATATGCAACAGAGACTCTGTGTAGCCTGAAAAGCCTAAATGTGTACTTTTGGGCCTTTACAGAAAGGATTTGTAAAAGTTGGTTTAGTGAGAGGAGAGGAATTAAAGTTAACCTCATATTGTCACCTAAAAGACAAGAAAATATAGAATACTTACATTAATTTGAATGCCATTAACCCAAAATATTTTTATAATTTAATCTAAATTAACATTGAAATATTAAGTACTTAAGTAGATGAATTATGTAAACAACATTATCAAGAACACAGCTACCAAGAGAAGAGACTGGTGTTTAGGATTTCAATGCAGGAATTGTTATACCAATATTAAAAACAGATCTTTGAAGTGGTGATTAACTGGTATAGTTGAAAATGTTTACATTTACACTAAATAAGCATATCAGAAATGGCCCTAACTTCTCTAATTACCAACTAAAAATCTCTCCAGTCTCATTGTCAAGGAAATAATGCCTGCATAGTAGTTCTTTTGTTTAGAAGTAAGCAGATACTATGTTGCTATAAAAGCTCAATGTTTATTCTTTGTCTTTAGCGTGCAGAACTGTGTATGTCATCCTTACTAGACTAACTAATGATTCTCTTTTGCAAAATAGAAGCTTAAGGGAATTGGATATAAAGGGCCTTACATGACAATAAAAATAGTCCTTTGAGTTTTCAAACCTTCCAAGCCATAAGGGACACTTTTGTATTGATCTTCTTAGGTACCTCTGCCATCTGGGCTCCAAACCTTCCAAACACAAATGAGATAACTGCTCCATGGATTAAGCCCTTCATTACTTCTATTATAAAATATTTTGTAAGCTAAGTATTTCATTATCATAAGTATTCTCATTACTTAAAAAAAAATGCCAATCAATAAAAAAGCCAGAAAAGAATATGACAACCACTGTGCCTAGTATTAAAGGCACAAAGATGGGTAAGACAGGTTCCTACCCTTCTAGGAACTCATGATCTCACAGGGGAAATGCACTCACCAGCTCAGACCACCGTGCATAAGCACTGAGTGAATGACAAAGTGCTGCAGAGGTGCAGAAGACGGAGCTATTTGAAAAGCCATTTATTTTTAAATGATCACTCTTCTTCTACTCCCCAGCTCTTCATTCATTTTATAAATATTTGAGCTTATGTCCATGCATCAGTTTTAAACATGGTAGACAATGCAGGTACGTAAGACATTGTCCATACTTTAAGGGAGTTTATGTTCAGAGGAAATGGGGTACAAAAATAACTATATTAAAAAGAGAAACTGGATATGGGCAATGGGAGGTATGAATTGTTCAGGGAGCACAAAAGAGGGGGAAAAGACTTCAAGTTAGAAAAAAAATGTTCCAAGAGCAATGCTGTTAGAGCAGCAGCTTGAGGGGCTACTGGGTATCGTCAGACAGACATCTTGGGAAGAATAAGTTTGCAAAAGAAGAGTGGCAGAAAAGCAGCACACAGGAAAAATACCTTGTCCTCTAGAGCACATAGGGTGTTAGTGCCAGACCTTCTAGGGCTTCGAAGGCCAGGCCAAGGATAACAAGCCAAGGAATGAACCAGAGGCAGACATACCCTTCAGAAGAGTTAGTATGCATCTAGGTGAAAAGTGAGGGATTAAGCCTGAATCCATGGAAATAAGAGAGTCACCTGTAATAATCAAGAGTGAGTGATTTAAAATAAAAACCCAATACCATGTTGTTGTTTTTTGTTGTCCCACCACTGCACAACTGAAGCAGTTAATTCATGGAATATTACAGCAATGAAAACCAAAAGGGAGCTTCTGTTAAAATAATAGAAAGCATAATTCTGAATTCGTTCAAAGTAATGTATTAATTAGAGGAGTAACTTCCTTCCAAATTATGTGAAAGAGCACCTTTTATTTTTTCTGGTGTTGAAATGGCCTAGAAAGAATAAAACCAGGAAGGTTTGTACATGTGAGAATATTGTGTTCAATATTGGAAATTATATATGGAGATAAAAATGTTTGAGCTCCTATTATGGAATTTGATGAGACCACAAAAGTTCATCTAATCAATCCTTCTGCTCTCAGGAATGATTATCTCACCAATCTCTCAAGATCTATGGTTGTATATTTTATGTATGAAGATAATGAAACTGAGACTTAGGTGAGGGCAGGGTTAGGGGCTCTGGAAGGTTCACATAATAATTTCTAAGGTTTAGATAAGAGCTACTTATTCAATATGATTATTCTAACCTCTACTAGTTATCTCTGCTAATTAGATATCTGATAGCTGAGACAATATTTTTCCTTTTCCTAGAGATTTCTCCTGCAATAAAATACAATCTACTGAAAGATGTACATTCAAATCACTACCTTTTCTGCAGTTTATGTGTTACAAATAAAATTTAATTATGTTTGGAATTTTTATAAACTTAATTGTAAACCTCTGTTATTCATTTTGAAATATTGAAATATTTTAAATGGAGAGCTAGAGCTACTAAAATTCTGTGGCCACATCCTTTTTGTCTCTAGGAAACACTAGTGTAAGAATAATTATATGGATCAGAATGACTCATTTATTTTGTGGGAAATCATATTAATCACTTACAAGTTAATTGCTTCTCACCTCATATTAATCACTTACAAGTTAATCGCTTCTTACCTGCACTAGTTCCCATACCTATGACTCTTGATGCATAAAGGAAAATGGTATATTACAGTTATGCTAGGAAAACAGTATATTACGGTTATGCTTGTTTTCATGACGTGACTGTACTACACTGCTTCCTGTAAGTAAAAGTAGGTCATCAGTCACTATGTAATGGGGTCTTTCCCGGACGTCTATTAATTATTATGTAGTATGATTTTCCCTGGACCTCTGTTGTGTTCACTGATCAATAAATGTGAGAGGTGCTCTCTCAGCATCACTCTTGAGCTGTTACGCCTTGAGCCCCCTGACTGGTCCTTTCAGGTGTTTGATATCTCATCGCGTTGCCTCCCTATCCTGCGGGCCGGTGGCAGGGAGGAGCCAACAAGTGGTGCCCAAACAGGAACCCTTGAAACTCAGAGCAGGGAAGCTCCAAAGATCCTTGATCCTGTAAGGCTACCAGGGAAGTGCGCATAGGGACAGGGTTGAGACGTCAGGGACACTATAATGGGCCAAAACACTAAAACTACCAAGCCGGAGGATTATTTAAAATTACTCCTTTCCCTCCTGAAAACATCAGGAGTGAAAACGTCCAAAAGGGACTTTGCTCAACTCCATAAATATATTAAAAGACATTGTGATTGGTTGCCTCCACAGGGAACTCTTAAACAGGCTGATTGGGACAATGTTTTAAGAGATTTTAAGAAGGTTCACAGACAGGGCAATGTAATCCCTGTGCCTGTCTGGTCTTGGTGACTTGACCACACTCGCTCTGCAGCCTTTGCAAATGGCCCCACTCTCCATACTAACTCGGGTACGCAGGAGCGAGAGATAGAAGTGCTGGACTATGTGGGGGAATCAAGTAAATGATCCTCCTCCCCACATTCGTCTGACTCCTCTTCATCCTCCTCATCCTCCTCTTCGGACACTGAGGATGAGAGCCCTGCTCAGCCCTCTTGTCTTGAAAAGGCTTCTGTTTCTGCTCCAAGTGCATCTGCCTTTGCGGCAGGAATACGTACAGCCCAAAGGGAAGGTGATATAGATGCCTATTTAATTCCTTTAGTGGCACCTGTCACTTTAACTCCTTTGGACCTAATGAAGATCCTGACTTCCCACAAGGGGGAGTTAGAGCGCTTTACGCACCCTTTCCTTGCAAGACATTAAAGGATTTTAAGCAAGCTATTTCTTATGGTACTACTTCTTCTTGTGTTATGGGTCTCTTAAAGGGAGTGGCAGAGCAAGAAAGGATGACTCCTCATGACTGGGATTTGTTGGCTCGTACTTGTTTAGACTTCTCAATTTTTACAATTTCCAGCACGGTGGTGTGACGCAGCAGAAGCACAGCTTTGAGAAATCAGCATGCCAATCCTCCAGTTCTCATAACTGCTGAACAATTAACAGGACAAGGAGCTTGGTTACAATTAGAGAGACAGGCTGGTTATGATGACACAGCAATAACACAAGTTCGTCTGTGTTGTCTGAAAGCCTGGGAGAAAATACAGGCGGCTGGGAAGCCTGCCTTGCCCTTTAGTAAACTTAGACAAGGACTTAATGAAGCATATGTTGATTTTGCTGCGAGATGACAAGATAACTTGAGAAAACTGTAACACATCCAGACTTAAGGGATATGCTGCTACAAATGTTAGCCTATGATAATGCAAATGCAGGATGTCAGCGAGTCTTGCAGCCTCTGAAGGCTGCAGGGGCTGCACTGGAAGACTGTATTAAAGCTTGCATAAATACAGGCTCTCCCACATATCAAGCCAACTTGTTGGCACCTGCCATGAGAGACAAATTAAAAGGAAGTAGAAAAAATTTGAAGTGTTTTGGTTGTGGCAAACAAGGACATATGAAAAAAGACTGCTGATCACAACAGAGGACAAAAGAATCAAATTTCAAAAATAAACTGCCATCCATTTGCCCAAAATGTAAAAAAGGGAAACATTGGTCTAATGAATGTCATTCAAAATTTGATAAAGATGGAAATCCCATCAATGAATCTCTCAGCCTTTAAACCCCCAATCAGGCCTGCCTCTGAGGCCCTAGAAAATAATACAGAGGCATCTTCCCCAGTTAGAAGAACATGGCATGGTTTGCAAGCAGCCACTAAAGGAAGTGCCGCTGTAGACCTTGCCTCTCCTCAGTCTGTATATTTACACCCATCACAAGGAGTTCAATTAGTACAGGAATTTTTGGTCCCTTGCCAGCTAATTCTGTAGGATTATTTTTAGGTCACAGTAGTTGGACACTAAAAGGAATTAATAGTAAGACCCAGAGTTATTGATCAAGATTATACAGGTGAAATTAAAATAATGGTATCATCTGATAAAGAATTATATATACCTCAAGGAGAAAGAGTTGCTCGATTTCTTTTACTTCCCTATCTCCCACCTTCAACAACACCTTTTGAAAGGGGACAAGGTGGATTTGGGAGTACAGACAAATATGGCTTAACACAAAAATTACATCTGACAAACCTCAATGCAAAATCTGTATTCAAGGCAAGTCTTACACAGTCTTGTTAGACACCGGAGCTGAGGTGTCTGTAATTGCTCTTAAACACTGGCTGAAATTTTGGCCCAAACAAGAAAAACAAATTCAGGTTTCAGGCATTGGTACAGCTACTCAAGTATGGCAGAGTTCAGCCACATTACGCTGCTCAGGTCCCAAGAAACAAGTAGCTTTATTAAAACCTTTCATTGTAGATGTAGCAATTAATCTCTGTGGATGAGATTTAATGCAGCAGTGGCATGCCACACTGTCTTTTGATGAACCTTCAATGGTTCAATCTTTTTCTTAAGGGCCATTGATACATGGCTGCCAGCTCCATTACAGTGGACTACTCAGATGCCTGTTTGGGTGGATCGATGGCCCCTTAACAAAGAAATATTGGCAGCCTTACAAACATTAGTTCAAGAACAACTTCAGTTAGACAAATTAGAATTTTCCACAAGCCCATGGAATTCTCCTGTATTTGTTATAAAAAAGAAGTCAGGAAATTGGAGACTTTTGTATGACTTAAGACAAATTAATGCAGTTCTTAAACCTATGGGACCTTTAAAACAAGGTCTCCTTTCTCCAGCTATGATTCCAAAAGATTGGAACATGGCTATTGATCTTAAAGATTGCTTTTTTACTATTCCTTTAGTTATAACAGATAGACAAAAGTTTGCTTTTACTGTTCCTTCTTTAAATTTACAAGCCCCTTAGGAAAGATTTCAGTGGAAAGTGCTGTCTCAAGGAATGCTAAATAGCTTGACAATTTGTCAGAATTATGTACACAGGGCTCTTCAGCCTATAGGTACCAAATGGCCTTTGGCCTATATCATTCACTATATGGATGATATCCTCATAGCTCTACCTAAACATCTATCTCTTACTGCTATTCTTGAAGACACTGAAGTAGAATTAAAACAATGGGGCTTACAAATAGCTCCTAATAAAATACAACTACAGTACCCAATGAATTATTTAGGAAATAAAGTTCAAGAAAATTCAATAATTCCTCAGAAAATTCAAATAAGAAGAGATCATCTTAAAACTTTAAATGATTTTCAAAAATTATTAGGAGATAGTAACTGGATTCGATCTTTATTAGGTATTCCTATTTAAAAATTACAAAACCTTTTTGATATTTTTAAAGGACCCCCAGATCTTAATAGTCCTAGAGACTTCACCTCAAAAGCTGAGGAAGAACTTAAATGGATAGAACAACATATTCAAAAAGCTTAATTATCAAAAATTGACTTACACAAACCTTTGCTTTTATTAATTTGCTTTACTCCTCATTCTCCCACAGGATTGCTCTGTCAGTGTGATGGTGGTCAGAATGGATATTTTTACAATATGAAACTAAACCTTTGTTACAACCTTACATTGACAAAGTAGCCTCCGTTATCCTTAAAGGGCGACAGAGATTAAGACAGATGATCGGTCAAGATCCTCACTCTATTATTCTTCCATTATCTAAACAAAATATCATGCAAGTATTTCAAGAAAACACTCATTGGAAAATTGCACTTTCAGACTTTTTAGGAAATATTGACTGCCATTACCCTAAAAATAAATTATTTTCCTTTTTTCAACATCATCAATGGATTCTCCCTCAGAAAGTTTCTATACATCCATTAATACATGCTACTACTTGTTTTACTCATAGAACAAAATCATTTAAAGCAGCCTATGTAACTTGTTCTGGTTCATCAAAAACTTTTCACACATCTTTTACTTCTGCACAACAGAATGAGCTTTATGCTGTATTGCAAGCTCTACAAGATTTCCCAGGTCCTCTCAATATTGTTACTGACTCTGCTTATGCTGCTTTCTCTGTTCCTCTTTTAGAAACTGCAACATTAAGAACTACACACTTTCCTATTAACACTTTGTTTTCTCAATCACAGCATGTATCCACCAATGTTTACACCCTTTCTTTATTACTCATATACCATCACATTCTAACTTACCAGGTCCTTTATCATATTATAATGATAAAGTAGACAAACTTGTTTCTTTAGTTAACTATTCACCAGCTCAACGCTATCATGACCTGACTCATGCTCCCTCCTTTTCTTTACAAAAATGTTTTTCTCCCTCCACTTCTGAAGCTCAAAATATCCTGAATTCTTGTTCAACCTGTTCTCAAATGAACTCTCTTCATTTGCCAGCTGGAACTGTTCCCAAGGGAACGCGTCCTAATGCCCTATGGCAAATGGATGTTACTACTGTTCCTGAATTTGGAACTCTCAAACATGTTCATGTTTCCATTGATACTTATTCTTCTGCTTCATGGGCCACAGCTTTAACAGGAGAATGATCTCATTATGTTATTACTTATCTTTTACAAGTGTTTGCAGTACTAGGCATTCCAGCCACTATAAAAACTGACAACACTCCAGTTTACCTCTCCTCTACACTGAAAAAAAATTTTCAGCTATATAATATTACTCATAAAACAGGTATTCCTTACAATTCTACAGGTCAAGCTTTGGTTGAATGTCACCACCTTACTCTTAAGCATTATTTATTAAAACAAAAAGGATTACTCCCTGATATGATAAAATTAACAGCTAATCAATGATTAATGCATGCTTTACATATTCTTAATTTTGATCTTTTAAAGGATGATGGGCGATCAGCTATGGACGTGCATTTTTCTGATGATATTTCTTTTTCTAAAACAGCAGCAGTTCCTGTATGGTATTCTCCAATAGGTTCTTCACAATGGTATAAAGGTCATATCAAAGTGAGGGGCAAAGGGTTTGTTTGTATTGTTGCAGAAGATCAGCGCCTGATTTGGCTCCCCGGAACACAAATTAAACTAAGATATAAAGAAGAACTCCCAACACCATCATCTCCAGGACATCAGCAGATTCCACCCACAGAGAAATGAAGCCTCACGCATAAAGATGCTTCAATTCTTATTCCTGATGGTGATGTTATGCCTACACACACTACTCTAGCTTGTGAAAGTACAGCTAGTATCAGTAATCCTCCGTACTTAGGTCGTGGAGTTGTTCTTCGTTGTTTATCTACTTGCTCCACTCCTGTGGGCCCTATAGTGTGAACAAAGGGTGGTGAGGAAATATACAAACATCTGGAGGAAAATTCAGATGGCATAATGCCACTGGTCAACCTAAAAAAGATAATAATTGATATGATATTTACAAGATATGATATTTACAAAACAGTATTGACCCGAGAAGACATTGGCAAATATACCTGTGAAAAATTCCAGAAAGGGAATCCTGATACATTATTTAAAAGTAGTTGTGTGTATTTAAATGTATCACTTGCCCCAGAACGTGAGCATTCCTCACCTAATTTGTGGTCACAGCTCGCAAGTCAAGGCTTACAGAAATCATCCTTCTGCGTAGCAGGAGATTCTTCTATTGGCGGATTACTGAAAAGGAATTTAATAGGCATTGGACTTCCTTTTTCAGTTTTTACTAATATTTCAGGCATAAATATAATTAATCCTCCTAGTATACTTATTCGTGATATTCAATAGAAGTTACCTGTTTGCACTACTATCGTGTTAGATCGCTTGTGCATTAATTGCACACAAATACCTTCTATTGCAATTCTGTTACTCGAGTGAAATGGCCTTTTGGATTTCAACTTCCAAATGGCTGGGTGTTTTTATATAATAGTAAAACACATCAAGCCCTTTCTTCCCATTATCAAGGTGTTTGTGGCATGGGATGCATTCTTCAGGCTTTAATATATCATCCTGGATATCAGCATACAAGGTCACTTCGCTCTGTGTCATCCAGCTGTAATGACAACCTGAAGCTATTGAATCCTTCTGCTATTGCTGTTGCTGTTGCATTTCTTCTACCAACTCCTGGACTTGTTGCTGGGATGCAAAACGAACTATCTAGATTAACCTGTGCTTATAGTAGAACAACAAATTTGACTGCATCCATACTATCTGAACTTAATCAAGAGTTCGTGATATTCAATTGAATTTACCTGTTAGCACTACTATAGTGTCAGATTTAATCAAACTTAATCAAGAGTTAGGGGAAGTATGAACTGCAGTACTTCAAAATCATGCTACTATGGATTATCTGTTGTTAAAAGAACATCTGGGATGTAAACAATTTCCAGGAATGTGTTGTTTTAATTTGTCTGATTTTTCTCACACTATTCAAGATCAAATAGATGATATTTACCATGTTATTGATAAATTTTCTCAAATGTCTGGATTATCTTCTTGGCTTTCTTGGTTTCACTGGATATGGCCTATAATTATAGGTCTAATTCTGTTCTGTATTTGTTTTCCTGTTTTCCTAACATGTGTATGAAGTGCAGTTGTTGATCTTTTAAAACCAACACATGCTTATGCTACTTTTCAAGAAATAACATCAAAGAAATAAGTGATTTCTTTTAAACAACTTTTTTGAAATTGTATACTGATTCCCCATTTGCATTTGCTACAAGAATATAATCATGTATATTATGATTTTACCCAGAACTTTGCTGTTGGCTGTCCTCTCTTTTATATTTTATCTCCCTGCTTGGTCCCAGAAGATGGCTGGTTAGCCAGAGACGGGTAAGATTCCTCACGGGAGGAACAACCTAACACAGGCACAGTCACAAGGGACCTCAGGTGAGCAACGTGGGGACCAACTGAGGTGAGGCATAGAACCTCACCCCCCAGATGGGAGAGACATTCCCTGTGACAGGCTGGGTCACAGGTTGAGCCCAGCTGATCATTATTCTGGTACATTTCTACAAATATATTCGTATATATTTCTGTCATTTAAAAACAAAAAAGGGGGAAATGTGGGAAATCATATTAATCACTTACAAATTAATCACTTCTCACCTCATATTAATCATTTACAAGTTAATCACTTCTTACCTGCACTAGTTCCCATACCTATGACTCTTGATCCATAAAGGAAAATGGTATATTACAGTTATGCTAGGAAAACAGTATATTATGGTTATGCTTGTTTTCATGACGTGACTGTACTTACACTGCTTCCTGTAAGTAGAAGTAGATCATCAATCACTATGTAATGTGGTCTTTCCCTGACATCTGAGGTGATATCTCATTGTGGTTTTAATTTGCTTTTCTCTGATGATTAGTGATGTGGAGCATCTTTTCATGTGCCTGTGGGCCATCTGAATTTCTTCTTTGGAGAAGTGTCTATTCCTACCCTCTGCCCATTTCAAAATTGGAATTATTTACATACTGTTTGTTGAGATGTGTGAGTTCTTTATATATTTTGGATATCAACCCCCTATCTCCATGTCATTTATGAATATATTCTCCCAAACTAGAGGATGTCTTTTTGTTCCACTGATGATGTCCTTTGCTGTACAGAAGCTTTGCAGCTTGATATAGTCCCACATGTTCATTTTTGCTTTGTTTCCCTTGCCTGGGGAGATATGTTCATGAAGAAGTCACTCATGTTTATGTCCAAGAGATTTTTGCCTATGTTTTTTCTAAGAATCTTATGGTTTCATGACTTACATTCAGGTCTTTGATCCATGTTGAGTTTTTTTGTGTATGGGGCTAGACAGTAGTCCAGTTTCATTCTCTTACATGTAGCTGTCCAGTTTTTCCAACACCAGCTGATGAAGAGGCTGTCATCTCCCCACTGTATATCCAAGGCTCCTTTATCATATATTAATTGACCGTATATGTTTGGGTTAATGTCTGGATTTTCTATTCTGTTACACCGGTCCGTGGGTCTGTTCTTGTGCCAATACCAAGTTGTTTTATGTGGCTTTGTAGTAGACCTTGAAGTCAGGGAGCATAATTCCCCCTGTTTTATTCCTCCTTCTCAGGATTGCTTTGGCTATTCGGTGTCTTTTGTAGTTCCATATGAATTTTAGAACTATTTGTTCAAGTTCATTGAAGAAAGCTGTTGGTATTTTGATAGGGATTGCATTGAATCTGTAGATTATTTTAGATAGTATAGCCATTTTAACAATATTTATTCTTCCTAGCCAAGAGCATGGGATGAATTTCCATTAGTTAGTGTCCTCTTTAATTTCTCTTAGGAGTGTCCTGTAGTTTCCAGGGTATAGGTCTTTCACTTCTACTGTTAGGTTTATTCCTAGGTATTTTATTCTTTTTGATGCAATTGTGAATGGAAGTGTTTACCTGATTTCTCTTTCTGTTAGCTCATCATTAGTGTATAGGAAAACAACACATTTCTGTGTGTTAATTTTGTATCCTGCAACTTTGCTGAATTCAGATATTAGTTCTAGTAGTTTTGGAATGGAGTCTTTAGGGTTTTTCTAAGTACAATGTCATGTCATCTGCAAATAGTGACAATTTGACTTCTTCTTTACCAATCTGGATTGCCATGGCTAGGACCTCCAGTACTATGTTGAATAACAGTGGAGAGAGTGGGCATCCCTGTCTTGTTCCCAATCTTAGTTGAAAAGCTTTCAGCTTCTCGCTGTTAAGTATGATGTCAGCTGTGGGTTTGTCATACATGGCCTTTATGATGTTGAGGTACTTGCCCTCTGTATCGATTTTGTTGAGAGTTTTAATCATGAATGGATGAATTTTGTCAAATGCTTTTTCAGCATCTTTGGAGATGATCATGTGGTTTTTATCTTCTTTTTGTTGATGTGGTGGATGATGTTGATGGATTTTCGAATGTTGTACCATCCTTGCATCCCTGGGATGAATACCACTTGATCGTGGTGTATGATCCTCTTGATGTATTTTTGAATTCGGTTTGCTAATATTTTGTTGAGTATTTTTGCATCTACGTTCATCAGGGATATTGGTCTGTAATTTTCTTTTTTAGTGAGGTCTTTGCCCGGTTTTGGTATTAGAGTGATGCTGGCTTCATAGAATGAGTTTGGAAGTATTCCCTTCTCTTCTATTTTTGGAAAACTTTAAGGAGAATGGGTGTTATTTCTTCTCTATATGTCTGGTAGAATTCAGAGGTGAATCCATCTGGTCCGGGGGTTTTGTTCTTGGGTAGTTTTTTGGCTACCAATTCAATTTCGTTGCTGGTGATTGGTCTGTTTAGTTTTTCTGTTTCTTGCTTGGTCAGTCTTGGAAGGTTGTATTTTTCTAAGAAGTTGTCCATTTCTTCTAGGTTTTCCAGCTTGTTAGCATATAGATGCTCATAATATACCCTTATAATTCTTTGTATTTCTGTGGGGTCTATAATTATTTTTCCTTTCTCTTTTCTGATTCTGTTTATCTATGTAGATTCTCTTTTTCTCTAAATGAGTCTGGCTAGGGGTTTATCTATTTTGCTTATTTTTTTAAGAACTAGCTGTTGGTTTCATTGATTTTTTTCTATTGTTTTATTTTTCTCAATTTTATTTATTACTTCTCTGATCTTTTTTTTAATATAATTTATTTTGGTATCATTAATCTACAATTATATGTGCAATACCATGGTGATTAAACTGCCTCCTTCATCAGGTCCACCCCCGCCAACCTCATTAAAGTCACTGTTGATCAGTGTAGTGAGATGCTATAGAATCACTACTTGTCTTCTCTTAGTTGTATAGCCCTCCCCATGCCCCACCAACATTACTTCAGCTAATCGTGGTAACTTACCTAAACTGCAGAAAATGTAGCAATTCAAATGTATGTACTTCAATAGATTGTATTTTATTGAAGGATAAATCTCTAGAAATAGTGAAAGAAAAATATTCTCTCAGCTGTTAGATATCCAATTAGCAGACATGAATAGTAGAGGTTATGATAATCATATGGAATAATTAGCTTTACCTACACTCTAAACTTTAGAAATTACTATGGGAACGTTCCAGAGGCCCTGTCCCTGTCCTCACCTTACTCTCACTTCCACAATCTTCATAAATAAAATATGTGACCTTTAGTTCTGCAGAGAATGATTCCATGAGTGCACTGTGGACATCCTGGGCTGGGTAATTCATTGTTGTGTGAGCTGTTCTGGGTACTGTGGGCTGTTCAAAAGAATTTCCAGCCTCTGCCCCCCAGATGCGAGTGGCATAGCTGCAGTTCTGTCAACTTAAATATGTCCTGACACGGCCTAGTGTCACCTGGGCACAAAATCACCCTGTTGGAGAACCACGGTTTTAGAATGAGTCACTCTGATCCATGTTATTATACTTACACTAGTGCTTCCCAGAGACAACAACATGTGGCTGCATAATTTTACTAGCTCTCCATCTAAAATATTTCAATATTTCGAGAGGAATACAAAAGAGGTGTACAACTAATATTCTAAAAATTCAAAACATAATTAAATTATATTTATAAGTTAGGTAAACTGCAGAAAACATAGTAATTCAAATGTATGTCATGCAATAGATTGCATATTATTGAAGGATAAAACTTTAGGAATAGTAAAAGGAAAAATATTGTCTCAGCTATTAGATATACAATTAGCAGACATAACTAGAAGAGGATACAATAATCATATTTAATAAGTAGCTCTTAGGTAAACTCTAAATCTTTGAAATTACTATGTGAAGATTCCAGAGACCCTATCCCCACTCTCACCTTAAGCTCACTTTCATTATCGTCATATAGAAAATATAAGTGACCTTTAATTCTCTGTATAAGGGTCCATGACAGAACTGTTGATATCTTGGGATAGATAATTCCTTGTTGTTGGGAC
>JAQQAC010004263.1:0-27579 GCA_029783875.1 Phataginus tricuspis | reverse complement strand
GTCCCAACAACAAGGAATTATCTATCCCAAGATATCAACAGTTCTGTCATGGACCCTTATACAGAGAATTAAAGGTCACTTATATTTTCTATATGAAGATAATGAAAGTGAACTTAAGGTGAGAGTGGGGATAGGGTCTCTGGAATCTTCACATAGTAATTTCAAAGATTTAGAGTTTACCTAAGAGCTACTTATTAAATATGATTATTGTATCCTCTTCTAGTTATGTCTGCTAATTGTATATCTAATAGCTGAGACAATATTTTTCCTTTTACTATTCCTAAAGTTTTATCCTTCAATAATATGCAATGTATTGCATGACATACATTTGAATTACTATGTTTTCTGCAGTTTACCTAACTTATAAATATAATTTAATTATGTTTTGAATTTTTAGAATATTAGTTGTACACCTCTTTTGTATTCCTCTCGAAATATTGAAATATTTTAGATGGAGAGCTAGTAAAATTATGCAGCCACATGTTGTTGTCTCTGGGAAGCACTAGTGTAAGTATAATAACATGGATCAGAGTGACTCATTCTAAAACCGTGGTTCTCCAACAGGGTGATTTTGTGCCCAGGTGACACTAGGCCGTGTCAGGACATATTTAAGTTGACAGAACTGCAGCTATGCCACTCGCATCTGGGGGGCAGAGGCTGGAAATTCTTTTGAACAGCCCACAGTACCCAGAACAGCTCACACAACAATGAATTACCCAGCCCAGGATGTCCACAGTGCACTCATGGAATCATTCTCTGCAGAACTAAAGGTCACATATTTTATTTATGAAGATTGTGGAAGTGAGAGTAAGGTGAGGACAGGGACAGGGCCTCTGGAACGTTCCCATAGTAATTTCTAAAGTTTAGAGTGTAGGTAAAGCTAATTATTCCATATGATTATCATAACCTCTACTATTCATGTCTGCTAATTGGATATCTAACAGCTGAGAGAATATTTTTCTTTCACTATTTCTAGAGATTTATCCTTCAATAAAATACAATCTATTGAAGTACATACATTTGAATTGCTACATTTTCTGCAGTTTAGGTAAGTTACCACGATTAGCTGAAGTAATGTTGGTGGGGCATGGGGAGGGCTATACAACTAAGAGAAGACAAGTAGTGATTCTATAGCATCTCACTACACTGATCAACAGTGACTTTAATGAGGTTGGCGGGGGGGGACCTGATGAAGGAGGCAGTTTAATCACCATGGTATTGCACATATAATTGTAGATTAATGATACCAAAATAAATTATATTAAAAAAAAGATCAGAGAAGTAATAAATAAAATTGAGAAAAATAAAACAATAGAAAAAAATCAATGAAACCAACAGCTAGTTCTTAAAAAAATAAGCAAAATAGATAAACCCCTAGCCAGACTCATTTAGAGAAAAAGAGAATCTACATAGATAAACAGAATCAGAAAAGAGAAAGGAAAAATAATTATAGACCCCACAGAAATACAAAGAATTATAAGGGTATATTATGAGCATCTATATGCTAACAAGCTGGAAAACCTAGAAGAAATGGACAACTTCTTAGAAAAATACAACCTTCCAAGACTGACCAAGCAAGAAACAGAAAAACTAAACAGACCAATCACCAGCAACGAAATTGAATTGGTAGCCAAAAAACTACCCAAGAACAAAACCCCCGGACCAGATGGATTCACCTCTGAATTCTACCAGACATATAGAGAAGAAATAACACCCATTCTCCTTAAAGTTTTCCAAAAATAGAAGAGAAGGGAATACTTCCAAACTCATTCTATGAAGCCAGCATCACTCTAATACCAAAACCGGGCAAAGACCTCACTAAAAAAGAAAATTACAGACCAATATCCCTGATGAACGTAGATGCAAAAATACTCAACAAAATATTAGCAAACCGAATTCAAAAATACATCAAGAGGATCATACACCACGATCAAGTGGTATTCATCCCAGGGATGCAAGGATGGTACAACATTCGAAAATCCATCAACATCATCCACCACATCAACAAAAAGAAGATAAAAACCACATGATCATCTCCAAAGATGCTGAAAAAGCATTTGACAAAATTCATCCATTCATGATTAAAACTCTCAACAAAATCGATACAGAGGGCAAGTACCTCAACATCATAAAGGCCATGTATGACAAACCCACAGCTGACATCATACTTAACAGCGAGAAGCTGAAAGCTTTTCAACTAAGATTGGGAACAAGACAGGGATGCCCACTCTCTCCACTGTTATTCAACATAGTACTGGAGGTCCTAGCCATGGCAATCCAGATTGGTAAAGAAGAAGTCAAATTGTCACTATTTGCAGATGACATGACATTGTACTTAGAAAAACCCTAAAGACTCCATTCCAAAACTACTAGAACTAATATCTGAATTCAGCAAAGTTGCAGGATACAAAATTAACACACAGAAATGTGTTGTTTTCCTATACACTAATGATGAGCTAACAGAAAGAGAAATCAGGTAAACACTTCCATTCACAATTGCATCAAAAAGAATAAAATACCTAGGAATAAACCTAACAGTAGAAGTGAAAGACCTATACCCTGGAAACTACAGGACACTCCTAAGAGAAATTAAAGAGGACACTAACTAATGGAAATTCATCCCATGCTCTTGGCTAGGAAGAATAAATATTGTTAAAATGGCTATACTATCTAAAATAATCTACAGATTCAATGCAATCCCTATCAAAATACCAACAGCTTTCTTCAATGAACTTGAACAAATAGTTCTAAAATTCATATGGAACTACAAAAGACACCGAATAGCCAAAGCAATCCTGAGAAGGAGGAATAAAACAGGGGGAATTATGCTCCCTGACTTCAAGGTCTACTACAAAGCCACATAAAACAACTTCGTATTGGCACAAGAACAGACCCACGGACCGGTGTAACAGAATAGAAAATCCAGACATTAACCCAAACATATACGGTCAATTAATATATGATAAAGGAGCCTTGGATATACAGTGGGGAGATGACAGCCTCTTCATCAGCTGGTGTTGGAAAAACTGGACAGCTACATGTAAGAGAATGAAACTGGACTACTGTCTAGCCCCATACACAAAAAAACTCAACATGGATCAAAGACCTGAATGTAAGTCATGAAACCATAAGATTCTTAGAAAAAACATAGGCAAAAATCTCTTGGACATAAACATGAGTGACTTCTTCATGAACATATCTCCCCAGGCAAGGGAAACAAAGCAAAAATGAACATGTGGGACTATATCAAGCTGCAAAGCTTCTGTACAGCAAAGGACATCATCAGTGGAACAAAAAGACATCCTCTAGTTTGGGAGAATATATTCATAAATGACATGGAGATAGGGGGTTGATATCCAAAATATATAAAGAACTCACACATCTCAACAAACAGTATGTAAATAATTCCAATTTTGAAATGGGCAGAGGGTAGGAATAGACACTTCTCCAAAGAAGAAATTCAGATGGCCCACAGGCACATGAAAAGATGCTCCACATCACTAATCATCAGAGAAAAGCAAATTAAAACCACAATGAGATATCACCTCAGATGTCAGGGAAAGACCACATTACATAGTGATTGATGATCTACTTCTACTTACAGGAAGCAGTGTAAGTACAGTCACGTCATGAAAACAAGCATAACCATAATATACTGTTTTCCTAGCATAACTGTAATATACCATTTTCCTTTATGGATCAAGAGTCATAGGTATGGGAACTAGTGCAGGTAAGAAGTGATTAACTTGTAAATGATTAATATGAGGTGAGAAGTGATTAATTTGTAAGTGATTAATATGATTTCCCACATTTCCCCCTTTTTTGTTTTTAAATGACAGAAATATATACGAATATATTTGTAGAAATGTACCAGAATAATGATCAGCTGGGCTCAACCTGTGACCCAGCCTGTCACAGGGAATGTCTCTCCCATCTGGGGGGTGAGGTTCTATGCCTCACCTCAGTTGGTCCCCACGTTGCTCACCTGAGGTCCCTTGTGACTGTGCCTGTGTTAGGTTGTTCCTCCCGTGAGGAATCTTACCCGTCTCTGGCTAACCAGCCATCTTCTGGGACCAAGCAGGGAGATAAAATATAAAAGAGAGGACAGCCAACAGCAAAGTTCTGGGTAAAATCATAATATACATGATTATATTCTTGTAGCAAATGCAAATGGGGAATCAGTATACAATTTCAAAAAAGTTGTTTAAAAGAAATCACTTATTTCTTTGATGTTATTTCTTGAAAAGTAGCATAAGCATGTGTTGGTTTTAAAAGATCAACAACTGCACTTCATACACATGTTAGGAAAACAGGAAAACAAATACAGAACAGAATTAGACCTATAATTATAGGCCATATCCAGTGAAACCAAGAAAGCCAAGAAGATAATCCAGACATTTGAGAAAATTTATCAATAACATGGTAAATATCATCTATTTGATCTTGAATAGTGTGAGAAAAATCAGACAAATTAAAACAACACATTCCTGGAAATTGTTTACATCCCAGATGTTCTTTTAACAACAGATAATCCATAGTAGCATGATTTTGAAGTACTGCAGTTCATACTTCCCCTAACTCTTGATTAAGTTTGATTAAATCTGACACTATAGTAGTGCTAACAGGTAAATTCAATTGAATATCACGAACTCTTGATTAAGTTCAGATAGTATGGATGCAGTCAAATTTGTTGTTCTACTATAAGCACAGGTTAATCTAGATAGTTCGTTTTGCATCCCAGCAACAAGTCCAGGAGTTGGTAGAAGAAATGCAACAGCAACAGCAATAGCAGAAGGATTCAATAGCTTCAGGTTGTCATTACAGCTGGATGACACAGAGCGAAGTGACCTTGTATGCTGATATCCAGGATGATATATTAAAGCCTGAAGAATGCATCCCATGCCACAAACACCTTGATAATGGGAAGAAAGGGCTTGATGTGTTTTACTATTATATAAAAACACCCAGCCATTTGGAAGTTGAAATCCAAAAGGCCATTTCACTCGAGTAACAGAATTGCAATAGAAGGTATTTGTGTGCAATTAATGCACAAGCGATCTAACACGATAGTAGTGCAAACAGGTAACTTCTATTGAATATCACGAATAAGTATACTAGGAGGATTAATTATATTTATGCCTGAAATATTAGTAAAAACTGAAAAAGGAAGTCCAATGCCTATTAAATTCCTTTTCAGTAATCCGCCAATAGAAGAATCTCCTGCTACGCAGAAGGATGATTTCTGTAAGCCTTGACTTGCGAGCTGTGACCACAAATTAGGTGAGGAATGCTCACGTTCTGGGGCAAGTGATACATTTAAATACACACAACTACTTTTAAATAATGTATCAGGATTCCCTTTCTGGAATTTTTCACAGGTATATTTGCCAATGTCTTCTCGGGTCAATACTGTTTTGTAAATATCATATCTTGTAAATATCATATCAATTATTATCTTTTTTAGGTTGACCAGTGGCATTATGCCATCTGAATTTTCCTCCAGATGTTTGTATATTTCCTCACCACCCTTTGTTCACACTATAGGGCCCACAGGAGTGGAGCAATAGATAAACAACGAAGAACAACTCCACGACCTAAGTACGGAGGATTACTGATACTAGCTGTACTTTCACAAGCTAGAGTAGTGTGTGTAGGCATAACATCACCATCAGGAATAAGAATTGAAGCATCTTTATGCGTGAGGCTTCATTTCTCTGTGGGTGGAATCTGCTGATGTCCTGGAGATGATGGTGTTGGGAGTTCTTCTTTATATCTTAGTTTAATTTGTGTTCCGGGGAGCCAAATCAGGCGCTGATCTTCTGCAACAATACAAACAAACCCTTTGCCCCTCACTTTGATATGACCTTTATACCATTGTGAAGAACCTATTGGAGAATACCATACAGGAACTGCTGCTGTTTTAGAAAAAGAAATATCATCAGAAAAATGCACGTCCATAGCTGATCGCCCATCATCCTTTAAAAGATCAAAATTAAGAATATGTAAAGCATGCATTAATCATTGATTAGCTGTTAATTTTATCATATCAGGGAGTAATCCTTTTTGTTTTAATAAATAATGCTTAAGAGTAAGGTGGTGACATTCAACCAAAGCTTGACCTGTAGAATTGTAAGGAATACCTGTTTTATGAGTAATATTATATAGCTGAAAATTTTTTTTCAGTGTAGAGGAGAGGTAAACTGGAGTGTTGTCAGTTTTTATAGTGGCTGGAATGCCTAGTACTGCAAACACTTGTAAAAGATAAGTAATAACATAATGAGATCATTCTCCTGTTAAAGCTGTGGCCCATGAAGCAGAAGAATAAGTATCAATGGAAACATGAACATGTTTGAGAGTTCCAAATTCAGGAACAGTAGTAACATCCATTTGCCATAGGGCATTAGGACGCGTTCCCTTGGGAACAGTTCCAGCTGGCAAATGAAGAGAGTTCATTTGAGAACAGGTTGAACAAGAATTCAGGATATTTTGAGCTTCAGAAGTGGAGGGAGAAAAACATTTTTGTAAAGAAAAGGAGGGAGCATGAGTCAGGTCATGATAGCGTTGAGCTGGTGAATAGTTAACTAAAGAAACAAGTTTGTCTACTTTATCATTATAATATGATAAAGGACCTGGTAAGTTAGAATGTGATGGTATATGAGTAATAAAGAAAGGGTGTAAACATTGGTGGATACATGCTGTGATTGAGAAAACAAAGTGTTAATAGGAAAGTGTGTAGTTCTTAATGTTGCAGTTTCTAAAAGAGGAACAGAGAAAGCAGCATAAGCAGAGTCAGTAACAATATTGAGAGGACCTGGGAAATCTTGTAGAGCTTGCAATACAGCATAAAGCTCATTCTGTTGTGCAGAAGTAAAAGATGTGTGAAAAGTTTTTGATGAACCAGAACAAGTTACATAGGCTGCTTTAAATGATTTTGTTCTATGAGTAAAACAAGTAGTAGCATGTATTAATAGATGTATAGAAACTTTCTGAGGGAGAATCCATTGATGATGTTGAAAAAAGGAAAATAATTTATTTTTAGGGTAATGGCAGTCAATATTTCCTAAAAAGTCTGAAAGTGCAATTTTCCAATGAGTGTTTTCTTGAAATACTTGCATGATATTTTGTTTAGATAATGGAAGAATAATAGAGTGAGGATCTTGACCGATCATCTGTCTTAATCTCTGTCGCCCTTTAAGGATAACGGAGGCTACTTTGTCAATGTAAGGTTGTAACAAAGGTTTAGTTTCATATTGTAAAAATATCCATTCTGACCACCATCACACTGACAGAGCAATCCTGTGGGAGAATGAGGAGTAAAGCAAATTAATAAAAGCAAAGGTTTGTGTAAGTCAATTTTTGATAATTAAGCTTTTTGAATATGTTGTTCTATCCATTTAAGTTCTTCCTCAGCTTTTGAGGTGAAGTCTCTAGGACTATTAAGATCTGGGGGTCCTTTAAAAATATCAAAAAGGTTTTGTAATTTTTAAATAGGAATACCTAATAAAGATCGAATCCAGTTACTATCTCCTAATAATTTTTGAAAATCATTTAAAGTTTTAAGATGATCTCTTCTTATTTGAATTTTCTGAGGAATTATTGAATTTTCTTGAACTTTATTTCCTAAATAATTCATTGGGTACTGTAGTTGTATTTTATTAGGAGCTATTTGTAAGCCCCATTGTTTTAATTCTACTTCAGTGTCTTCAAGAATAGCAGTAAGAGATAGATGTTTAGGTAGAGCTATGAGGATATCATCCATATAGTGAATGATATAGGCCAAAGGCCATTTGGTACCTATAGGCTGAAGAGCCCTGTGTACATAATTCTGACAAATTGTCAAGCTATTTAGCATTCCTTGAGACAGCACTTTCCACTGAAATCTTTCCTAAGGGGCTTGTAAATTTAAAGAAGGAACAGTAAAAGCAAACTTTTGTCTATCTGTTATAACTAAAGGAATAGTAAAAAAGCAATCTTTAAGATCAATAGCCATGTTCCAATCTTTTGGAATCATAGCTGGAGAAAGGAGACCTTGTTTTAAAGGTCCCATAGGTTTAAGAACTGCATTAATTTGTCTTAAGTCATACAAAAGTCTCCAATTTCCTGACTTCTTTTTTATAACAAATACAGGAGAATTCCATGGGCTTGTGGAAAATTCTAATTTGTCTAACTGAAGTTGTTCTTGAACTAATGTTTGTAAGGCTGCCAATATTTCTTTGTTAAGGGGCCATCGATCCACCCAAACAGGCATCTGAGTAGTCCACTGTAATGGTATCGGAGCTGGCAGCCATGTATCAATGGCCCTTAAGAAAAAGATTGAACCATTGAAGGTTCATCAAAAGACAGTGTGGCATGCCACTGCTGCATTAAATCTCATCCACAGAGATTAATTGCTACATCTACAATGAAAGGTTTTAATAAAGCTACTTGTTTCTTGGGACCTGAGCAGTGTAATGTGGCTGAACTCTGCCATACTTGAGTAGCTGTACCAATGCCTGAAACCTGAATTTGTTTTTCTTGTTTGGGCCAAAATTTCAGCCAGTGTTTAAGAGCAATTACAGACACCTCAGCTCCGGTGTCTAACAAGACTGTGTAAGACTTGCCTTGAATACAGATTTTGCATTGAGGTTTGTCAGATGTAATTTTTGTGTTAAGCCATATTTGTCTGTACTCCCAAATCCACCTTGTCCCCTTTCAAAAGGTGTTGTTGAAGGTGGGAGATAGGGAAGTAAAAGAAATCGAGCAACTCTTTCTCCTTGAGGTATATATAATTCTTTATCAGATGATACCATTATTTTAATTTCACCTGTATAATCTTGATCAATAACTCTGGGTCTTACTATTAATTCCTTTTAGTGTCCAACTACTGTGACCTAAAAATAATCCTACAGAATTAGCTGGCAAGGGACCAAAAATTCCTGTACTAATTGAACTCCTTGTGATGGGTGTAAATATACAGACTGAGGAGAGGCAAGGTCTACAGCGGCACTTCCTTTAGTGGCTGCTTGCAAACCATGCCATGTTCTTCTAACTGGGGAAGATGCCTCTGTATTATTTTCTAGGGCCTCAGAGGCAGGCCTGATTGGGGGTTTAAAGGCTGAGAGATTCATTGATGGGATTTCCATCTTTATCAAATTTTGAATGACATTCATTAGACCAATGTTTCCCTTTTTTACATTTTGGGCAAATGGATGGCAGTTTATTTTTGAAATTTGATTCTTTTGTCCTCTGTTGTGATCAGCAGTCTTTTTTCATATGTCCTTGTTTGCCACAACCAAAACACTTCAAATTTTTTCTACTTCCTTTTAATTTGTCTCTCATGGCAGGTGCCAACAAGTTGGCTTGATATGTGGGAGAGCCTGTATTTATGCAAGCTTTAATACAGTCTTCCAGTGCAGCCCCTGCAGCCTTCAGAGGCTGCAAGACTCGCTGACATCCTGCATTTGCATTATCATAGGCTAACATTTGTAGCAGCATATCCCTTAAGTCTGGATGTGTTACAGTTTTCTCAAGTTATCTTGTCATCTCGCAGCAAAATCAACATATGCTTCATTAAGTCCTTGTCTAAGTTTACTAAAGGGCAAGGCAG
The DNA here is from genome assembly GCA_029783875.1 of Phataginus tricuspis. Lineage (NCBI taxonomy): Eukaryota > Metazoa > Chordata > Mammalia > Pholidota > Manidae > Phataginus > Phataginus tricuspis. The sequence continues at coordinate 17,993 of JAQQAC010004263.1, read as the reverse complement.
GCTTCCCAGCCGCCTGTATTTTCTCCCAGGCTTTCAGACAACACAGACGAACTTGTGTTATTGCTGTGTCATCATAACCAGCCTGTCTCTCTAATTGTAACCAAGCTCCTTGTCCTGTTAATTGTTCAGCAGTTATGAGAACTGGAGGATTGGCATGCTGATTTCTCAAAGCTGTGCTTCTGCTGCGTCACACCACCGTGCTGGAAATTGTAAAAATTGAGAAGTCTAAACAAGTACGAGCCAACAAATCCCAGTCATGAGGAGTCATCCTTTCTTGCTCTGCCACTCCCTTTAAGAGACCCATAACACAAGAAGAAGTAGTACCATAAGAAGAAATAGCTTGCTTAAAATCCTTTAATGTCTTGTAAGGAAAGGGTGCGTAAAGCGCTCTAACTCCCCCTTGTGGGAAGTCAGGATCTTCATTAGGTCCAAAGGAGTTAAAGTGACAGGTGCCACTAAAGGAATTAAATAGGCATCTATATCACCTTCCCTTTGGGCTGTACGTATTCCTGCCGCAAAGGCAGATGCACTTGGAGCAGAAACAGAAGCCTTTTCAAGACAAGAGGGCTGAGCAGGGCTCTCATCCTCAGTGTCCGAAGAGGAGGATGAGGAGGATGAAGAGGAGTCAGACGAATGTGGGGAGGAGGATCATTTACTTGATTCCCCCACATAGTCCAGCACTTCTATCTCTCGCTCCTGCGTACCCGAGTTAGTATGGAGAGTGGGGCCATTTGCAAAGGCTGCAGAGCGAGTGTGGTCAAGTCACCAAGACCAGACAGGCACAGGGATTACATTGCCCTGTCTGTGAACCTTCTTAAAATCTCTTAAAACATTGTCCCAATCAGCCTGTTTAAGAGTTCCCTGTGGAGGCAACCAATCACAATGTCTTTTAATATATTTATGGAGTTGAGCAAAGTCCCTTTTGGACGTTTTCACTCCTGATGTTTTCAGGAGGGAAAGGAGTAATTTTAAATAATCCTCCGGCTTGGTAGTTTTAGTGTTTTGGCCCATTATAGTGTCCCTGACGTCTCAACCCTGTCCCTATGCGCACTTCCCTGGTAGCCTTACAGGATCAAGGATCTTTGGAGCTTCCCTGCTCTGAGTTTCAAGGGTTCCTGTTTGGGCACCACTTGTTGGCTCCTCCCTGCCACCGGCCCGCAGGATAGGGAGGCAACGCGATGAGATATCAAACACCTGAAAGGACCAGTCAGGGGGCTCAAGGCGTAACAGCTCAAGAGTGATGCTGAGAGAGCACCTCTCACATTTATTGATCAGTGAACACAACAGAGGTCCAGGGAAAATCATACTACATAATAATTAATAGACGTCCGGGAAAGACCCCATTACATAGTGACTGATGACCTACTTCTACTTACAGGAAGCAGTGTAGTACAGTCACGTCATGAAAACAAGCATAACCGTAATATACTGTTTTCCTAGCATAACTGTAATATACCATTTTCCTTTATGCATCAAGAGTCATAGGTATGGGAACTAGTGCAGGTAAGAAGCGATTAACTTGTAAGTGATTAATATGAGGTGAGAAGCAATTAACTTGTAAGTGATTAATATGATTTCCCACAAAATAAATGAGTCATTCTGATCCATATAATTATTCTTACACTAGTGTTTCCTAGAGACAAAAAGGATGTGGCCACAGAATTTTAGTAGCTCTAGCTCTCCATTTAAAATATTTCAATATTTCAAAATGAATAACAGAGGTTTACAATTAAGTTTATAAAAATTCCAAACATAATTAAATTTTATTTGTAACACATAAACTGCAGAAAAGGTAGTGATTTGAATGTACATCTTTCAGTAGATTGTATTTTATTGCAGGAGAAATCTCTAGGAAAAGGAAAAATATTGTCTCAGCTATCAGATATCTAATTAGCAGAGATAACTAGTAGAGGTTAGAATAATCATATTGAATAAGTAGCTCTTATCTAAACCTTAGAAATTATTATGTGAACCTTCCAGAGCCCCTAACCCTGCCCTCACCTAAGTCTCAGTTTCATTATCTTCATACATAAAATATACAACCATAGATCTTGAGAGATTGGTGAGATAATCATTCCTGAGAGCAGAAGGATTGATTAGATGAACTTTTGTGGTCTCATCAAATTCCATAATAGGAGCTCAAACATTTTTATCTCCATATATAATTTCCAATATTGAACACAATATTCTCACATGTACAAACCTTCCTGGTTTTATTCTTTCTAGGCCATTTCAACACCAGAAAAAATAAAAGGTGCTCTTTCACATAATTTGGAAGGAAGTTACTCCTCTAATTAATACATTACTTTGAACGAATTCAGAATTATGCTTTCTATTATTTTAACAGAAGCTCCCTTTTGGTTTTCATTGCTGTAATATTCCATGAATTAACTGCTTCAGTTGTGCAGTGGTGGGACAACAAAAAACAACAACATGGTATTGGGTTTTTATTTTAAATCACTCACTCTTGATTATTACAGGTGACTCTCTTATTTCCATGGATTCAGGCTTAATCCCTCACTTTTCACCTAGATGCATACTAACTCTTCTGAAGGGTATGTCTGCCTCTGGTTCATTCCTTGGCTTGTTATCCTTGGCCTGGCCTTCGAAGCCCTAGAAGGTCTGGCACTAACACCCTATGTGCTCTAGAGGACAAGGTATTTTTCCTGTGTGCTGCTTTTCTGCCACTCTTCTTTTGCAAACTTATTCTTCCCAAGATGTCTGTCTGACGATACCCAGTAGCCCCTCAAGCTGCTGCTCTAACAGCATTGCTCTTGGAACATTTTTTTTCTAACTTGAAGTCTTTTCCCCCTCTTTTGTGCTCCCTGAACAATTCATACCTCCCATTGCCCATATCCAGTTCCTCTTTTTAATATAGTTATTTTTGTACCCCATTTCCTCTGAACATAAACTCCCTTAAAGTATGGACAATGTCTTACGTACCTGCATTGTCTACCATGTTTAAAACTGATGCATGGACATAAGCTCAAATATTTATAAAATGAATGAAGAGCTGGGGAGTAGAAGAAGAGTGATCATTTAAAAATAAATGGCTTTTCAAATAGCTCCGTCTTCTGCACCTCTGCAGCACTTTGTCATTCACTCAGTGCTTATGCACGGTGGTCTGAGCTGGTGAGTGCATTTCCCCTGTGAGATCATGAGTTCCTAGAAGGGTAGGAACCTGTCTTACCCATCTTTGTGCCTTTAATACTAGGCACAGTGGTTGTCATATTCTTTTCTGGCTTTTTTATTGATTGGCATTTTTTTTTAAGTAATGAGAATACTTATGATAATGAAATACTTAGCTTACAAAATATTTTATAATAGAAGTAATGAAGGGCTTAATCCATGGAGCAGTTATCTCATTTGTGTTTGGAAGGTTTGGAGCCCAGATGGCAGAGGTACCTAAGAAGATCAATACAAAAGTGTCCCTTATGGCTTGGAAGGTTTGAAAACTCAAAGGACTATTTTTATTGTCATGTAAGGCCCTTTATATCCAATTCCCTTAAGCTTCTATTTTGCAAAAGAGAATCATTAGTTAGTCTAGTAAGGATGACATACACAGTTCTGCACGCTAAAGACAAAGAATAAACATTGAGCTTTTATAGCAACATAGTATCTGCTTACTTCTAAACAAAAGAACTACTATGCAGGCATTATTTCCTTGACAATGAGACTGGAGAGATTTTTAGTTGGTAATTAGAGAAGTTAGGGCCATTTCTGATATGCTTATTTAGTGTAAATGTAAACATTTTCAACTATACCAGTTAATCACCACTTCAAAGATCTGTTTTTAATATTGGTATAACAATTCCTGCATTGAAATCCTAAACACCAGTCTCTTCTCTTGGTAGCTGTGTTCTTGATAATGTTGTTTACATAATTCATCTACTTAAGTACTTAATATTTCAATGTTAATTTAGATTAAATTATAAAAATATTTTGGGTTAATGGCATTCAAATTAATGTAAGTATTCTATATTTTCTTGTCTTTTAGGTGACAATATGAGGTTAACTTTAATTCCTCTCCTCTCACTAAACCAACTTTTACAAATCCTTTCTGTAAAGGCCCAAAAGTACACATTTAGGCTTTTCAGGCTACACAGAGTCTCTGTTGCATATTCTTCTTTTTTCCTTTTATAGACCTTAAATGTAGAATCACTCTTAAGGGCTGTATAAAAATGGACCATAGGCTGGATTTGATCCATAGGCCATAAACTAAATGTTAACATAAACAGAGGGCATAGGAACGCTTACATAACAAGGTTCCTATGGGTGTCTATAATTGCTCAGACCTCATTACTGCTTTTCCTCTGTAACTGAAGGATTTTTCTATCTATATCTTGTCCATATAATTAAAAAATTGAAAACACATAGGAGGTATTTAATGCTAGAGAGTGGCTAGCGCCCTCCCTACACAGACTTACAGAATTATAAATTTTTATTGTTGGGAGAAATTATAGAAATTGTCTAACTTAAACCCTTTATTTATGTTATAGATTATATAACTAAAAGCTCATAAATAAATGTGAGTAACTAACTTACAAATACTGGAGGGATAGCAGGCCTTCAAATGAGTCCTTATGTAATTCACTCAACTAATTGTCACTTAGAATTCTGAAAAATGGGAAGCTTACTTCTGAATCAAAATGCAAAAGAATTACAACTATTTACTGTACAGGACTCACTGGGGGGAAATGCAAAGGGAGAGACCGGAAGGAAGGACACACACCAAAATGGCAACAGAAGTTACCTTATGGGCAGTAGGCAGAGTGGAGTGGGATTTTCACATTTTATCTGATATATTTCTGTGCCTTTTTTTTCTTTTTTAAACACTGAGAATGTATCCATAAATTACATGTGTTTAAAAGAACCTGTTAAATGCTTGAGGTTCAGTTTCAACCACTAACTCTCTGGATGACTTTGGGTCTTTCCCTTTAGCTTTATTCTCTTCCCTCAGCAGCAAGTTGCCTATTTTCAGGGCAGTCAGAAATAAGTCAGATACCTGCCTGCTCTTCTGCCTAGTAGAAATTTCCACTCAACCAGAAGCCTTCTGCATGCATGCCTTACACTCACCAATAAAAGACACCTAAAACTGAACTGTCTCCCTCAAATGGGCTCTCCTTCCCACCTGCGGTATTTCCACCTGTTCTACCACCACCATTCTCCTCATCATCCAGGACAGAAACTTTAGAGTCAAATTTGATTTTTCTCTTTTCCTGTACATCCCATCCTCCAACTCTAGTCAGTTACTTACAAAGTCCTACTGATTCTTCCTTTGTAGTGCTCTCAGGATTTTCTTTCTACTCCTAGCACAACCATTCTGATTCAGCCCCTTTTCACTTCACTCCTAGGCTTGGCTAGTACATTCTGTTTGGTCTCCCTGAATCAAGCTCTCCTCTCTAGATACTCTACATATGGAATCTAAAATAATCTCCTTGGTTTAATCATTTGTCTCTCTTGTTTGAAAACTTTCAATGGCTCTCCATATTTCATACTGCAACTTTCAAACCCCTATAGCTCATAGTCAAGGTTTTTCAAAATCTTTCATTGCTTCCTAACCAGTTCTTTACAGCCAGACTGGTCTATTAAATCCTGATCATTCCTGCAGCCATGCCTTTGCCTACACTGAATGTTTTCTCCCCTATTTAACAAATTGTAGCTACTCTTTAAGTCCCAGCTGAAATTTTCACTTATCCATGTGACTTCCCCTGACCTCCATATCCCAGTGATTACAGGTTCTGGTGAATTATAGTACCTAGAGTCTGTATCTCTTTTAGTATTTAATTATCACCTCCCCTTTAATGCATATTCTTTCTTTCTACCTATCACTGTCATGTTCTGGAGACAATGTTTATACATCTGTGGCTCCCACAGTACTCAGCCCTGGGTTGTGCAAAAAATGGGTACTATACATAAAAAGCCAGAGGAAAAAGTTTTGGACATAACTGAGGGACCAAATAATAATAGTTAATACTCATATATACACTAGGCACATATAGAAGGGCTTTACATGTATTATCTCATCTAAATCTCACAATCTTATGGGATGGTAACTATCATAATCCCCACTTTACAGATTAGGAAATTGAGCCACAAAGCTAATAAATGACAGACCTGGGCTCAAACTCAGGCAGTCTAGATCCAGAATCTTTACTCTTAACCAATGAAATGAGGACAGGGACATGTTACTATAAAGAAGATGGACTAAAAATGATAGGAAAATGATAGAATAGAGGTTAAAGACTTAAATGACCAAACTAAAAAAGACAGGTAAGGAAAAAGAATAAGGGAAATTCCAAGTAAAAGACTGGAGAAGGGAGAACAATATTAAGAAGGAAAAGGAGGACAAGGAATAGTTAACAAACAAAAGATAAAAACAGAAAATCAGTCAACACAGGGTATGGAAATGAGAGGCCAGGAAGTCCTTGAGGAAAATGCTGCCAGGTCAGGCAGGATGCAGAGAACAAATGAAGAAAGGCGGTTATTAACAATATAGTGAAGGTGCCACGGTAAGTGTTGGGCTCTGGCCCGGCATTCTCTGGAGCTTCTGCTCTGGGCTGAGACCAACGCATGCCAGCATCCCATCTGTGCAGCTACAGAGCTCACATATGCTGATGTTTGTGGTGGTGTTCACCACTGAATTCTGAGTCCCTAAAGGAAAAACTCTCAGATGGCTCTGGTTGCTGAGTTATGGAAACTTCCAGGTCCACAGGTGCAGCTGTGACCTGAGTCAGGGAACCTGCTTGGGATGTGGAAGTGTCCCCTGAGGGTGCACTGAAGATGGAGCTGGGGTCTCCTTCAGGGCTGTAGGATGTCGTGCCTCTGCAGGGAGTTCTGTGGTTTTGGTGAGCTCCGTGTCCGTAGGATGAACTGTGACACTGGGTATTGAATGTTGACCTTTATCCTTACTTGGAGTTGGAACTGTTCCCTCCTGATGGAGTTGATGTTGAACTACAATCTGCTCAGCTGGCTGAGGAGGCTGAGCTGGGGTCTCCTGCACATTTGGGGAAGGTTCAGTCTCTGTAGTGGCCCCTGGAGTTACAGTAAACTCCAGGTCCAAAGGCTGAACTGTGACCTCAGCCAAGGTTGGAAGCTGCACCCGAACCTGCTCTGGATGCGGACGTGTCACCTCAGGGTAATTTGGAGGAGCTGCAGGGTCCTGTAGGACTGTAGGATGGCCGACCTCCTCAGCAGGTTCTGGAGTTATAGGATGTTCCAGGTCCGAAGGTTGGACCGTGGTACTGAACGATGTATGCCGAGCGCGATGCTGGCCTAGAGGCGGAGGTTCCAGAGTCAGGGTGAGTGCCAGGCCGCCAGGGTCCACAGGGACACTGGGTAAGTCTGAATGCTGAGCCTGATTCTGTCCCACAGCTGGAACTGTCACCTCATCATGGACTGGAGGTTGTGCTACAACTTCCTCAAATGGGTCTGGAGGCCGAGCTGGAGACTCCTGCTGGGTTGGAGGAGATTCTGCCCCATTAGAGGGCTCTGGAGGATTAGATGGACTTCCTCCTGGACTGGAGGCTCAGCCTCATCAGGAGTGTAGGAAGGCTCAGCCAGGGCCGCCTGCAGGTCTGCGGAGTTTTCATCTGCCTCAGGGGGCTCTGGAGGCTGAGAGGAAGCCTCCTGCTGAAATGGGAGTGGTTCTAGCTCTTCAGGGGGCTCTGGAAGCTGATCCTGGGAATCCACCTGGGGAGGAAAAGTTCAGCCTCCTCAACTTTCTGTCCACAATGAATGGGGACACTTTTGTGGGAGAAAGCTTCAAGTTCCTCAGGGGCCTCTGGAGGTTGCTGTGGGCCACCCAGAAACTATACACGTAGCTTCTCCTCAGCATAGACGACAACCCTACTGGGATCTAAATAATCATCCTGCAATTGGGGTTTTAGATGTTTCTTTGCAAATCGGCCTGGAGTTCCATTAAGAACTTTGGTAAGTCGTCGATGCTGAGCTAGATCTTTCTTCAGGTTTGGAAGTGAAACAATAAACCTTGTTGGTTTTGAACTATCACTACTTAGAGGTGGAACAAGTATTTCAAATGACTGGTGTTCAGCCTGATCTACATTTAGAGTTTTAGTCTCACTTTTGAGTCAAGGAGGCAGATATAAGACCTGATTCTGGTCCCAATTTATGACTGGAACCACCTCTGGGAGACTTTGATGCTGGCTAGGCTTGTCCCAGTGATCTGGTCCTGGGGGCAGCTCTCCAGCTGAACCTGTGTACAGGAAAGGAACCACAGTATACATCAGTTGTTGATGTGGATGGGGAAATTCAAGAGGGAGATTGGAGGGATCTGAAGACCAGGACACGGTTGGCCCTGGGGTTCTGGGGGTCAGCTGCACAGGGTCCAGGGCCCAACCTGGAGGCTGAGCTCCCTGGACCAGCAGCCACAATGGTAGCCACACAAGAAGCCACGGGGCCCAGAAACGCAGCCAGGACATACCAGCAAAGGCTCCAGGGCACACTGAGCCAGAGGACCAGAGCAGCTCCCTGAAGCCAGAGCAGAACCATTATGACAGCTCTCTGATGCTCACACATCCTTAGCAACCACGTGCCCCTCCCCCACCTAGTCCCACCCTGTATTTATGACACATCAGGCTCAGGCTGAGATCGGCTGCACACCACCTGAGCGAGTCCTTTCTCAGAATCATGGAGTCCAAGCATCCCCTCCCCAAGCAAAGGCTACAGATACCTCCCCCCAGATCCCCCTTCCCACTGAGAGAGACAGGATTGGGGCTGCACACCTGGGTGGCCCTGGCTTCTGGCAGCCCAGGGATAGTGGGGGTTGGTTAAGAGAAGGGTAACGGTGGAGGTGGTGCAGAGTTTCCCAAGGAAGCCACCGGGTCTGGCATCATGGGAAATTCAAAAGTGCTCCTCCAGTCCTGGCAATCAGATCTCTTCCTCTTCAAAGCTAAAATCTGAGACATTCTGTTCCAAGAAAAGCAGCTTACCTGCAAAACAAACCCCTATTCAGGTGGTGGAGAGGGAAATACACTTTACAGTTATTCTAAAATGTTGCCATTTTCTTTAAACTCTCAGTATATCCATATCTGATTATTAATTCACCAGTCTATAACATGAGGACTACCACTGAATCAGTGATGAGTCCAAAGTTGCTATAGGAAGGGCTCGGGGGGTTAAACAATCCATTCTGGGAAAGAGGGTCTGAAACCTCTTTCAGTCACTAGTGAATAGCTCTCTACATTGGCGTGGGAATCCCTCCCCATCCCACCGTCGCTCATCACAGCCATTAGCCTACAAGAACACCACTGCTTCTCAGAGGTCTACCCATTGCGCACTCATGGAGAAGATATATAGGATGTTTAAGTCAGGATGGTTAAATGACATTCTTGAAATATTGTAACCAGCACCCAGTTGCTTCCTTCACAGCCCTTCTGTATAATCTACTGAATTTCAGTCTTTATTTGTTGTCTGGTACAACCTCTAGCATGTAAGCGCCAAGACAGAAGGGGCTTCATCTTATTCCTAGTGCCTAGTACACAAATGGTTTTTAAGTGGGGTTGATTCCCAGCTGGCCTCATTTAGAAATGAATCTGTTGTTACAATCAGGTTTCTGAAATCTTTAGCGTCAATACTGAATCCCTTTCTCACAAGAAGCTAGACTTCTTAAAGCCCAAACTTGGATAAGTTTGAAATATCTTTGACTGATTTTTTTTTTTTTTTTTTAGGAGAGCAAGGCAGAGGCTTTTATTTAGAGAAGGCAAGAGGGCAGAGCTCCTGGCTCAGGCCAGGAGGGGACAAGAGAGCCCCGGGGTGGTGCATTGTCTAGGGGATTTATAGGCAGTTGAGAGACAAAGGGCTAGGGATGTACACTTGATAAGTGGTCCCAAATACCTTTTGAAGAAACACAGATTCTTATTAGTCTTCCTGGTTATTTACAAGAATTTTACTGCTCTGATTTCCTCCCAGGATAGCAGCTTCCTGGTGTGGGAGCATATAACTCAAGACTGCCTGCTTTGCTCCCAAGGTGGGCTGAGTTATTGTCTGTTTGTTAAGAAACTTCAACTAATTGGGTCTTAAGATGGAATCCTTCCTGTTTTTACTATGTTGTTTTGGGCTTGCTTGCTACATTGCCTAAGTTGCAACAAATCATTTGTTTAGGGCTGGGGGAAGAAAAACAGCACTTCGGTAAAGTTAGAGAAATAAGCTGGGCCCCCTAGTAGGTCAAAGAAAATCTCACAATGGATTATCTTGCTTTTGTTTTCTTCCAGAGGCCCTCACCCTATTCTGTCTAAGCCCATGGTCCCTGTCTCATTCCCCCCTCTACAGATGGAGACCCTAGCTACTGCTAGGAGAAAGGGGATGATGACCGCTCTGGCTGCTTCATGCTGTGAAGGGGCGCCGTTAGGGGTGCAGTTAGGTCTCCATCAGTGGTTGGTCGGGAGGGCCTTGGAAGATGGGCACTTCCATCCTGGGTTCTACTTCTATCACCATTTGCAGTCTTATGGCTTCCAGGCAAGATAGAACAAACTGTATTATTAGGTTAAGTAGCAACATCTGGAGTTGAATTTTCCATTCTGGAAGAACAGACTTGATAAGGAGATTAAAGTATGCATGGCTGAATATGAGGATTAGAAATAGTAAAACTCTAATTTAGAATCATAGGCAGATATCTTGGGGAAACTAGAATTCTGGATGTAGTCTATGTCCCAAAGACTAGCATTAGGACCCTGTATAGATAAGGCTGCATTATTGAAACAACTCTCTTCTCTAAAATCACCCTCATTTTTATTAGAAGTAACCAGATTAAAATAATTAACACTTGGCTTGATTATTTGCATAAGTGCAGCAAGAAGAGCAATTGATTACATGGGCTCTTTTAAATGTGCTTTGCTGGAACTTTTTGTAAGGAATTTCAGATTGCACTTTTAAAGGCCTCTCAAGGCCAGAAAGCCAAGCCAGACTTGCCATCAGGTTTTGCCTGTAGTACCTGTAGATTTGGGTGAATTCCTCTCTTCTTGATGTCCCCAAGTCCTTGACTGGTTTTTTAAAAATTGAATTTAGAATATTATTTTGCACAGAAACACTTCAAAGACTTTTCTCAGATCATAAGCACCTTTTCTTTCTCTACTTCCTACCTTTCAAAGCAAACTTCTCAAACTTTGGCAGGAGTTAAATATAGCTAACACTGGAGCAATGCAGGGCTTAGAGGTGTTGACCCTCATGCAATTGCAAATCAGCATACAACTTTTGATTCTCCCAAAACTTAACTGCTAATAACCTACTGTTGACCATACCAACAACATACTCAATTAATACACACTTTGTATATGTATTATATACCGTATTTTTACAATAAAATAAATAGTTTCAATTTGTAGCAAATCTCTAAAAACTTTTTCTAATATATTTATGAGGAAAAAACCCACATATAAGGGGACCCAGGTAGTTCAAACCTGGGCAGTTCACAAAGGTCAACTGTAATCTAGCCCCAAGTTAAGCTCTCAACGACATGAAACACATTTTCTGGTCCTTTTTTTTAACATCCTAGTGTAATACATTAGTATTTTGTTTCAGAAGTTACTTTGGCAACTTAATCCTTAATTCAGGGCATCCATATAATTAATTTATAGAAAGGTTCTTCAGCAACACATTTCACACAAGATATATAGGATATTGAGATCAGGGTTATACACCTTATCTGAAAGGCATAATAGTCTCCAATTGCTGTAGCATACTCACAGTGCTATAGTTACTTTATTTCCCAAATCCCTAGGATCATGATTGAGGGAAGTCCTAAAAGGCCGGTGTCCCCTCCTGTGTCCACAACTGTAGCTGTACTCTGATGGCCCTCAATCCTGCTCTCCAAATTTTAAATACAGAGTCAGAGCCAAGGGGCAGAACTCCCCAGGAAAAGCCCCAGAAATTCCCTGCAATCAAAAGCAGTTGCAAAGTTCCCCATTTTCCAAAGGATGATATAGTTGACTGCATGCGCCAAATGTCTCCAAATCCTGCTGTTTGCTTTGAATTATGGCCACACCGCATAGACACCCCTTAAACATTTATCTCTACATATTTACATTAAATTCTGAAATTCCTCCTCAGTTCTGGCTTCTGTGGTCTCTTCACAGCATCTATACTCCACAACTATTTTACCACTTTTTGAAATAAAGTTAACAAGAATCAATTCAGAATTCTTGTTCTAACACTTCCTGTGTACAATAGAAGCACCCAATAATTAGACATTCTTTTAATTTCTAAAAGTGGAAAATAAGAGCATTTTCCTAGAAGTAACCTCATCTGACACTTCAGTTTCTATCATAACTATTTGCAGGAAATTACATGTGAAGTATCAACTGTGTTTCAAAAAACTTTATGATCTTAGAGAGAGGAACTAAGGAATAACAACACAGGATGTAAAAATTGTGGAAACAAAAATGTTCAATTACAGTAAGGCATTACATGGGGGTCAAAGTGAGTTCAAACCTAGAGTGGACACCATTGGTCTACAGTAGATACATTATATTAGAAGCAAGGCAAGTATCTACTCCCTGGAAACCAAAATCCCACCAGATACAATGAACAAAGCTTTGAAAAGAGTGCATTTGAACAATTTATTGGCAGAAATTGGTCCATGTACTTTATTGAAACACAACTTTCTGGAAGGCAAACTAGAGCCACAGGCTTTTTGGTCTAAGTAGTTTTAAGTGTGTACAAGGATATCTAATTAGGGAGAGGCAAACAGTTCAAACATTTAGTCTGGTTCTTGAAGGCCGTTACTCAAGAGTTGACAGCTGATGGAGATTCTACCTGATGACCAGGTAAGTAAACCTTCCCTACAAGGGAGGCCCAGGCTGGAAGTATAAGAGCAAGCCATGATAACTCTTTTATTTTATTTTATTTTATTTATTTTATTTTGGTATGATTAATCTACAGTTACATGTGCAACATTATGGTTACTAACCTCCCCACTTCATCAGGTCCACCCCAATTACCCCATTACAGTCACTGTCCATCAGCGTAGTGAGATGCTATAGAAGCACTACTTGTCTTCTCTGAGTTGTACAGCCCTCCCCGTGCCCCCCCTACCTTACGTCTGCTAATCGTAATGCCCCTTTTCCCCCTTGTCCCTCCCTTCCCACCCACCCTCCCCAGTCCCTTTCCCTTTGGTAACTGTTAGTCCGTTCTTGGGTTCTGTGAGTCTGCTGCTGTTTTTTTCTTTCAGTGTTTTTCTTTGCTCTTATGCTCCACATATGAGTGAAATCATTTGATACTTGTCTTTTTCTGCCTGGCTTATTTCACTGAGCATAATACCCTCTAGCTTTATCCATGTTGTTGCAAATGGTAGGATTTGTTTTCTTCTTATGGCTGGATAATATTCCATTGTGTATATGTACCACATCTTCTTTATCCATTCATCTACCGATAGACACTAGGTTGCTTCCATTTCTTGGCTATTGTAAATAGTGTTGCGGTAAACATAGGGGTGCCTATATCTTTTTGAAGCTGGGCTGCTGCATTCTTTGGGTAAATTCCTGGGAGTGGGATTCCTGGGTCAAATGGTATTTCTATTTTGAGGTTTTTGAGGACCCTCCACACTACTCTCCACAATGGCTGAACTAATCTGCATTCCAATAAGCAGTGTAGGAGGGTTCCCTTTTCTCCACATCCTCGCCAACATTTGTTGTTGTTTGTGTTTTGGATGTTGGCCATCCTTACTGGTGTGAGGTGATATCTCATTGTGGTTTTAATTTGCATTTCTCTGATGATTAGAGATGTGGAGCATCTTTTCATGCGCCTGTTGGCCATCTGAATTTCTTCTTTGGAGAAGTGTCTATTCATGTCCTCTGCCCATTTCTTAATTGGATTGTTTGCTTTTTGTTTGTTAAGGTGTGTGAGTTCTTTATGTATTTTGGATGTCAACCCCTTATCGGATACATCATTTATGAATATATTCTCCCATACTGTAGGATGTCCTTTTGTTTTACTGATGGTGTCCTTTGCTATACAGAAGCTTTTCAACTTGATATAGTCCCACTTGTTCATTTTTGCTTTAGTTTCCCTTGCCCGGGAGATACATTCATGAAGAAGTCGCTCATGTTTATGTCCAAGAGATTTTTGCTTATGTTTATTCTAAGAGGATTATGGTTTCATGACTTACATTTAGGTCTTTGATCCATTTTGAGTTTACCTTTGTGTATGGGGTTAGACAGCAGTCCAGTTTCATTCTCTTACATGTAGCTGTCCAGTTTTGCCAACACCAGCTGCTGAAGAGATTGTCATCTCCCCATTGTATATCCAAGGCTCCTTTATCAAATATTAATTGACCATATATGTTTGGGTTAAAGTCTGGATTTTCTATTCTGTTCCACTGGTCTGTAGGTCTGTTCTTGTGCCCATACCAAATTGTCTTGATAACTGTAGCTTTGTAGTAGAGCTTGAAGTCAGGGAGCATAATTCCTCCTGTTTTATTCTTCCTTCTCAGGATTGCTTTGGCTATTTGGGGTCTTTTGTGATTCCATATGAATTTTAGAACTATTTGTTTCACTTAATTGAAGAATGCTGTTGGTATTTTGATAGGGATTGCATTGAATCTGTAGATTGCTTTAGGTAATATAGCCATTTTGACAATATTTATTCTTCCTAGCGAAGAGCATGGGATGAATTTCCATTTGTTAGCGTCCTCTTTAATTTCTTTTATGAGTGTCTTGTAGTTTTCAGGGTATAGGTCATTCACTTCCTTGGTTAGGTTTATTCCTAGGTATTTTATTCATTTTGATGCGATTGTGAATGGAATTGTTTTCCTGATTTCTCTTTCTGTTAGTGCATCTTTAGTTAGGAAAGCAACAGATTTCTGTGTGTTAATTTTGTATCCTGCAACTTTGCTGAATTCAGATATTAGTTCTAGTAGTTCTGGAGTGGAGTCTTTAGGGTTTTATATGTACAATATCATGCTATCTGCAAATAGTGATAATTTAACTTCTTCACCAATCTGGATGCCTTGTATTTCTTTGTTTTGCTGTGGCTAGGACCTCCAGTACTATGTTGAATAACAGTGGGGAGAGTGGGCATCCCTGTCTTGTTACCGATCTTAGATGAAAAACTTTCAACTTCTCATTGTTCAGTATGATGTTAGCTGTGGGTTTGTCATATATGGCCTTTTTGATGTTGAGGTACTTGCCCTCTATACCCATTTTGTTGAGAGTTTTTATTATGAATGGATGTTCAATTTTGTCAAATGCTTTTTCAGCATCTATGGAGATGATCATGTGGTTTTTATTCTTCTTTTTATGATGTGGTGGATGATGTTGATGGATTTTTGAATGTTGTACCATCCTTGCATCCCTGGGATGAATCCCACTTGATCATGGTGTATGATCTTCTTGATGTATTTTTGAATTCAGTTTGCTAATATTTTGTTGAGTATTTTTGCATCTCTGTTTATCAGGGATATTGGTCTGTAATTTTCTTTTCTTGTGGGGTCTTTGCCTGGTTTTGGTATTAGAGTGATGCTGGCTTCATAGAATGAGTTTAGAAGTATTTCCTCCTCTTCTATTTTTTAGATAACATTAAGGAGAATGGGTATTATTTCTTCTCTATATGTACGGTAAAATTCAGAGGTGAATTCATCTGTCCCGGGGGTTTTGTTCTTAGGTAGTTTTTTGATTACTGATTAAATTTCTTTGCTGGTGATTGGTATGTTTAGGTTTTCTGTTTCTTGCTTGGTCAGTCTTGGAAGGTTGTATTTTTCTAAGAAGTTGTCCATTTCTTCTAGGTTTTCTAGTTAGTTAGCATATGATTTTCATAGTATTTTCTTATAATTCTTTGTATTTCTGTGAGGTCCATCGTGATTTTTCCTTTCTCATTTCTGATTGTGTTTATGTGTGTAGATTCTATTTTTCTCTTAATAAGTCTGGATAGGTGGTTATCTATTTTGTTTATTTTTTCAAAAAACCAGTTCTTGGTTTCATTGATTTTTTTTTATTGTTTCATTCTTCTCAATTTTATTTATTTATTTCTCTAATCTTTATTATGTCCCTCCTTCTGGTGACTTTGGGCCTATTTGTTCTTCTTTTTCCAATTTCAGTAATTGTGTCTTTAGACTATTAATTTGGGAATGTTCTTCCTTCTTTAAATAGGCCTGGATTGCAATAAACTTTCCTCTTAGAACTGCCTTTGCTGCATCCCACAGAAGTTGTGGCTTTGTATTGTTTTTGTCATTTGTCTCCATATATTGTTTGATCTCTGTTTTAATTTGGTCGTTGACCCATTGATTATTTAGGAGCATGGTATTAAGCCTCCCTGTATTTGTGAGCCTTTTTGTTTTCTTTGTACAATTTATTTCTAGTCTTATACCTTTGTGATCTGAGAAGTTGGTTGGTAGGATTTCAATATTTTTTAATTTACTGAGGTTCTTTTTGTGGCCTAGTATGTGGTCTATTCTGGAAAATGTTCCATGTGCACTTGAGAAGAATGTGTATCCTGCTGTTTTTGGGTGTAGAGTTCTGTAGATGTCTGTTAGGTCCATCTGTTCTAGTGTGTTGTTCAGTGCTTCTGTGTCTTTACTTATTTTCTGTCTGGTTGATCTGTCCTTTGGAGTGAGTGGTGTGTTGAGGTCTCCTAAAATGAATGCATTGCTTTGTATTTCCTCCTTTAATTCTGTTAATATTTGTTTCACATATGTCGGTGCTCCTGTGTTGGGTGCATATATATTTATAATGGTTATATCCTCTTGTTGGACTGACCCCTTTACCATTATATAATGTCCTTCTTTATCTCTTGCTACTTTCTTCGTTTTGAAGTCTATTTTGTCTGATACAAGTACTGCAACACCTGCTTTTTTCTCCTTGTTGTTTGCATGAAATATCTTTTTCCATCCCTTCTCCTTTAGTCTGTGTATATCTTTGGGTTTGAGGTGAGTCTCTTGTAAACAGCATATGTATGGGTCCTGCTTTTTTATTCATTCTATTACTCTGTGTCTTTTGATTGAAGCACTCAGTCCATTTACATTTAGGGTGATTATTGATAGATATGTACTTATTGCCATTGCTGGCTTTAGATTCGTGGTTACCAAAGGTTCAAGGGTAGCTTCTTTACTATCTAACAGTCTCACTTAACTCTCTTGGTAAGCTATTATAAACACAGTCTGATGATTCTTTATTTCTCTCTCTTCTTCTTCTTTGTCTTCCATTCTTTATATACTAGGTGTTTTATTCTGTACTCTTTTACATTTCCTTAGACTGTTTTTGTGGATAGTTGATTTTACTTTTTGCCTTTACTTAGTATTTGAATGGCCTGCTTTCTGTGCTATGACTTTATTTTCTGTCATGAGATCTTTTTACCCTTAGGAGTGCTTCCATCTAGAGCAGTCCCTTTTAGATATCCTGTAGAGGTGGTTTGTGGGAGGCAAATTCCCTCAGCTTCTGCTTGCCTGGGAATTGTTTAATCCCTCGCTCAAATTTAAATAATAATCGTGCCGGATACAGTATTCTTGGTTCAAGCTAATTCTGTTTCATTACGTTAAATATATCATGCCATTCTCTTCTGGCCTGTAAGATTTCTGTTGAGAAGTCTGATGATAGTCTGATGGGTTTTCCTTTGTAGGTGATCTTATTTCTCTCTCTAGCTGCCTTTAATACTCTGTCCTTTTCTTTGATCTTTGCCATTTTAATTATTATGTGTTTTGGTGTTTTCTTCCTTGGGTCCCTTGTGTTGGGAGATCTGTGGGCCTCTGTGGTCTAAGAAGCTATTTCCTTCCCCATCTTGGGTAAGTTTTCAGAAATTATTTCTTCAAAGACACTTTCTATCCCTTTTTCTCTCTCTTCTTCTGGTACTCCTATAATGTGACTATTGTTCCGTTTGGATTGGTCATACAGTTCTCTTAAAATTCTTTCATTCCTAGAGATTCTTTTATCTCTCTCTGCCTCAGCTTCCCTGTATTCCTTTTGTCTGATTTCTATTCCATTAACAGTCTCCTGCACCTTTTCCATTCTGCTCTTAGGCCCGGCAATCACTTGTCTGATTTCTGCATT
>JAQQAC010004253.1:14507774-14564048 GCA_029783875.1 Phataginus tricuspis | reverse complement strand
AATGCAAAGTAAACCACAATGACACCCCTTGCACACATGGCAATGGCCACACTCAGGAAAACTGAAAATCATATGTTGCCAAGGATGTAGAGGAATTGAAGCCCCTAAACTTTGCTTGTGGAAATGTAAAACGTGCAGCCTGTGTAGAACAGTTTGGCTTTTCCTGATAAAGATAAAATACAATTACCTAATTGTGGGAAAACACCCACTCCTAGATAAATAACTCAAAGAAATGAAAATGCTTTTCAAACAGAACCCAGCCCAAGAGTTCTTGGCAGCACTGCTCACCACAGCAAAAAGGTAGAAACAACTCAAATGCCCATCAAGGTGTGAATGGATGGACAAAATGGGGTTGATCCATAAACTGCATTATTTTGCCATATAATGAAATAAGTAAAAATGGTCCACATCCACTTTGAAATCAGTACTGGGGGGAGGGCATCCTCAGAAACTCAAACATAAAATTAACATATGATCAGCAATTCCATTTCAACAAGGACATCTGCCCAAAACATATGAAAGCAGGGACTTAAGATATTTGCACACCCATGTTCACAGCTTCAAGACTCACAACAGCCAAAGGGTGGAGATGACCCAGGTGTCCACTCCTGGGCGCTACTCACCTTGCAGGAGTTCAGGTGTGATTAGGAGGTACCTGGGAGGCTTCCTCTGTAGCCACTGGGTCTTGGGTGCTGGGATGACCTGGAGTAGAAAGAGTGGAATTTTTTAATCCCAAATTTCCACACCACTCCACCAAACACCTATTAGAACTAAAAAGGAAATGAACAAAGTGTTGTCTCTACACGGTGGAGTAAACAACGAAGTCGTGGCACCTGCTGCATGGATGGACCCTAAAGCCATTATGCTCAGTGAAGTGCAACACACAGACAAATATTATGTGATCCCACGCATGTCAGGTCCTGGAGAGCCCAACTGAGGTAAAGTCTCCAGAACAGTTTCAGGAAAAGGAAATGGGATCAGAATGGAAAGATGTGTGCACACAGCTGGGGCGGGAGGTGACAACTGCAGTGGGTCTGTGCACTGGATTATCATGTGGAGGCCCTAATAAGTCCTTAATTTGGAGTCAGATGATGGCTCCCTGGAAATGTGTATCTATTTGGGGTAGGGGCCAAGAGGATGTGTGAAGCAGCAGGTGCACTAAAGTGGGAGGCTGGAGAATTTGTGTAAAGAGTGTTTGTACTGACACTGCAAGTTTTCTGTATGCTTGAAATCGATGGAAAGTAAATTACTTTGCAGAACAACCATGTCAGTCCTGACCAGAAAAGCAGAGCAGGCATCACACCCATCACAGAGGCCAAGCCCTCCCAGTCCAGTGCACCTGAAGTGGGGCGCTACTCACCTTGTAGGAGTTCAGGTGTGATTAGGAGGCACCTGGGAGGCTTCCTCTGTAGGCACTGGGCCTTGGGTGCTGGGACGACCTGGAGTAGAAAGAGTGGAATTTTTTAATTCCAAATTTCCACACCACTCCACCAAACACCTATTAGAACTAAAAAGGAATTCAAGAAACTTGCAGGATACAAAATCAATACACAAAAATCATTTGCTTCTGTTCACTAATAACCAACCATCAGAAAGAGAGATTAAGAAAGCAATGCCATTTACAACTGCATTATAAAGAATACAGTACCTAAAAACAAACTGAACCAAGGGGGTGGAGGCCTGAGCTCTGAACACTGCGGATGTGAACGGGAAGAGCTAGTGTCTTGCCAATGGGTTCCAGCCCCGGATTTCTGTATGCTTGAAATTGGATTCCATGTGGATTCAATGTGACCAAAGAAACTGACAGCAAAACATTCTTTGGGGTGAAAGGGTTTATTACCCAGCTTGTTCTCCCGGCCATAGGTCGAGCATCTCTGCCTCTGCCCAGAGCACTGGGCTGAGCTCTCTATATACTGGAATAATACCTTACTGCCTAAAGGTGTGGAAGCGGTAACCTAGCAACAGGCCAGTTACATCATCAGGTGATTAAAGTTCAGTGAGGTTCCTGGCCATAGGAACCCCAGCTTCCCCACAGCTGGGTTATTACAAGTCCCCTCCGCCCACAACAACGTGCAGACTCCGTGCCACCCCCACCAAAATTCCATCCACTTCTCACAGAGGTAAACACCCTACAGTTTGGATGGAACCACACAGGACCCCAACCCCACAGCCATCCTGAGAAAGCAGAGCCGGGGCATCGCGCCCAGACCTCTCACTATACTGCGGAGCTGCAGCAACAGAGACCCCGCGTGGAGCCTAAGCAGACGCGGGTGTGGAACGAGGAGACCGGGCGCCCTCCATCCCCCAAACCCGCTCTGCCTGAGGAGACAGCTCACAAAGCCCTGGAGCCCAGACCGCGGGTGGAGGCCGCCCTCAAGAAGACAGGGTGGGTCAGCGCCGCGCTGTGCCCAGGGGGCCTCCCAGGCGGCCCCAACCCCGGGGACCCTTCTCAGGAACACGTCCCATGTGCCCGGCGCACAGCAAGGCCTGCGCCCTGGCAAGCGGGCCATTCAGCAACAAAGTTCCCTCCCCCTCATTCCCGTCTCAGTGCCTCGTTAGGAAGGAGGCCTGGAGCCCGGAGAGCGTCCTGCAGGTGCTGCCAATCCACCCGCCGCACGGGGCGCGGGACGCGCGGCGCGGAGACACGGGTTCCCGGGGTCGCGCTGGACGCCGCGCGCCTGCCCCGGCCCAGCCGCGCCCCGAACTTGTACTGAGCACTGCTCGCCGCACCCGCACCGCGAACTCACCCGCGCCAGACTCGCTCCCAAACTCCGCAAAGACCCAGTTCCCCGCCGAAGTCCCTTCCTCCCCAGCCCCTGAAGAGGAGCGCTCGGCAGGCAGCACACGGGAAGCCTCTCCTTACCTCTCCGTCCCGCAGCTCCTCAGGAAACCGA
This sequence comes from Phataginus tricuspis, assembly GCA_029783875.1. Taxonomy (NCBI): domain Eukaryota; kingdom Metazoa; phylum Chordata; class Mammalia; order Pholidota; family Manidae; genus Phataginus; species Phataginus tricuspis. The sequence goes on along the minus strand of JAQQAC010004253.1, from coordinate 14,561,154 downwards.
GCTGTCACTGCAGACGCGGCCGGCGGCGTCCCGGGGCCGCAGCGGGGCGGGAGGAATCCCGGCTCCAGTCAGTGCCAGGAAGGAAATCCAAGGGCCTAAGTGCGCATGCGCCACACAGGTCCGCAAAGAGGGCAGAGGCGCAGGGCTACGGTGGGCGGTGCAGGACATGCGCTCACAGCTCAGGGAAGGTGGCGCCGCCTCGTGGCTAAATTTGGGAAATTCAAACTCAATGGGCACGAATTTCTTGTGTCTTCTCAAATTTGTTGGAGACCATACGAATGAAATAAAGGCAGACACAGGCTTTAAAACTTCCACCAAAATTCACTACAAATTCTCCATAGACAAATTTTAGGTGCAAAATTATAAAAATTCTAGGTAAAACCAAGAAAATCTACACAATCTTGCTGATGACTTTTAACATCCAACACCAAAAGCCTATCCACCAAAGAAAAATGATTAATCATGTGGGCTTTATAGAATTAAAATTTCTACTATAAAAGACCTTGTTCAGAGAATCCAAACACAAGACACATTTGTAAAATGCATATTTGATAAGGGATTTGTACTCCAGACATACAAGAATCCATAAAACAAAAAGGAACCACTAAAAAATATTTTACCATTAAAAAATATAAGTCTCACCTTAAGATCCAATAATTGCATCTCCAGTATTTAGACAACTGCTTTGAAAAACTATCCCACCCAACAAAAAACAACATGAGATTTTACACAGCAGCTCTATTAATAATGGCTAAAAACTTAAATTAGGATGTGCTTCAGTAGATGAACGCATTAGCAAACTAGTGTGCATTGCATTACATTTTGCTACAACTTGTACGATTTGCACAGTGAAGCTAGTGCCTTGATCGCTGGAGGTTACAGAATGTCTACCCCATGTGAGAAATGGTTTCTAACAGCTTCTTTGGGATTATGAAGGCATTGGCCTTGGGCCATCAGAAGACGTCATTCTTCCTGTGGGTTGGGACGCACCACCATCCCAGTACACGACACAGATGCGTTCACCAACCTGGAAGCTCTCCAAAATCCATATTTTGAGACATAGGTATAACCTATTACTCACTCCATTTCCAGCACCTCTCCTTTCCCTGAATAATGGAGGGATGAGGCTGAAAATTCCAAGTTTCTAATCATGGCGTGGGCTTTCTGCCTGTCAGGCACCCAAGCAGAGCCCACCCAGAACGACCTACTGAGAACAAAAGATGCTGCAATTACTCAGGAAATCCCCAGGGTTTTAGGATTGAGGCACAGACTAATATAGATATTTTCTATTGTATTTCTGTGTTCAGGGTGGCACATCCCAGAGAGAGGGTTGGGTAGTCGTGTTTTCACTATCCCAGAAGGATAATTTAAAACAGAAACTAAGTTGAGTTATAAAAAAGGTATAATGTTTGACCCCAAAATGTATAGCCTGAGATTCCAACTACAAGGTTGATCTGGCCATAGTGACAAGTATTAGCTTCCATGGCTATTTGAGGGTATGACAGGCAGTTTCTGTAACTGTCCATTTGCAGCTCTGGGTGGGGAGTGTAGGCCCCTCCCCTGGCACTTGCGTTTATTCTGCTTTGCCTGATAACCTCCCAGGTAACTAACTTCCCTCCTCCCCTGACACCTTTCTGGTGTTTAGCTAAAGATGGCATTTAAGGTGTTAACTTGGGTCATTTTAGGGAGCTACTCAGGGTTCCTGGGCATCTCCCATGCACACGGGAAGTACACATACCATTCCATTTCTGTCTGTTTTTCTCCTGTTGAGCATTCTTTAATTCTGGGCAGGAGGAGCAGCTGTCTCAGGCAGGAACTGAGAAGGGCTGGGGGGATAATATTCTGCCTCTCCTACACAAGCAATGGAAACTATTCAGCAACAGAAAGGAAGGAACCACCAACCCGTGCAGAGACATGGGTGAGTCTGTGTGCGTGATGCTAAGTGACAGGAGCCAACCTGAAGAGGCCACACACTGTGGGATCCCGTTTACATGATGCTATGGACAAGGCAGTGCTACAGAGGCGGTAAACGGGTCATGGTGGGGAGTCTGGAGTATCCCATGAGACTCTTTAGTAAGGGACACTGGCCACTATGCGCCTGGGACAGAGGGACAACGCAGGAATGTGGGGTGGCAGATGGGGACTGGAGTGTGACACATGCCTCTCCAACCCCAGATCAGGCAACCAGGGGACTTAAAGCCCGACCAAAAGAGAAAGCTGCACTCCCCAAACAAGTTGCTGAGGCACATGACCCCCCCCATGAGAACATGGCCTGTGAGCACAGGGCCCCATGAACAGAGGATTCTCCATGAGAACAGAGGCCCATGGGCAGGACCCCTCATGAGCACAGGACCCCCATGGGCACAAGGCCCCTCCATGGGCACAAGGCCCTCCCATGAGCACAGGCCCACCATGAGAACAGTTACCCCATGAGCACAGGACCCCCATGGGCACAGGGGAAAGGGAGGGGGAGGGGAGGGAAGGGGGAGGGGAGTAGAGAGAGAGCAGAGGGAAAGGGGACTGGGTGGGGTGAAGGTGGGAGCTGATGGCCTAAGTGGAGTGGGGCAGAGAAGCAGGTGGCGGTTGGTCAGGAGTGGTTGACCTCAGCTGACCCCAGAACTCCTGCAGCCACAGTGAGACAAGGCCCCAGAGAGGCATGGAGACCTAAACCCACTGGCAACCCAAAGAAGTGTCTGGTCTGGGGGGCTCAGCAGGCATGGGGGCACAGTGACTAACCCAGGGAGCAGACGGGGAGGAGGGTGAGAAACAGCCAGCCTGGCTCCTGCTGCCCTGGGTTGGTGCACTCCTGCCCCAAGAATCCACACCCACCCACTGTGAGGCCACCACCAGGGCAGGTCCAGGGCCACTCAGCACCGGGCGTGTTGGACACCTGAGAAAAGGCCTGGCCACAAGGGGTCCATCCTGCTCGGAGACCACAGGTGTGGGTGCCAAGGGGATGATGCAACCAGCCCTTGCTGGCGTCTGTTTGATCTGGCCCTGTGTCCACAGTAACCCCAAAAGGGACAGCAGCCAGAGCAGGGGCAGGCAGTCAGGCGTCCTCAAGGCCCTCCTGTACACTGGGTCCCTGCTTGCAGTAAGGGTGTCCTCACACTCCCACCTCTGACCTCTGGACCCCTGGTCACACTCAGGGCATCCAGGAGGGTCTGGTCCCTGCAGACTGGTGGCCATGAGGACACATGGGCCCCAGTTGGCAATGCTGTCCCCACAGTGGGGTCCTGTTTGGAGCTGGGGATTGTCCTGTGTTGGGACGGATTCCTGGGGCAGCTCCTCCTCCTCGAAGGGGTGGGTGTCCTGGCATCCAATCATCCAATGCCAGCCTGGAGCATTTTAGAAAGTTCCCAGAGAGGAGGGAGCTGCTGCTGGAAACTCAGGAGGGTCTGTGGCAGCCTGGGTGAGTGACACCCCACAGGTGGGAGAGCCTGGTGGGAGGCACCGCGTCTGGTCTCCATGTTCGCTGGGGCAGGTCCTGCCTACTGTGCCCTACTCCCAAGTGGGAATTCCCGTTCAGGTTCAGACCCGCAGAGCTGCCAGCTCCCTGGGCTGTGGCTCAGAGTCCCAAGGGCTGCGCTTGCCCGCCTGTCCTATGCGCTCACACCGTGGGTTGGCAGGGCAAAGACTCGTTGACTGAGGTCTTCTGTCCTGTGCTATGCTGCTGGAGGCTGGGCCTGCAAATGGGGAGCTGCTGAGCCAGTGGGGGCTGGTGAGCAGATAGGAGCTGGGGTGAACAGATATGGGGCTGGGTGAGCAGATAGGGACTGGGGTGAGCACATAGGGGGCTGGGTGAGCTTGTGGGGGCTGAGTGAGTGGGTGGGGTCCCTGGAAGCAGGCAGGGGGCCAGAGGAGGAGTACAGAATGTCAAGGGATTACTAGCGGTGCACATCCATTTGCTTATTCACCTGAGAACCATTTCCTGCCAGTGGTGTGGGGACAGAAGGAACCTCCCTGTGTGCTCAGGGTGGGGCTTAGGTGCCTCTCCTGGCCAGGGCAGAGGGACTAGAAACCTTAGCTCACCCTGCAGCCCGGCCCCAGATGCTCACCTGGGTTGTGGAGGAAGGAAGGGCCCACGGAGGAGGGGCTGGTGCTGGTGGGGAGGTGTGGGGGGCAGGTGCACAGGTGCTCTCCCAGGTGTCTGTCAGGCAGTGCTGGGGGCTGCACCTGGGGATGGGGGTTACCAGGGCCCATCTGCATCCCACTCCGGGGCTGAAATCACAGATGTATCTTCCTTAAAGCAGGAAGGCCGGTGTCTGCAGTAGGGGGACAAGACAGGACATTCAATGGTCAGGTGACCTGGTGACATAGGGAGAGCTGGTTGGCATTACTGAGAGATGTGGTAGGGCAGGTGACACACACCCACTGCTCAGTGAGGATGGCTCCTGGCTGGACAACAAGCACCTGTTGGCCTGCCAGCTCCTCTGTGGCCCTGGGTTGGACCCATACTCTGTCCCTTCTGCACTTTATGCTCTCAGAAGCCTTAAGTGATCCCACCTTGTCTGGAGGTTGGAGGTGAGATCACCAGCTTCTTTGTCTGTCCTTGGAAACACTGACCTTCCCTGTTGGAGTGAGCCATCCTGTCTGGAGTAGGGGCTGGCTGTCCTTGGGGTCCATCCTGGTCTGGGGTCCATCCTGGTCACTGGGGCACTGTCACTGGGCCCTGGGGGTGCATCTTGGACCCTGCAGGACCATCCTGTCCCTGAGGGGAACTCCCTGGGAGGCCATCCTGGCCCTGGGTCATGCCTGTGGGCCCGTATAAACCACTGGGGATGCACCCTCAGCCTCCCTTCCCTGTGTGGTGCTCATTTGTCAGCTTATCCTGACAATAAGTCCATTTCTGCACATGTACCTGGCATGGAGGCGGCAGATGCCCTGTCTCGACTGCCCTCCCACCCTCCTCTGGAGGACATCTGCCAGCTCTTCCCTCTCAATGTTTAGATGTTCACATGGCCAGAACGGTGTCCTCCGTGCACCTAGCCAGACTGTTTTACCCCACTTCCTCACTCAGGGCACGGCTTTGTCACTTATGGAAGGGCAGGTGAGCTCTTATGGCAGCTTCCCCAGCCTGCCTGGCACCATGAACACAGACTGGATGTCAGCACTGTGCCCACAGCTCTGGGATGTGCCCATCCACCACCTCTCCATTCCAGATGAGGTCTCTGTGTGCCCTGAGGATGCAGCTTTGGGATGGGTGCTGAGTAAGGGAGGCCCACCAACCACATGCATGTGTACACACATGCAGGCACACATACGGCTTCTCCCATTGTCCATCTGCTTTGTTCTGATTTGGCCAACACAGGTCCATAGTATGCCCCAGGCCAGCATAGCTTTCAGGAGGCGTGGCAGTGTAAGAGTTCTGGTAATGCTTCCCTTGGCCACTTTGTCCCTCTGTGTAGGGAACCCCTGGGGAACGTTGGTGAAATCAGGGAGGTTCTAGACACAGAGGGGATGGAGCCAGGTAGGTGGCCGCAGGGGCCCTCAGGTTGGAGAGACTCAAATTGGCTGAGGGCAGAGGCTGCAAAATGGGCTCCCCTCCTACCGCCTGGCAGAGTCCATTTCCAAGGCTGAATCAGAAAGAAGCGGCTGGTGATATGCAAAACACACACATGCTAGGATGGTCATGGTGGTGCTGTGCACGCTGAAAACCCTCATGTTCGGCGAACTTTGTCATACATTTCTACACAAACTTCCATGGAGAAGACAGGCACTCAAACAATATTAGGGCTCATCTCTGCTGATAAAGAAAATGCTGATAATAGAATGTTAAGTAAAAAGCAGATCACAAGTCACAGTTTGCTCTTGATTTTTTAAATTTATATAGAAAAATAGATTATAAATGGATCCATGTCATATAAAATATGATATATACATATAAAATACATATAAATATATATGTCAATGGAGGTGCTAATTTTTTTACCTTTATGTTTCCATTTTCTGCAATTAATATCTATTTGGCATGATTTTTTTGTGGCTGAAAAAACAAGGCACCACAGTCTAGGGGCTTAAACCACAGGTATCATCCTCCCAGGCTCTGGAGACCAGACATCTAAGATCCAGGTGGGGACTAAGGTCCAGGCACGGCAGGGCCAGGCTCCCTCTACAGGCTCCAAAAAAAGGCTCCTTTCTGCCTCTTCCAGCTTCTGGGAGATCCAGGCGGCATATGGCCATGTCCCTCCAGTCTCTGTCTCCACATGGCTTCCCCTATGTCTGTGTCTCTCCCCTTGTCTCTTATGAGGACACCTGTCACTGGATTTAGGGCCACCCTGCTCCTGAAAGACCCTATTTCCCCACAGGTTCCATTGCTGAATTCTGGGTGAACATGAGAGGACAGATGGTGAGAGCCAGAACATAAACATAATGTGTGTCTGCATTCATGTATGTGTGTGTGTGTGTGTGTGTGAGAGAGAGAGAGAGAGAGAGAGAGAGAGAGAGAGTCCTCCATCTGGTTAAGTCTAATGTTAAGAAAAATAGCCCCAAACTACCATAGCAATAGGAAATTGCTACAGATAGAATTTATATTGCAAGAAAAGTCTTGCAATATACACACACATTTTAATTTTAACAAAGTAGAAGCAAAACTTTTAAATAATTAGAATTTATAAGGCAAATCAGAAAGGGCAAAATAAGAAAAGTGGATATAAAATAAACAACCAGAAATCTTGGAAATGTATAGTATGTTCACTGAAATAAGGAAAAACTAAAATAAATGGAATCTCTTCTAGATTCAACATAGCCAAAGAACCATCTATTAGTTACAAAAGGTAAAGTGAAGGTTCCTGTGGCCAGGATTCTCACCTGGCCCTGGTCAGCTTGCCCACTGCACACATTTTGGGAGTATGTTGTTACTGACTCTATGTAAAGAGCTCCTCCCAGAGCTCTGGGTGACCCAGGCTGCACTGCCGCATGGCTACATGTCTGCAGAAGAGCAGAGACTGGAATGGTGGCAGCACCAAGGACAGAGACTGAGACAGCTGCAGGGACAGAGAGGCCCAGAGGCAGAGACCAGCTTGCTGTTCTGAGTGGATGGGATTCTAGTGCTTAACCTGCCACCATGAGAATAAAGCTGGGTATAAACCCTTTCACCCCAAAAATGTTCCATTGTCATTTTTTGGTCTCACTGAATCAAGAGTGAGCTTGCCTGGGGCTGAAGCCTACTGGCAAGACATAAGACAGTAAGACATTTTCCCAGCATGTGACAAAGAAGAGAAAAGAGAAGCTGTTACAGTATAGGGAGAATGACAAAAGCATACGGGTAATGGATGATAAAAATAAAATCCACGCATTTTGCAATACTTAGAAAGATATTCAAAGCCAAACAACATAGAGTATATTTGAAATATTTACAATTTTCCAACTTATAAGTAAATATGTGGAGTATCATTATCATACTGTATAATGACATAATAATAATTATTATTATCTTAAACATGTACATGATTGAAATATTCTCTTTTCAATCATCACAAGACAAAAAAATGAAGTGGTGAGATTGTGGGAGGCCCAAGACATTTTTTAATTCCAAAAGATAAATTTAACATTAGGAAACACTAAGGAGAAAGTAACAAAAATATTTTTGGACTAGAGCACAGTCATGAAACAAGCAGTAAAGAAAGAACGCTGATAGATCTTCTCTTATTTTAGAAGTTCTGACTGAAATAAGTCAGTTCAATCTATCCTACATTGTTTTTGTATTTTTCACTGAATTGATTGAATGTTTTACCACATTGATACCATTTACTGATTTTTTTGGTTTTGAATATTTTAGCTGTATGAATAAGTGAAATGTGTGTAAATTTCAAACTATCAAATAACTTTTGGGGAACTAAGAGTTAAATATTGTGTGTTTCTAACATCCAATAAAATATCCACTTATATTTTTAGCTCAGTGACAGTTTTACCATAAATGATGCAACATAATAAAAATGTTAAAAGAAAGCTAAGGTATGAATCTACCATTATACCTTCAATATCTTGAAACAAGCAGTTATGTCAAGGAAAGCTGTTCATCCTTGAAATGATCAACTTATTCCAATGATCAGTCATCGTGTGCAGATAATGGTCACAAAACGTAATCGTTACTGAGCCTGCAGCCACCAAGGAGAGGGCATTTTGCTGTCCCACCACTTCAAATTAATGAGCGCTCTTGTAAACAGACACAATGTGCTTAATGATAAGCAGTGTGTCTATGAGTCATCTATGAGAATTGCATCTGATCCCAAGAGAAATAAAAAAGTTTTTCTCAAAGTTTATCTTGGATTTCACTGTTGCCAATTTATCCCTTAAGTGACTATGGGGTTTAATTACTGTCCAGAATGCCAGGGAGAGCTGAGTTCGAAACCCAAGGGATATGTTAACAAGCTCTTCTCCTGGGATTCAAACTGTAGATGCCCTTGCTTGTAATTTTCTTTATTTAATCATAACTTTGTAATTTTACTGTAGCTCTCTAACAAATCCCTTGGAACATCCTGAGCAGGGCTTTAACTGGCAGGGCCACAAGCTCAATGAAGTTACTAAGAAAATAAAGTTGCTTTAAAGCTTTTTTTCCCTATATTCTATGAGAGATAATTTAAATCTTTGTTTGGTCTCTGCTTTTAACATGCCCCTATTTTAATAATAAGTCTTACAGGGAAGCCAAATGATTATTAGTTAGAGAAATCAAAACACCTCAAGGGAACACTGAAAAGTGTCCGTTGGAACAAAGTAATCCCATTTGGAATTTGTATTACTGGGTAATACTGATGGGGGTTTTTTTGTTCTCAAACAAAAGTTCTTAGTGTGTTTTTCTTTTTTCAATATATACCCTAACTCACCTCTGGCAAACCAGGCAGAATATATCACTGAGCCATTCGTTATTAGACAGGTTTCAGGAGGTAAGATACTAGCATTTATCAAACTGACCATCACTAGAATGCCAATTTTGATTTTTTAATCTTGTCACACTCCATTCTCTTTTCCCATCCTCTTCCTGCTGCTCCCTTAAACAAGGGTTGGTTACTATACACAGAATAAATACTCAAGAAACCAATACTGGTTATACAGTGAATACAACTGGGCTTTAACAGCTGACCAATGAGGTGCTCCATATGTAACTTTGTAACAATTGCAGCCCAAAGTGTTCATTGTGGATATTCAAATCCTCATCTAGGGGTTTCTAAGATCCTACTTTTTAACAGCCACTCTTTTCAATTTGTCCTTACATGTTTGTTTTGAAAAAGTGATATATATAAAATAAAAAGTGAAGCTATTTCTTAATTGAATAGATTTAGTGCATAGTGTTTCAGAATTTTTTTAACAATTTATTTTATTTTAGTATCATTAACCTACAATTACATGAGCAATATTGTGATGATTAAACTACCCCCTTCATGTATCTTACATTTTCCTGTTTTAGGTTCATAAGAGTGAACATAATTCCAAGATACAGCATCTTTTGCTTATTTGCTATTTATAAAATGTGGCATTGTCACCCCAACCACACTGCTTGCTTGTTTGCACCTAGCCTGACATCCCATATATTAGATCTAACATGAGATTTTAGTTCAGCAAAGGTGAAGAGCACATATTTAAAAATAGTCACTAGGAAGAGAAACGCAGAAGCCAAAGAGGACTCGACTTCATCACCATTAGAAATTATTCAGGTTCTATCTGAAAGCACATAAGTTTATATTATTTTATATTTATTTGCATATTTGTGTATAGTAAAATTCATATATGACAATATATACACACATCATTTACACATTACATATTTATATATATTATTTATATATTTGTAAATATATCACATGACATAGGGTGGGCTTTGATGATAAAGTGTGCTTGCATTGCTGTGGGTCCGCTCCTATTGGAGTCTGGATACAACCGGACCCCCAGAAGGCTCCTGTGAGCTTGGAGTGAGTGCATGTGTGAAGAAGGGCCAGCAACTAGGAGGAAATGATGAAAGCAGTAGTTCTGAATTTCTGATTATTTAATAAATTATGTACTGTCAGATAACTGCACAGCTGTCATATGCCATGGTCTCAAAAAGAATTGCTTCACTACTTCCCAATAACTGAAAGAATCACTTTATGAAAATCTCAGAAAAAGATTATGCTCATGAAAAATATATTCTTGAGCATTTTCCAGATTATGTAGTGTGCTTACTCGTAAGAAATACCAATGAAAAAAGAAGTAGAATTTAGATATTACGAAAAGTACAGCATCACCAACAAAGGTATTATTCAGGTAGAATTTTTCTAAGAAGAAAATTAATATCTCCAGTTCCTCAGCAAAAGGATTAGATTGAAGATCTGAAACTGGTTAATATGGTTTGTTTGTAACTGAAATCAAGGGATTCCTTTCTTGGTGAGTGTCAGCTCTTTTAGAAATGCATTTCTTGGTGATTAATGTCATAAGGGGCTCACCTCTCCAGGGTGTCTGTGCCCAATTGGCACCAGCTCTGGGTGGGTGTAAACTCTCAGTGAGTGTTGGGGCATAAGAGGTTCATCTCTTTATGTGCATCAACTCATAGGACTTAACCAAGCCAGGCCACGAGAAAAGAAGTTTATTACCTGCAATAAATAAAGCAAGCAGCCTGGTTAACTCCCAAATCAGTGTCTCCCTGAGCAGAACACAAGGCTGTTCATTTATAGGACAAACCAGTTCTCACTTAGGTCCACCATGCAAATAAAAGGAAACTCAGTGCAATTCTGATTGGTGTTCCGAAGGGGAGCAGTGATTGGCCAAAACTCTCAGTCCTTGACAACAGGGTGGGTGTGGCCCCCAAGTGGAAGTCAGGAGAGCTCTGGCATAGTATTTGCAAATAGCAACTGATATGTCCTTCTGAGGCCTTCTCTCCCTAGAACATCTTGTTCTGCAAAACATCTTAGGAGAGAATGTTAACTTTCACTATAAGTTCCTGAATAACCCTTTTTCTCACTGGCTATCTGGTCATATGTTCACTTTTTACCTTGAAAACAGTATAATCAGTATAAACATGGTTAGGATTAAATCTATTAAAATAAATTCAACTTTAGCTCTATATTCATTAGGACCCCATGAGATTCTGTCTAAAAGTCCCTGAAAAAAAATTCCTATTTATATCCACATCTAATCTTAACAAGCATCTCTGGTAATTGTTAGAAATGGCTAACAGAGTTCAAATTTTAGTACCAACAAATGAACAGCTTTAGAAAGGTGTTTCTACTCCTAACATTTTATAAATATAATTACTTTTTAGTCCTTTTATAGTATTAATTTCTACATTTAAATGTGTTGTTTAAATATAATTTATTTTGGAATGAGGAGTGAAGCACGTATCTTGAGGTATTTCCCTCGGATGCTGTGGGTGCGGTGGCCATGCGCTTCTTCCCCCTGGCAATGCCGGTCAGTTAGTGGCAGCTTTTCTCAGGAGCTCAAGGTAATTGAAAGCTGATCAGGAAAAAGGAAAATAGGGGCACAAATGGCAGGATTTAAATAACACTCTTTTCTTATTTTTTCCAGCTTTAATACAGTAATTTACGTGTGAAATTGTGTAAATTCAAGGTGTATGATGTAGTGATTTTATATGTGTATATGTTGCAAAATGAATGCAATGCCTTTATTGAGGGGAAATTGCTTCATTTAACATATACAAAACTTCATTTAACATATATATAAAACTTCCATATATTGAAGATTGGCTATCTGTGTTGTCAATCAAGAAAAGGCAAATGGTACAATAATCACTGTGTTTATTGGGATTTTAGGAATTACAATCAGAATACAGATTCAGGAGGAAACCCTGTGTGCTTCCAAGGTGGGAAAGGGATTTGGGTCTTTAAAGGTAAAACAAATAACTCCAAGGGGACTAAAATGGGTTGTTCTGAAATAATTATGACTGTCTATAGCTATTTAAGCTACATTTATAGTACATAATTGGTTGCTAGGATTATCACTAGGCACAGTTTCACTTTGTAGCAGGCAGAGAAAGTTTGGGATGTTTGTTGATTGGTAGACTACAAAGTGAAAAATTTTTCCCAGGACGGTGGTTTCAGAGAAGGGGATGTGCATAGACCCCATTTCCTTAATGACTTTCGGACTCCATTTTAGTGTATACTTTCAGAGTCTTTATTAACTCTATTTTGTCCACATTTTCAATGTCATTCTTCTGTTTTGAAGCTTCGACCCTATTACTAGTCTTAAGTTTGTATCACTTTATAGTATGTTAGTTTTTATGACAAGTGCTTCCTATTAATCTTACTTCCTAATGCGTTACCTGGTTATTCAATACAGTTATGTATTTCTAATATTATTGAGGTATAAGCAAATAGAATATAAATATATATAATTACTTCCCACTGCTAAACAAAGTTAGCATTTTCTGTATTTATTCTATGCATAATTTATATATTTATAAATTATACACAATAATTTATAATTAGTATATAAATACAATAACTATAATTTATAACAATTTATGTATATATAAATGACATTTTTATGGTTACTACAGTTTTATTTGTCTGCTTTGTAGAAAATGTACTTATTCTTATTTTACTGGTGTAATTGACATACAATGTTATATTAGGTTCACATATGTAATGTACTGATTCAGTATTTGTATATTCATTATGATAATTCTACCTACCATCTGTAACTGTCTGAATTTGTTATATATTGTTAACTATATTCCATATAATGTACTAATAAGATACTCCCATGTATAAGACACTTCCCATGTACAAGTGAAATTTTACCGTATATTTTTTCTGTCTGACTTATTTAACTTACATTAATCCATTCTACACGTGTTGTCACAAATGACAATATTCCATTTTGTTATGGCTGAGTAATATTATGTGTATGCACCACATCTTCTTTATCAATTCATCTATTGAAGGACATTTAATTTACTTCCATATCTTGGCTGTTGTAAATAATGCTGCAATGAACATAGGGATGTGTATATCTTTTGAATTTGTGTTTTCATTTTCTATGGATAAACACCCAGAAGTAGAATTTCTGGATCATATGGTAGTTCTATTATTAACATTTTGAGGAACTTCAGTAATGTTTTCTGTAGTGATAAGTTATATTACTCCAGGTTTCTTTTCATTTCCATCTGCATAGAATGTCCTCTTCTATCTGTTCACTTACAGTCTGTGTATCTTTAGTTCTATAGTGAGAATTTGTAGTAGGCAATGTATAGGAGTCTTTTCTTTTTACCCATTCAGCAACCCTACATATCTAGATTGGAACATTTATCAATTTACATTATTTTTATTGATAGCTATATACTTATTATTTTTTGATTGTCTTCCTGTTTTTATAATTCTTCACTTTTCTTGCTCTCTTCCCTTATGATTTGGTGAATTTCCTTAAGGTTATATTTGTTTTCTGTTCTCTTTATGTTTTATTTACCTATTATAGATACTTGGTTTGCTGTAACCATGAGTTTCATATATTACATCCTGTGTATATAGCAGTCCATTTTAATTGGTAGTCATTCAAGTATTCTAAAACCATTACATTTTTACTTCCCCCATTTTGGTTTCTGTGTCATATTTTATATTTTACTATTGTGTGTATCCCTTGACAACTTATTGTAGTTTTAGATGAATTAACTTTTGTCTTTTAACCAAAAAACTAGCTGTGCATGTGGTTGACCCATTTCCTTTATTATATGTTTAGCAATACCAGTGAGAGTTTTTTCTCTGTTTTCTTCTTTTTACTTACTGCCTTTTCTTTTCCACTTAAAAAAGCACCTTTAACATTTCTTGTAATCCCAGTTTGTTGTTGATGAATTCCTGTAGATTTGTTTATCTAGGAAATACCTTCACTCTCCTGCAGTTCTGAATGATAACCTAGCAGTGTAGTGTATGCTTGGTTGTAAGCATTGTTTCCTTTTTTTCCCCTTTTAGCACTTCGAATATATAAAGCCACTCTCTTCTGGACTGGAAGTTTCTGCTGAAAAATCAGCTGATAATCTTATTGGGTTTCCCCTGTATTTAATAAGATGTTTTTCTCCTTCTGCTTCTTTTTTTGTTGTTGTTAAGGTACCATTGATATACACTCTTATAAAGGTTTCACAAGAAAAACAATGTGGTTATTACATTAACCCTTATTATCGAGTCCCCACCAATACCCCATTGCAGTTACTGTCCATCAGTGTAGTAAGATGCCACAGAGTCCCTATTTGTCTTCTCTGTGCTACACTGTCTTCCCAGTGACCCCACACACACCATGCATGCCAATCATGATAACCCCCCCAATCCTCTTCTCCCTCCCTCGCCACCCACCCTCTCCCACCCCTCCCCTTTGGTAACCACTAGTCCCTTCTTGGAGTTTCTGAGTCTGCTGCTATTTTATTCCTTCAGTTTTTCTTCTTTGTTATACCCCACCAATGAGGGAAATCATTTTGTATTTTTCTTTCTCTGCCTGGCTTATTTCACTGAGCATAATACCATCTAGCTCATTCTGTTTTAAGATTCTCTATTACTTTTAACTACTGAAACTTTAATGATCATAAGTTTTTGTTTGGTTTTCTTTGGGTTCATATTATCTGGGACCCTGTGCTTCATGTACTTATATGTCTATTTCCCTCACTTGGTTAGAGAAATTGAGCCATTATTTTGTAGATTTTCTGTTCCTTTCACTCTCTCTTCTCCTCCTCCAGGGACCTCTATAATATGAATGCTAACAAACTTGATATTATCCAGAGATGCCTTAAATTATCATCATTTTATTCTTCTTTTTCTTTTTGTTATTCCAATTGGGTGATTTTCACTATCCTGTCCTCCAGATCACTGAAAGTTCTTCTGCATCCTCCAATCTGATGTTGATTCAATTTAATATATTTTGCATTTAATTGTATTCTTCATCTCTGATTTGTTCTTTTCTATATTTTCTACTTCTTTGTTGAAGTTTTCTCTAAATTCATCCATTCTTCTCCTGATTCAGTGAGTGTCTGTATGAACATTGCTTTGAACTTCTTATCTGGTAGATTGTTTATCTCCAGTTTGTTTCCTGAGGTTTTCTCTTGTTTTATATAGAACACATTTTTATGTCTCCACATTTTGCTTAACTCACTGTTTATGTATATGTATTAAGTAACTCAGTTATGTCTCCCAGTCTTGAAGGAATGTCTTTATATAGAAGGTGGCCTGTGGAACAAATAAGCACAAATTCTTCTGGTCAGCTGAGCTCTGTGTCCAAGAAGTGGCACCTGTGTGGCCTGCATGCACCTTGCAGTTGTGGCTGGGTCATAACTGGTGTGGAGCTTCTGGTGTGGTAACTGTTCACTGGCACAGCTGTTTTCATGGTCTGGTGGCAACTTCCACAGTCCCTTGGATGTCTATGGGTTTGCGCCCTGGTGTCACTGCATGTGAGACCCAGTCTCAACTGTTGTAGTAATTCTAATGTGGAGGAATAACCCACAATGGTGGGGGGGGGTGTTCTTTGGTGGTTCTCTTTTTCTAAACAAGTCTGCCTGCTCTGAGTAATGGGGCAGTAAGCCTGGGAGCAGCTTGGGTCCAGATAGGAAGGTTGGGCTGGCAAATCCACAAAGGAATGTCAAGGTAGACTTAGCCATGCTAAGACAGTAGATGGAGAGTGCCAGAAATGATGCCTGCCATGGTTGATAGACTTAGCTGTAAAGAAAGTGACAAAGATGCCCACCAGTGTTTCCATCCCTGGGGAAAATTCCATAGATCCCTGTCCCTCTGGCACATGCCCTACAGTTAGCCAGTGGATCTCCTTGTTAGACACAGGCACTTTTCAAACTGTTGCCTCTACCTTGGGTCTCAGAGCAAGTGAGATCATATGCATGGCTTCTAAGAGTGGAGTCTTGATTTCTCACTTCCCTCCAGTTTTCCAGGACATAAGCCTAATAGGTTATCAAAGCCAAGTGCTATGGGAGCTTGTCTTTCCAGTGCAGGTCCCCTGGGCTGAGGAGACCAATGCAGGGCTCAGACACCCTTTCTCTACATCAGTGATATCCCTTTTACTGGTGGGTTGCTGCAGAAGTGTGGGTCCCAACAGACTGATAATCTGTCCTTCCTTCCATCTTAGTGTGACTTTTTCATGATAATCTTTATTGTATATGATCTGTTCTGCTAGTTTTCAGTTCATTCTGAGAGATAGTTGTTCTATGTGTAATTGTAGATTTTGGTATGTCTGTGAGAGGAGTGAGTTCAAGATTTTCTACCCCCATTCCTTATCCCACCTCCCATCATTTACATGTTTAATTGAAAACAAAATATGAGGGTTAACTTTTTATGACCTTATTTTTCTCTTCATTATGTGGAAGGCATAGATGTTTTAATCAGTTCCCCTATTAACACTCTCTTGAGTTGCTTGTCACTAGTTTGAATATGCGAATGTTTCTCCACAAAATAGGAGAAAACATTGTCAAACATACATCTGATAAGGGTTTAAAATCCATAATATATCTCTTACATCAAGATGAAAGTTAACAACTGGGAAGAGAGGAAACATGCTCTAATTTTCACCCTTAATCCATTATTGTCCATGAATAGGTGTTCATTATTTTGCATTATGTTCTTCATATATATTTGGGTATTCTTTTCCTTTCTTAACTGTCCTTGTTACACCTGCATATCAAGTATATGTTTGTTTCATAAATGGAGTAGGGATTATATGCTGAATAACTAATGAAGGAATCCGTCTGGGCTTGGGAATTCTAAACAGTAGACTCAGTGTTGTATATAGATTCAGAGTATTCAAATTTTCTCTTTCTTCTTTGGAAATTTTTATAAGTTGTGTTTTTAAGAAAATTATTTATATCATCTGAATTGTAAAGATTATTGTCATTTCTGAGGCAGACTTATTTTTATTGAAGAATTGCTGATATACAATATTATATAACTTTCAAGTATAAAATTCTGTGATTTAACAGTTACACACATTATTAAATCCCTACCAAGATTAGTGCACTTTACTATATGTAAAATAGAAAGATGTTACAGAATCATTGACCATATTTTCCATGCTCCTCTTTCATCCCTGTGAGAAGCTTATACTATGATTGAGATTTCTGTGCCTCTTCATCCTCCTCGCACACCTCACTGACCCAACCAACCACTCCTCCATGGTAACCACCACGCACTTCTCAGTGTCTATGAGTCTACTGCTCTTTTGTATTTTTTTTTCAGACCAAATACCATGCCAAATTAATTCTAGTGTGTAATACAGTATAGTTACCATTTCCATTATATTTTTCTTTGGCATTTTATTAAAATTACATTCATCACGTAAGTTCTTTTCTATTTAAATTTTTTAAGTATTTTTTTATTTATAATTTATTTTGGTACCATTAATCTACAATTACATGTGCAATATTATGGTGATTAAACTACCCCCTTCATCAGGTCCCCCCCACCAACCCCATTACAGTCACTGTCCATCGGCATAGTGAGATGCTATAGAATCACTACTTGCCTTCTCTGAGTTGTACAGCCCTACTCATGCCCCCCAACATTACGTCTGCTAATGGTAATGCCCCTTTTACCCTCTTGTCCCTCCTTTCCCACCCATCTTCCCCAGTCTCTTTCCCTTTGGTAACTATTAGTCCGTTCTTGGGTTCTGTGAGTCTGCTGCTGTTTTGTACCTTCAGTTTTTTTTTGTTGTTGTTGTTCTTATACTCCACATATGAGTGAAATAATTTGATACTTGTCTTTTTCAGCTTGGCTTATTTCACTGAGCATAATACCCTCTAGCTCCATCCATGTTGTTGCAAATGGTAGGATTTGTTTTCTTCTTATGGCTGAATAATATTCCACTGTGTATATGCACCACATCTTCTTTATCCATTCATCTACTGATGGACACTTAGGTTGCTTCCATTTCTTGGCTATTGTAAATAGTGCTGCAATAAACATAGGGGTGCATCTGTCTTTGAAACTGGGCTGCTGCAATCTTGGGGTAAATTCCTAGGAGTGGGATTCCTGGATCAAATGGTATTTCTATTTTGAGTTTTTTGAGGAACCTCCATACTGCTTTCCACAATGGTTGAACTAATTTACATTCCCACCAGCAGTGTAGGAGGGTTCCCTTTTCTCCACATCCTCGCCAACATTTGTTGTTGTTTGTGTTTTGGATGTTGGCCATCCTCACTGGTGTGAGGTGATATCTCATTGTGGTTTTAATTTGCATTTCTGTGATGATTAACGATCATCACATCTTTTCATGTGCCTGTTGGCCATCTGAATTTCTTCTTTAGAGAAGTGTCTATTCATGTCCTCTGCCCATTTCTTAATTGGATTATTTGCTTTTTGTTTTTTAAGGTGCGTGAGTTCTTTATATATTTTGGATGTCAACCCCTTATCAGATACGTCATTTATGAATATATTCTCCCATAGTGTAGGATGTCTTTTTGTTCTACTGATGGTGTCCTTTGCTGTACAGAAGATTTTCAGCTTGATATAGTCCCACTTGTTCATTTTTGCTTTTGTTTCCCTTGCCCGGGGAGATATGTTCATGAAGAAGTCGCTCATGTTTATGTCCAAGAGATTTTTGCCTATGTTTTTTTCTAAGAGTTTTATGGTTTCATGACTTACATTCAGGTCTTTGATCCACCTTGAGTTTACCTTTGTGTATGGGGCTAGACAGTAGTCCAGTTTCATTCTCTTACATGCAGCTGTCCAGTTTTTCCAACACCAGCTGCTGAAGAAGCTGTCATCTCCCCATTGTATATCCAAGGCTCCTTTATCAAATATTAGTTGACTGTATATGTTTGTGTTAATGCTTGGATTTTCTATTCTGTACCACTGTTCTGTGGGTCTGTTTTTGTGCCAATAACAAATTGTCTTGATTACTGTGGCTTTGTAGTAGAGCTTGAAGTCAGTGAGCATAATTCCCCCTGTTCGATTCCACCTTCTCAGGATTGCTTTGGCTATTCGGGGTCTTTTCTGGTTCCATATGAATTTTAGAATTATTTGTTCCAGTTCATTGAAGAAAGCTGTTGGTAGTTTGATAGGGATTGCATTGAATCTGTAGATTGCTTTAGGTAGTATAGCCATTTTGACAATATTTATTCTTCCTAGCCAAGAGCATAGGATGCATTTCCATTTGTTTGCGTCCTCTTTAATTTCTCTTAGGAGTGTCTTGTAGTTTTCAGAGTACAGGTCTTTCACTTCCTTCGTTAGGTTTATTCCTAGGTATTTGATTCTTTTTGATGCAATTGTGAATGGAATTATTTTTCTGATTTCTCTTTCTGTTAGTTCATCATTATTGTATAGGAAAGCAACAGATTTCTGTGGGTTAATTTTGTATCCTGCAGCTTTGCTGAATTCAGATATTAGTTCTAGTAGTTTTGGACTGGAGTCTTTAGGGTTTTAAATGTACAGTATCATGTCATCTGCAAATAGTGACAATTTGACTTCTCCTTTACCAATCTGGATGCCTTGTATGTCTTTGTTTTGTCTGATTGCCATGGCTAGGACCTCCAGTACTATTTTGAATAACAGTGGAGAGAGTGGGCATCCCTGTCTTGTTCCCAATCTTAGATGAAAATCTTTCAACTTCTCGCTGTTAAGTATGATGTTAGCTGTGGTTTGTCATATATGGCCTTAATGATGTTGAGGTACTTGCCCTCTATACTCATTTTGTGGAGTGTTTTAATCATGAATGGATGCTGAATTTTGTCAAATGCTTTTTTCAGCATCTATAGAGATGATCATGTGGTTTTTGTTCTTCTTTTTGTTGACGTGGTGGATGATGTGGATGGATTTTCGAATGTTGTACCATCCTTGCATCCCTGGGATGAATCCCACTTGATCATGATGTATGATCCTCTTGATGTATTTTTGAATTCGGTTTGCTAATATTTTGTTGAGTATTTTTGCATCTACATTCATCAGGGATATTGGTCTGTAATTTTCTTTTTTGGTGAGGTCTTTGCCCGTTTTTGGTATTAGAGTGATGTTGGCTTCATAGAATGAGTTTGGAAGTATTCCCTCCTCTTCTATTTTTTGGAAAACTTTAAGGAGAATCAGTGTTATTTCTTCTCTATATGTCTGGTAGAATTCAGAGGTGAATCCATCAGGTCCGGGGGTTTTGCTCTTGGGTAGTTTTTGATTACCGATTCAATTTCGTTGCTGGTGACTTATCTGTTTAGTTTTTCTGTTTCTTGCTTGGTCAGTCTTGGAAGGTTCTATTTTTCTAAGAAGTTGTCCATCTCTTCTAGGTTTTGCAGCTTGTTAGCATATAGATGTTCATAATATTCTCTTATAATTCTTTGTATTTCTGTGGGGTCCGTCGTTATTTTTCCTTTCTCATTTCTGATTCTGTTTATGTGTGTAGATTCTCTTTTTCTCTTAATGAGTCTGGCTAGGGCTTTATATATTTTGTTTATTTTTTCGAAGAACCAGCTCTTGGTTTCATTGATTTTTTTCTATTGTTTTATTCTTCTCAATTTTATTTATTTCTTCTCTGATCTTTATTATGTCCCTCCTTCTGGTGACTTTGGGACTCATTTGTTCTTCTTTTTCCAACTTCAGTAATTGTGTCTTTAGACTGTTCATCTGGGAATGTTCTTCCTTCTTTAAATAGGCCTGGATTGCAATATACTTTCCTCTTAGAACTGCCTTTGCTGAGTTCCACAGAAGTTGTGGCTTTGTGTTGTTGTTGTCATTAGTTTCCATATATTCTTTGATTTCTGTTTTGATTTGGTCGTTAACCCATTTATTAATTAAGAGAATGTTGTTAAGTCTCCATGTATTTGTGAGCCTTTTTGGTTTCTTTCTAAAATTTATTTCTAGCTTTATATCTTTGTGATCTGAGAAGTTGGTTGGTAGAATTTCAATGGTTTTGAATTTGCTGAGGTTATTTTTGTAGCCTAGTATCTGGTCTATTCTGGAAAATGTTCCATGTGCACTTGAGAAGAATGTGTATTCTGCTACTTTTGGGTGCTGAGTTCTGTAGATATCTGTTAGGTCCATCTGTTCTAGTGTGTTGTTCAGTGCCTCTGTGTCTTTACTTATTCTCTGTCTGGTTGATTTGTCCTTTTGAGTGAGTGGTGTGTTGATGTCTCCTAAAATGAATGCATTGCTGTCTTTTTCTTCCTTCAATTCTGTTAGGATTTGTTTCACATATGCTGGTGCTCCTGTGTTGGGTGTATATATATATTTATAATGGTTATATCTTCTTGTTGTACTGACACCTTTATCATTATGTAATGTCCTTCTTTATCTCTTGCTACTTTCTTCATTTTGAAGTCTATTTTGTCTGATACAAGTACTGCAACACCTGCTTTTTTCTCTTTGTTGTTTGCATGAAATATATTTTTCCATCCCTTCACTTTTAGTCTGTGTATATCTTTGGGTTTGAGGTCAATCTCTTGTAAGCAGCATATAGATGGGTCTTGCTTTTTTATCCATTCTGTTACTCTGTGTCTTTTGATTGGTGCATTCAGGAGTGATTACATTTAGGGTGATTATTGATAGACATGTACTTATTGCCATTGCTGGCTTTAGATTCGTGGTTACCAAAGGTTCAAGGGTTGCTTCTTTACTATGTAAGAATCTAACTTAACTTTCTTGTTAAGTTATTGTGAACACCGTCTGATGTTTCTTTATTACCTTCTTATTCTTCCTCCTCCATTCTTTATATATTAGGTATTTCATTCTTTGCCTTTAGTTAGTATTTGGATGGTCTGCTTTCTTTGCTATGATTTTATTTTCTCTGGTGACATCTTTTTAACCTTAGGCATGCTTCCCTCTAGAGCAGTCCGTTTAAGATATCCTGTAGTGGTGGTTTATGAGAGGCAAATTCTCTCAACTTTCGTTTGTCTGGAAATTGTTTAATCCCTCTGTCACATTTAAATGATAATCGTGCTGGATACAATATTCTTGGTTCGAGGTCCTTCTGTTTCATTACGTTAAATATATCATACCATTCTCTTCTGGCCTGTAAGGTTTCTGTTGAGAAGTGTGATGATAGTCTGATGGGTTTTCCTTTGTAAGTGATCTTTTTTTTCTCTCTAGATGCCTTTAATACTCTGTCTTTATCCTTTGATCTTTGCCATTTTAATTAGTATGTGTCTTGGTGTTGTCTTCCTTGGGTCCCTTGTGTTGGGAGATCTGTGGGCTTCTGTATACTGTGAGACTATTTCCTTCCCCAGTGTTGGAAAGTTTTCAGTAATTATGTCTTCAAAGACATTTTCTATCCTTATTCTCTCTTTTCTTCCTCTGGTACTCCTGTAATGCAAATATTGTTCCGTTTGGATTTGTCACACAGTTGTCTTAATATTCTTTCATTCCTAGAGATCCTTTTATCTCTCTCTGCCGCAGCTTCTCTATATCCCTGTTCTCTGATTTCTATTCTATTAACAGTCTCTTACATCTCATCCAGTCTGCTGTTAAGCCCATCAATGGCCTGTCTGATTTCTGCATTGTCTTTCCTCATTTCTCTCACTTCCTCCCTCAGCTCTTGCACATTTCTCTGTAGATCCGTCAGCATGGTGAAGACTTTTATTTTGAATTATTTTTCAGGAAGACTGTGATGTCCATCCCTTCATGTTCCCTCTCTGGGGTTGTCTGGGTCTGGAGCTTTCTCTGTACCATATTCCTCTGTCTTTTCATGGCTATAGAAGTGGTTGCTGGTAGTTGCAATGAATGTCAGTTGGGTTCTTTATGACTTTAAAAAGGGAAAAAAAAAGAAAGAAAGAAAGAAAAAAAGAAAAGAAAACAGAAAGAGAAGAAAAAACAAACAAAACAAACTAACAACAAAAACCCCCACCAGGAGTGGATACTGTGGGGATGCTGTATGTGGCGCTGTTGCTCCACTATTCTGCAGCTGTGGCCGTGCCCCTCCGCAGGGCCCTTTATAGCTCTGGCCAGGGTGGGAACGAATGGGAGTCCGCTGATCTCTGTGGGAAGTCTAAGTGCGGCCACCCCTTCCCAGTCACCAGATAGGGGGTCCGAAACTCCCCAGGACTCCCAGCCTGCTGGGCTGAGTGTGCTGGGGTGATCCAGTCCTCTGCTGGGCTCCTGTCTCTTTAAGACCACTGAAAAAAGTGCGTGCTTTTCTTCTTTTTTTTTTTTTCCTTCCCAGGGGCCAGCTGCAAGCACCCTGGTGCTTTCCCTGCTCAGATCCTGCCCCTCTGTCTCCAATCTCCGCTACACCGCGCGATATGTGTCAGTGCTCCTTGTGCAGATCACCGGGGCTGGTTATTTTGCAGGCCTGTACTTCCACTCCCTCCCAGCTCTGAACCCTCTCCTCCCAGCTCTGAACCCTCCTGCGCTGGGGTGGGTGAGTGCTCGGGTCCTGCCAGGTTGCGGCTCCGTATCTTACACGCCTTGTGGGGTGCCGAGTCCTCTCAGGTGTAGCTGCACGCTGTGTGCTTTCCTGTGTATTCTGGTCTCTCTTTTAGGAATAGTTATATTTGCTGTATTTTCATAGATAAATATAGTGTTGGGAGGAGATTTCTGCCACCCTGCTTACATCGTCATCTTCCCAGAAGTCCTCTGTTCTGTATTTTTACTTTAGTTTTGTTTTTAGAACCCATATGTAAGTGAAATCATATGATATTTGTCGTTCCCTGGTTGGCTTATTTCACTTAGCATAATACCCTCTAAGTCCATCCATGTTGTCACAAATGGCAGGCTTTCTTTAATTTTTATGGTTGAATAATATTCCATTGTGTATACGTACAGCATCTTTATCCATTCATCTATTGATGAACACTTAGATTGCTTCCATATGTTGGCTATTATAAATAATGTGGAAATAAACATAGAGGTGCACGTATCTTTTCAAATCAGAGATTTTGTTTTCTTTGTCTTAATTCCTAGGAGTGGAGTTACTGGTTCATATGGTTTTCTATTTTTAGTTGTTTGAGAAATATTCATACTGCTTTCCATAGTGGTAGTACCAATTTACATTCCCATGAACAGTGTAGGAGGTTTCTCTTTTCTCCACACCCTTGCCAACACTTATTATTTATTTATTGTCTTTTGGGTAGAGGTCATTTTAACTGGGGTGTGGTGATATCTCATTGTGGTTTAGACTTGCATTTTCCTGATGATTTAGTGATGTGGAGCATATTTTCATGTGCCTGTTGGTCATCTGTATGTATGCTTTGGAAAAATATAATTTCAAGTCACCCCATTTGTTAGTCAGGTTATTTATTTTTTGGTGTTGAGGCATATGAGTTCTTTTGTTCTCTTTTGAGAGTTAAAACTTCAGAGGGATTTTATTTACACAACTTAATTGTGAGAGTAGCACTCCAAGTCACAGCACCAAATATGTTATGGATGGAGCTTGTTTCCCTCAATTCTTGTCCTAATTGAAATAAAGAATTTAAAGGCAAAGATACAGTAGTGAAGAAGAGCAAAAGTTTTATTTTAATACACTCCATTGGAGAAGTGGGCTAGAGTCAAGGTAGACCAAGGCCTCATATAAGTTCTTTAAATGCTCTTTATGTTAAACCATTATCAGATAAATCACTTTTGAATATATTCTCCCATATGGTATGTTCCCTTTTTCTTCTGTTGATGGTGTCTTTTGCTTTACAGAAACTTTTTAATTTGATTTAGTCCCACTTGCTCATTTTTGCTTTTGTTTCCCTTGCCTGGGAAGACATATCCAGAAAAAAATTGCTCATTCTGAAGCTCAAGAGATTTTTCTCTATATTTTCTTCTAAGAATTTTATAGTTCCATGTATTGTATTTAGTTTTTTAATCCATTTCAAGTTCACTTTTGTGTATGGAGTTAGACTAATCTAGTTTCATTCTCTTGCATGTAACTGTCCAGTTTTCCTAATACCAGTTATAAAAGAGAATATCTTTTTCCCACTGTATATCCATGGCTCCATTGTCATATATGAATTGGCCATATATGCATGGATTTATTTCTGAGCTCTATATTCTGTTCCATTGATTTATGGGTCTTTTTTTGTGCTAGTACCATACTGTTTTGATTACTGTAGCTTTCTAGTAAAGCTTGAAATAAGGGAGTGTGATAACCCAGCTTTGTTCTTTCTCAGGGTTTGTTTGGTCATTCAGGGTCTTTTTGGGTTCCACATGAATTTAAGGATTATTTATTCTAGTTCATTGAAAAATGCCATATTGGTATTTTGATAGGGATTACATCGAATCTGTAAATTGCTTTGGGCCAGATGGTGATTTTGACAATATGAATTCTTCCTATCCATGAGCACAGGATAGATTTCCATTTATTTATGTCTTCTTTAATTTATCTCATCAGTGTGTTAGCTTTCAGAGCACAGGTTAGGTTTATTCCTAGGTGTTTTATTCTCCTTAATTCAATTGTAAATGGAATTGTTTTCCTGATTTCTCTTTATGATAATTCATTGTTATTATATAAGAATGCAACAGATTTCTGTGTATTATTGTGTATCCTGCAACTTTTGTTCTGAAGATGTTCTGTGGATTCTGTAGGGTTTTCTATATATGGCATCAATTCATCTACAAATAGTGACAGTTTCAATTCTTTACAAATTGGAATGCCATTTATTTCTTTATCTTGCCTGATTGCTGTGGGTGGGATTCCATTGTAGTGGTTTTAATAGTATTCCTTTCATGATCTTTTTGGCGCCTATATGTTCTACACCTATTTTTCTTTTTTTCTGCTATTTGTTATTCTGGTTTGTTCTTTGTCTTTTTTCATCATTGTAAATTTTTATCTGGTTTATTAATATTTCAAAAAGGCTCACCTATTGATTATTTTATCTACTTTATTATAGTTTCATGTCCTACTTTTTCACTTTTCTTTTAATGTTTTTATCTCTTTCACCAAGAGTATTTTAAAAGAAAATCACGTGGCAACATATATCAACTTAATAAGTTATAATTTATCTGATATAGAATTTATCTGATTTATAATTTACTGATATATAATTTATCTGATATAGTTTCCAGTTCTTATGCATCCAATATTCAAAACAGTCACTAATATTATCAACATGAATTATCTGCTCCTTTTATTTCAAGGCTTCTAGAATATCCTCACTCTGATATTTTGACTTTTTGGGGTATGATCATGTGTCTGATTTTTTGTTGTGTACTAATATAATTTTGTCACTTTATCATCCTGTTCAACCAGGTAGTCCTTGTTCTGGGTTATACTTCATCATTGTATCTCGATATATTTCCTTCTTGCAATGACTCTTTGCTCTTCATAAAATTCGTCTTGCATTGAAGTTGATATTTCCATTTCCTTACAATAATCTTATATTTAAGAATTTTAATGTCAGCATGGCAATAATAACCACTTGCAATAGTGGATGCCAGTCCTTATGCTACCTACCCACTTTCCCCCTGCACAGGCACAGGCTTACACACATGTTGGCAAGTAGCCACTATTGTCTTTGCTGGTATAGATCACTTACTTGGGTGCGGATCCATGGATGCAGATGTGATGTCAGTACTCAACCTACCACCATGAGAATAAAACTTGGTGTGAGCCCTCCAGCTAACGCTCTGTGTCATTTCAGTCTCACCAAATCCAGTGTGAACCTGCCAGGAACTGAACTCCTGAGCTACACCTAACCAAAGTGAATCCATTTTGTTTAAAGAAGCCATTTTAAAATAAGTTGCTTGGCTGCACTCTTGGACTGAAGTTCCAGGAATAAGGAGGAGCTCAAAATAAGATAAAATGATAAAAAATTAAAAGCCCATGATAGCAAGAGGGGAACTCCACGTTTGCCTGCTTTTCTACACAAATGATTTGCATTCTACCAGGTGGCACCCTTTTCTCATTCTCTGATAAAGGCTAGTCTAACAACAGTGGGGTGCTGATTTTGGTAGAGAAGCTGTCAGAATGTTGTCCACTGCTCTAAAACACCTTAATAAAACTCACTGACTCACCAAGCTGGACTTCACTGTCATTCTTTGGCCTTTCAGTTTCCCTCACAATTCAGTTGAAGGCATTTATTTTACACTCCTCTGAGATATTCACATAACTGTGCCTGAGCAGGGACCCAAAAGGGCCAAAGGTGATTCAGGGTGGTACATCCTCCAGGGAAAATCCCATTGTGGCCATCCTCTTCTCTGTGATATGGGTAACTCGCCTGCTGGATGAAAGTGGTTCACTGTGTGAGTATGGGGCACCCCAAAACACCAGAGAGTCTAGGAATCTTTTGCATTCCATGAAAGTAACATACATAGGAAAGAATTGCAAAAAGGCTTGAACAACATGGCTATGGCCCCTGCTATGGGAGGTAAGACATGCCAAAGAAGCTAAAAAATCTACCATGAAGGAAATTACCCACTTGCAGGAGGAATTAGAATTAGACAGACATGCAGGTAGCGTCCCCTGCCTTAATGCCTGACTCTACAGAAGTGGATAAAAGTGAGGACCAAATGGAGGTCTTAGCATGCCAGCTTCTTATACTTTGGGACATAATTAATGGCCCTGCACTAGAGACTATGGTAAAAAGTTGCATCCGTTTGTGTGTTTGTTTATATATATGATCTTATATGTTACCTCTGGATGGTATTGCTAAGTACACGTTTCTTTGACTTGTTTTACAAATAGGGTTACTGCCAGAGCAGATCTTGGAAGCTAAAAAGCTATAAAATTGGTGAGCATAGATCAAGCATTGAAGAGCTATTAGAGGGCTTGCCACTTCAGGAAGAATCCCATGATAGGGAAACATCATCACAGAATGGGTTAGATTGACATTATATCACCCACCAACCTCAGGAAAATTTCCTTGTAACAGGGTATGCATAATGCCCAACCCCGTGGTATGGCCCTTTTACATATTAGATCTGTTCCAAAAGCTTTAACTAACGTGTTCTTTTAATTTTAGAGACAGGCATGCCACCTTCTGGCAGGAAATACAAACTGTGGTCTGGAAGCTGTGAATATCTAGCAAAAATAACAAATCTTTGTAAGTTTATTTTGTGTCCCAAGATGTTGGCTTAATATCCACCATGTTAGAGATGCTGTAATCAGACAGAACTGTGAGTCACACCTCATTTGTAGCCAGGAATGTTTGGACAGAAATGTGGGTTAGAACTCCACCTGTAAGTTTTCTTTTAGAAAACTTCTTCCAGCCTGCAGGGGCATTACAACTTAGAATAACTATGGCCATAATGGGGGTCATTGCAATTAGATAAAATCATTTAAGAAGTGTACCTTAGAAGCAAAATCTTCAGAACTCATAACTAGTGAGTTTGTTTTATACCATATTTGTGGCGGTATAAAGTATAAAATTACAAGATACCTGGATTTATAGTTTGTTTGTCTATATACATATCATGTAAAAGGGAGATATTTTTCTACTTCCTGATGGTATTGCAAAATTTTAATGATTTAAAAACAAATACTTGTAATAATTGGGCATTCCAAAACTTTCAGAAATTCTGATAAAAACTTACCCAAGTGCTTTTCAAGTTCACATGGTCTGATAAAATATTTGGCACCAATGTTAACCTGTTATTTAATTTAAATAGGCATGTATTTAAAGTTATCAGCATAAAAATGAAAACTTTTATTCTGCCTGCATTTACTTAAAGTCATATAAATTGATGCTATCTGTTAAATATTTCAAAAATAAGGTAAAGTCTTGGGAGAGTGTTCCTGACCTGCAGGAGAGACAACGTAGGAACCCGAAGAGAGGGGGAGGAGAACAGGGACAAAAGACGCGAGGGATGGAGACAAGACAGTTCCCTGATCAAGTCTCGTTTATTTGCGGAAACACACAGCTTATATAGCATAGCTCAAGTGGGAAGGGGTTGTGGCTAATCCTGATTGGCAGTTTAGCATGCAAATGAAGCCTTATACCAAAGTCCTATAGAAGAGCAGTCTATGAGCATGCGCTCAAAGAGCAGTCCAGGCAGCAGGCAACAAGATGGTGTCCAAGCACAAAATGGAGTCCATGCGGGTGCATGCGCACTTGAGCATGAAGAATAAGAAGTGCGTCAGCAGCAAATCAGCAGCAAAATGGAGTCCCTGCGAAAGCTCTGTGTGGGCGGCGACAGTTGCTGCTGCTCAGCCTGATTGTCCGGCTCCCGACAGGAGAGTGGCTGACTTTGATGTCTAATGAATATTTTGTGGTAATCTAGGTATGGTTGTTAAGAACAAATAAACAAAATAGGTGTACTAGTAGAACTTTTTAGAAATAATTATGTGCTATGGTATGTGCACTTAAAAATAGCTTTAAAATGTTTTTGGTAACCTGAAATCTTATGGTTTTGCTAAGCTAACTTAAGTGATTAGTTTTTCATTGAATACGTAGATTGTTTCCAAATAAGATGAAATGATGAAATATCAATTACTGAATGTAGGTTTACCTGCTTTAGCTTCCTTATTACAGAGAAACTAAAGACAAATTTAGGTCTGTTAGTAAATGTTTTGTGCTTATTGGAAGACTGTACTATGAGGAAGCACATGTCTCTAGAAATTATGATACGCATTTATAGAATTACCAGTTTAAAGAATGGTGATATAACAGAGAGTTTACAATTACTTACTACTAGTTTTCACTAGAAATAAAGGTTTTTTTAAGTTTAGAATTTTAATAAGCATAAGTAAAGTCATTAGAAATAATAAGAGAAACATCTCTGCCTTTTAAGAAAAGTAAGATGTGTATTTTTGGAAACAGAATATATGAGAAATGGAAGTGAATTTTTATTAAGGGAAAAATAAAGTAACTTTTTCCTAAAGATGAGAGGCTGGTTATTTACAGAGGAAAATGCAGTGCAAAATCTGAATGTAAAAAAGAAATTGTAGAAGACTTGTGGAAAGGGAATTTCATGTGTGGTCATGCTGTGCGAGACAGAAGTAAGTGAAGTTTCATACCAAGTACATTACAATGCTAGAAATTTATTTTCTCTTGGTTAAAAGGGCAAAGTTTTCTTGAACTTTTGGTCTTCTCTTAATATTCAGAGATTGTAAAATGTTCAAATCTTTTGATGTTTTTTACAAATTTCTCCAAATCAAATTCTAAGTAAGTCCTTTTATCTCTACTTAAGTCTGAGATTTTCCAGGGGGCCCATGGAACATGTCAGAGCAATTTCTCCTCATAAAGGAGAGATATTTAACTAATTAGGCTTTTTTATTTGATATGTTAAATTACCTGGGACACATTGTAAAATAAGTGATGCTGAACCTCCTTAGATTATATTTGTGTAATAATATAAGTGTTCTATAAGTCATATGGAACTCCTAGAAATCTTTTATGTCCTTATTTGAGATTACTTGTAATTGTAGCTATTGAAATATTGTATGTTACAGAAATAACCAAATTTCTTTGTAAATTGCATTATGATGAACTCTCATCACATATTTAACCATGACTGTTTTTAAATCTTTTGTCATCTGTAGGCTGAAATGCTTTCATAAGTGTCTGGGCAAAAGAGCTTCATCTTCAAGGAGGTTCATGGAATGGACTTTTGATAAATACAGGTGTTTCTGATGACTTTCAGGTCATTAAACTGAACTGGATGTAAGAAAACCTTTTGTCTTAAACTATGACATATGGAGATTCAGCAAATTACAACTTTGTAAGCAGAATTGAAACATTCATCTTTTTTCTTCTTACAGGATCCCTCCAAATTTGAAAACTGTGAGTATTTTCATACTTTTGGCAAGCTGTATATTTATTTGTATAATTTCAATAAGAATGCATCCCTGTAACAGGACACAATTGGAAACATCAGTTGTATTACCAAGGCTTTGACTGGAATGTCATATTTGAGAGAGATAGAGACTGAGACATAACTGGACAGCTTTAAGGAACTAAGGTTGGGATCCAATAAGCCCTTGGAAGTATTCAGCCTGGCACCTTGCTTCCAGAGCTTCCAGAAGCCTCACCACGTAAGTAAGGCCACCTCCAGGCAGGTTCAGGGACTTCGAGATATTTTGAGGACTACAAAAGAGGAGGAAATTACCCAAACTGTATAGACACTGTAAGCAAACTCTGATGTCAAAGTCCTTGGCTTGGCTTTCCTGGACTTGAGAGGCCCTTTAAAAGTTCAGTCTGAGGTTTCTGATGAAAAGGTTCTAACAAAACAGATTTAAAAGTATCTATGTCATCAATCACTGTGATTCTTGCTGCACTTATGTAAATAATTGGGCCAACAAACCTGGGCCAAGCTTGTTGGACTTAATTTTCAAATAAATGGTTATTTTTGATAAAAATTGATGGTGGTTAAAAATAAAAAAAATTCAATAATGCACCTATATGGATATTAGGTTCTGATACTGTTCACTGTGAACTGGACTGGATCCTGAATTCTTTGGGTTCCCTCCAATATCTGGCTTTGACTCTCCAACTATTGTTTCTAACTTTATCCCACCTTTTTGTATTAGAATCATTCAAAGTAAAACTTCTCTTTTTCCATGAAGCCCTGAAGGCTAAAACTAGGTGATTTGATACAGACTTCAGAGGATTCACCCAGACTCCCCGTGTTAGACAGTCTGTGTGACTGCTGCTTAAGGGCCACTCAAGGCATTCAAACTGCTGACCAGGAAATCCTGCCTGGCTGCTACTGCCCGCACTTACCTGTTTGAAGATGCTTGTGTCCTGACATCGAGAAACCTCCCTGACAGTACTCAGTACTGGATTTCTGATTTGCTCCCACCATTAACCTTTGTTTTCTTTTGTTCCTGTTGAGATACCTCTTATTAATTACTTGATTGCTTACACAATACAGGTCTCACTTCGGGAGCTCACCTGCAAGACTGATTAGATGTATTTTCTTCTAAATCAAGAGACATCTCAGATGTGTAAGGTGGTTTTACAAAATATATGCCATTAGATATTTTGCTCTCTGCTCAGGGCAGTACCTGTGCTCTAACTGGTTCTGTGTACTTTCCTGATAATGAAGCCAGTAAAAAATGATGCTTTAAATAATTTGTCCCATGATATTCATGAAATTGATCATTTAAATATGGATAGTGCTCCTGCACATTGCTTGGGGCTCTCTGCCACAAACCTGGAGCCCTTCACTATTCATGAGCATTTGTGCCATTCTAGGGATAAGCATGTGCTGTTGTGGAATGCATTACTATTGGGGAACAGATACCCAGGGCTCTGTATTAAGGAATAAAAGAGTATAAAGCACCTTTGATGGCTCAGGGACCACTGCAGAAGAAGGGTTGGAAAAATGTAAGACACAGAGTATGGGGTGGAGTGTAGCATAAGTGATCCTTTGAAACCTGAACACAGTGAAGCCATTTTGTTTAAAGATGCTGTTTTAGAACAAGTTGCTGGGCTGCTGTCCTTGATGGCAGTTCCAGGAGCTCATCCCTGTTCCTGTAATGCTAGGGCAAGCTGCAAAGAATGCAGAATTGCTTTGTGTCTGAAAAGAAACATCAAGATATGAAGGAGTTACATGAGTGTCTACTTTTCTACACACAGTGATTTGCATTCCTGTGCACAGCACACTTGTCCTGTTCCCTGATAAAATCTATCCTGGCAGCAGCATGTGGGGGAGTGACATCGGAAGGGCACTGCCGACAATGTCATCCACCTGTCCATAAGCAACTCCTTAATAAAACTCATTGATTCACCAAGATGCTCTTGTCCAAGTCATCTTTTGGCCCACCAGGATCCCTCACAATTCAGGGAGAGGCATTACTTTTACGTCCTTCTTGGAAATTCATTTAACAAGAACATGGTTAGAGAACTGAAATAATAGGAGATTCAGGGAAGTATTTGGTCCTTCCTAACCTGTTTAAGCAGACTGTGAAGGACTAGCTGGCATGGTGCGGGACATGCCTTGCTTGTCTACTGAAGGATGGTCAAATACTTAGCAAAAGATATGAAGCTGTCTGGGCACCCATTCAGTGAAACATGAAGGATTCCCTGCTTGAGGAACTTAGTAAGTTGCAACAAGTTCTGGGAAGAATATTAATTTTCATTAGCAAACATGACTTTCCATTTGATTCAAAAAAGAAAAATATAAGCCCATGACTAATCCAAGCTACATGAATACATTAGATAAAAGCGTATTCTCCATCTCAAGGGAAACCACCGTTTATGATACAGACTTTTTACCTAAGGCTCTTGCCTCCTACAGTCTCTTGTTTCAAAACTATTCATCTGTCACCCACTCTGTATCCTGATTTACTAAGGATTCAGGAAAAGAGCCATTATCAGTCTGGATATAAGGCCTATGTGATCTTCTCAATAAACAAAAACAATTACAGTCTGGAGGGAGAAAAATTTGGTCTCCTCTAACCACATACTACTAGTAAATTTCTCTGGACTCACTAACATTTTCCATGGTTTCTTGTGTTATAGCAGGTAGATAAACAGAAATGAGCAAGGTGGGGTGACGGGGACAGGCTGGTGTTCACATTCATCCAGATGCTTGCTTATATTCTACAAATTCTGTGTAAACTCTTCCTGTAGGATGTAGAGGGAGACTATAGATAACAGGCTGGCCAAAATCAGGTAATTATACCATCGAGGAGAAATGGACCCAAATGTCATCCAAAATCTATTACCATAGTAAGAAATCACACTTCTCCATTATAACGTAGTACAAACCACACACATGCAGGACATAACAGCTCCAATGGGGATCAAATACAGCTGAGTATCCCTCTGCCTAATGTGAGGGAGGGCTGAGCCTGAGCTCCAGAAAGACATCACCAGCCCCCTTTGAAACCAGTTCTCACATAGTGAAAACTTATCTCCCTTCATATTAAAAAGGCCCCCTCTTATTCTCTGTGGAACCCACCACAGGTCTGTCCAGACCCAGATATGTACTCTTCCTTTTCTCACCCCTAAAACTCCAAATACATGCTTAATGCTCAGTGGATTTTCTGTGTCCATTATATTCTTTCTTATGAAAACACCAAGAACCCTTCTCTTGTAAAACTTGGGAGGGTCTATAATAAGATAGGGTCCATTTGTTTTATTGCTATGGAAACACAGCTGAGGAGAAGACAGATAAATATCTCACATGTTAATATGTATATTCTCATCAAAGGGACTGTTCTCCTTTCCCCTATGTAATTACAAGGCATATGCTCTCATATTTTGTGTATTTCGAAATACTGAGACTTGTTTTCATGAACATTTTGGCATGCATTTTGTAGTGTTAGAATCCACAATACTGTGAAGAAAGTTTAAAATAGTAATTTCAGCACTATAATATCTTGGTCATCCTCCAACACATCACCGATCTCTTGCTCAGCCACACAGAAATGTCAGGGTTTGTACACAATACAACAGACCCAAGGACAAGAGAAATAGTGTGTGTGACTGACTATAAGATGCCATGGAAACCACACACCCCTGTTCTGGGATTCACGTGCCACAACTCTGCCAGGCAGCCACAGCAGCCAACAGAAATCACGGTTTCTTTGGAATTGGAGCCAACCTTGTCATTTTCTCACTGAGACCTCCATACCCAACAGCCAGCAGGTTATACCTTCTACATTTCCTTCCATATTCCTGATACTTCTTTCATATATGATTGATGTCAGTCTGGTTTTAAAGTAATCAACATAAAATGCCAAGTGATTTAGAGACACAGTAGTTAGCAAAACTTAACAAATTCATTCACCCCCTTTAGTGTGTCCTGAACTTTAAAGGAATGCCTAATGTAAACTGGCATAGTGTCCACATTGCTGTTAAACTGTCAGGTACATCCCGTGAGATTTTGCTCAGGAAGTTAACAACTTATCAGGCCAGCATTTCTCAGGTGATCACAAATTTCAAGGAAGAGAAAAGATAGGACAGAATCAGATTTCAGGGTGGTTTGTGCAACACAGTTATAACACCAAGATCACAAAGAACATTACATTCAAATAAGTGGTGAAATACTAAACAAATATTTGAGTACTTGGAATATAAAATAAACAAATGGTTGGGTTTTTAAGATTTTATTCAATTTTATATGATAATGTATTTAACAAAATCATGAATTTTTTTAATATAAAGAGGACCTGATTCTTTCATACCACATGCAAACTCTAAGACAGGGCATGAAATAAGAAAAACTAAATAAAACAAATCTAAGAATTATAACAGTAGAGTAGCACTATTATTTATTTCCTTCTTCAGGACTCTATGGATTTTCCCACTGTATAAAATCAAAGGACAGACAGTTGACCTGCCACTACTATCAATAACCCTGGAATGCTGTAGATGATGTATTTAAGGGCAATGCTTAATTTTTGAAAATGAAATTGTTTCCGAAGCATGGCAGGCAGTGTTGACAGCCTAGCTGATATGGAACAAGTACATATGATGAAACTTTCATTTTATAAGATTTGAACATGACTTGGAAAATCAATAACAGTCCAGCAAAGGAGTTGACATTATGTCTTGAATAATATAAACAGATTCATTAGTGATAGAAGGACAGAATGCAAACAATAGGAGGAGAGAAGATAATGAATGCCAAAGAGTGAAAAGAGAATCAGAAATGCAGAGAGAAAACTTCTGACTGGGGATAAACCTGGAAGCAAACTGGGATTCCAGGGTTGGGGGAACCTATGGAGAAAATGATCCATGATTGTAGATAAAGCAAGGAATCACATAAGCAGCAGTACAGAGAGAAGACCTACTTATTTCTAGAGACGACAGGAAATGGGAACGGAGTGAGAATGGCGTACCATCACCTCAGAAACATCAGCTCTCTAATCACTCTGAACACAACTGCTGGTCTTCAAGGCAAAGCATAGTCACCTTTCAGGGATTTAGTCTATGTACTTGGGGAATATTAGTGCCAAAAATACATGGCAGCTGATAAAATGTGTGTGTGTGTGTGTGTGTGTGTGTGTGTGTGTGTGTGTGTGTTAGAAGATGATGCTTTCAGTTTTCAACATGTTGAAGGTAAGATGACAGTAATATACGGAACTGAATTAGATATCTAAATCAGAGATAAAGTAAGTCCTCTCTTTGGAGAGACAGGTTGATCTGAGAAAGTACAGCATCATAGAAAGAGGGAGAAAAGCAGATAAATACATAGCAATTGGAAACAAATATTGAAAGAAAGGATGGAGTGAAATAATGTTATGGAGACATAGATTCAGCAGTCAATTACATAAGGGAATACATAAAACAAATATTATGGATAGATATTTAGATACATATTTAAAAGGAGACATAAAAATATAGACATAACGTAGGTATAGATATGATATGGATCTGAACATAAATCCAAGTTAACTTAAAGGCTCAGTTTACACTTATATTAGTGTAAATAGTGTTTTCTGCTACTCATGAAAATGTCTATTTTGGGGTAATTTACCTTAAGTTTAATTTGAGTGATATAGGCATATCTATATATACACATATGTATAAACATATTCATATATAGACTTACACATAGACTAAATTTATCTGTATGTTTGCATGTCTATAAATTTCAACGTGCCTATATTCTGTGTCAATTGAAAATGATTTTCTGTGAATTCTTCCTATAAATTTATTCTAAAATGAGTACTGAGTCCTTATGTTTTATTACTACACTCACTGTAAACATGCTC
Source organism: Phataginus tricuspis (assembly GCA_029783875.1). NCBI lineage: Eukaryota > Metazoa > Chordata > Mammalia > Pholidota > Manidae > Phataginus > Phataginus tricuspis. The sequence goes on along the minus strand of JAQQAC010004253.1, from coordinate 14,524,740 downwards.
TATGACATAAGACCCTGCTGAGTGCTCCTTTCACCTCTGTGTTCCTCAAGCTGTAGATCATGGGGTTTAGCATTGGGGTGATAACCCCATAGAGCATGGCGATGAGTCTGTCCCTGTCTGGGGAGGGTTGACTTGAGGAGGGACGAATGTAGGTGAATATGGTTGTGCCATAAAACAACCCAACCACCAGGAGGTGGGAGGCACATGTGGAGAAGGCTTTGCGCTTCCCTTCCACCGACTGGATCTTTAGGATGGTGGATATGATGTATATGTAAGAGATGAAGGTGGTAAGGAAGGCACCAATTCCCAAGATACTTGATACCACAAACATAAGCATTTCTTCTATGTAGGTGGAGGAGCAGGAGAGGGCCACCACTTGGGGTATGTCACAGTAGTACTGGTTAACCCGATTGGACTTGCAGAAAGACAGACAGAAGGTGGACACTGTGTGGAGGAGGGAATTGAGAAACCCTGTTGCCCAGGTCCCAGCTGTGAGCTGGGCACAGCAAGCCTTAGTCATGATGAGGGTGTAACGGAGGGGGAAGCAGATGGCCACGTACCGGTCATAAGCCATGACACTGAGAAGGAAGACTTCAGTCCCGACCAGAGCCACCAGGAAATAAAGCTGCAAAGCACAGCCCAGAAAGGAAATGTGGTGATTCCCAGTCAGGAGGTTGTCCAGCATCTTGGGGACAGTAGCTGATGGGCAGAATATGTCTAAGAGGGACAGATTGGCCAGAAAGTAATACATGGGTGTGTGCAGCTTTTTCTCAGTCCCGATGGCCAAGAGAATGGCCCCATTTCCCACCAAGGTGACATGGTATGTGACTGCAAAGACCACAAAGAGAGGATAGCGTACCTCAGGGAGGTCAGAGAGCCCCATGAGGATAAAGTGAGTCATAGTGGTGAGATTGTAGCTGGCCATCCCCTCTCTCCACGGGGTCTCTCTGGAGGGAAGGAAGCCAACAAGCACAGGTTAGAGTAAATATCCAAGAGGACTATTGATTAGAAATTTGGAAAATCATTGGTGTGTACTTGATGATGGATATTTTAGCCATATTTTAATTTGAGATCCCAACTATTAAAACTACAGTTAAAAACACCTGCTGATTTCATTTCATTTCTTGGAATACTCATCCTCAGTTCCATACAATGAAGCAGCTCTCTGAGACCCTGAGGAGATACTGTAAAAAGTCACTTTCTCAGTAAAAACCATGTGGACCCTTCACTAGTATTTGGGATTTCACAATTGCATGATAGCTGCCTGTGTGTTTTTCACACTCAGTTGAGCATTTACCTTATATTACATTTGTTATTTCATTTTATACAATTCTATGCACTCTCTCAATTCTAATACCTCGAAGGCAGAAGCTATATATACTTTTTCGGAATATACTTCTTATGCAATATTATATTGGTTTCAGATAAACAATGCAGTGACTAAATAATTACACACATTACTAGATGCTTGCCTTAGTAAGTATAGATGCCCTATTACCATACCACAGTATTACAGTATTATTGGTTATATTCTCTATTTTGTAACTCCATTCCTCTGATTAATTCATTTTATAATTGGAAATTTGTATCTCTTTATCCCCTTCAGTTTTTTAACCCATTCTCCCACCCCATGATTTCACTTATATGTACAACAAAAACCCCACACAAACAATAATAAATAAATATATTGTATATAAAATTAATAACTGCTAGCAACTAGCAGGCATATAATAAAAGAATAACTAACTTTATATGTTGTTGCTGCATAGAAGAATGAATGGTGTGTCTCCTACTCAGACAAAGTGTATATGTTGGTAAGAATAAATATGGAAATGTCTCCATAACCTAGAATTTTAATCATTTATGAATTTTAACAGGTATTTTTCAGGCATTAGTATAGTTTGATAAATTTGTATAGTTTATAAAGTAGTTTCAACAAAACAAAACAAGTTCCTCAACAGAGAACACACTGCTGGTTACCATGGGTGACAAATGAAACAAGTAAATAGGACAAAGAGTTATAAACTTCAATTTATAAAATAATTTAGTCACAGGGATGGAAGTACAGCACAGGCAATAGAGCTAATAATACTGTAATATATTTATGGTGACATAATAACTACACTTATGGTGAGGCTTTGGTACCATAAACAATTGATGGATCATTTTGTTGTTCATCTGAAACCAACATCATGTTTTTAATCATGCATATTTCAACAAAATGTTTTAAGGAATAAAGGAAGAATAAAATGGTCGATAGTATTTAAAGGTGAAGAAATTAGAAAATATATTCACATCATATTCAGTTCTCATTCTCCTTAAAACAAACATTCCAACATGTGTCTAATTATTCAAGAAACTATGAGGTCACAAAACTTATGGATGATTGAGGCTCTTGCTCATAGCAATTCCTTTAATTTTTAAATTTCATTTGTATGTATTTTAAAAGACCCCATAATTATAATGTTCAAGACTATTTTTAAAAACCACCTAACTGAAGGTCTAAAAATCAGTACTTCTATGGATGGTTCTGCTACATTGAAAACCATATAAATTTTTAACACCAGATGTGGGTGACAGATTAACAGGAAGATGATTAGATAATAAAATATAAACATCATTTTCCATGATTCCATTTCCACATTTATTTTGTCTACTGGAAATTGTTAATGATGTATTTGCTCAATAAAATGTATAGTATAAGTAATATAAATTATGTATAATGATTTTTATAAATGGAATGAAATTATTTTCTACCAACTTTTTTTAATGCAGTATGTCATTATATCCTTTTCTTTCCTTCCTTCCTTTCTTCTTTCTGTCTATCTATCTGTCTTCTGGATGCTGCTGAACTCATTTTGGTTGACACACTTTTTTTTTAATTTTACTATTTCTGATATATTTCTTAAGACTAATAAACTACTGAAAATCTGCCTGAGGCTTACTGCCCCTTAAATTTATTTAATTGAAATATAGTTAATGTACAAAGTTATATTGGTGTCAGTGTACAAAATAGTGCTCTGACAATTATATACTTTGCTAAATGCTCACCATGATAAATGTAGATACTATCTGTAGATAATATCATACAAATATTCCACAATATTATTGACTATATTCCCTGTGCTGGACTTTCATCCCTGTGGATAATTTATTATAATTGGTAGCCTGCCCCTCTTTATCCACTCACCCACTTTGACCACCCTCCCATCCCTCTGCCCCATGCACTATTATATATGAATTTCTGATGTTACTTGTGGGATGATTTTACTCTTTCCTCAATCCACAGTATGTCTGTGTTATGCTTGGAAGGAAAAGAAAATGTATTTTCATGATGTTAAAGTCATGAAATTTAGGAGAAAATGACTATACTAACCACAAAGGGCTTAATATCATTATTCAATCAGCAGGTATTTAGTGAGTGGATTAAAATGATGGAAACAAATCACCCACCTTCTCAAATGTCAAAGTTCTACAGATCTATAAAATTTCAGTTCTTCACATCTTTATACAGTATTTTTTCTGAAAACATGTTAGTAAATTTATGAAATTTTCAAACATACTTTCTATTACAAGAAAAATTGTTATCTTGAGACAAATTATTAACTTACATATGAAATGCTCATTCTCCATTGAACCCACACTTACTAATTTGACTCTTGGTTTTACAAGAATTTTTAGAAATAAGTCAAAACATTCTCATGAATACATAAGCTAGTTCTACATCGGGTTATATAATCAATACGTATCATTTTAAACAATATATTTCCCGAAATGTTGTACTTTGTATTTTAAATCAAATACATTGTCTTGGCATATAATATGCAGAGTTTGTTCATTTGGGAAGAAAACTTGTACTCATATTAAAAATATTTTTCTTTTGAATAAAAAATGATGAAATATTAGGGTTTGCATTTCATTAGAAGTTAGGGTGATAATATTCTTGATAATTGAAGTTCTATAACCCCTCTTATTAACCCGAGAAAGTGATAGCACGTATATTAAAGAATCAGAGAGATTCTTGTGAAAAGCAATCACTCACCTTTCTTTGTGAGATTAATTGCTGTAAATGTAAGCATATGCGTATATTAAGAATATGTGTTGAAATCAGTTGTTTTTCTCTTTTTTTTTCATAAAGAGCCCAACATAATGAGAATCAGAGCAAGGGATATGTGGCTAAGGCTATGCTTCTCTTGGAAATAATCCAGAAAACAAGATTTTGTATTATTTATATAACTTCCCCTTTTGTATATGGTAAAGTATAAATGGAACATATATGAAGCTTTTTTCTTTAGCAAATAGTTACTTCAAAGATCTGCTATATAGAGAAAAAGGAATTAGTTAATCAAGAAAAAATAATCACTGATAAATCTTGGATCATAAGATAATAACAATTTTATAATTACTTTGTCAATAGAAAAGATCATTACATTTTAAATTTCTTTAAAAAGAAGAATGTTTTATTAAAGCTATATTTCTAAAGAAGTTCATATTCTTCATTTTAAGTCAGTGGATTGATTGCTAATAATCTAAAGTAATCAATATGTATTTCTTATATTATCTATTTATTATAAATTTAATATCTCTATCTGCTTTATAACATCTTTTCTGTCTGTTAGGTCTCATGTACTAATTATCTAGGAAACATACATTCAGATCTATGGGTCAGATTATTCATTTGACAGAAGAATTTTACATACAGAGATTTTTGGGTGCATACCTGTGTGGACATGCACAATACTTAGGGCTGGAATTAAATAATTTCAGGCATTCATTCACACACACAATCTACAAGATTTTAAATTCTTCCCTTTATCTTACACATTTAGTAGTCAGTTTTAACTATTTCTCAAATGTACACATTTTTATACCATGTTAACATCTTTATAAACTCCTACTTACTTAGCTTAAAAGTTCCAATCCAGAAATTAACATACACTTTATTGCTTTTTTAGTTTCAGAGTACTCATTATTAATTTAGAAAAACAAAAAAGAAAATAATCGTCTAGCCAAGAAAAATAAGCATCAAAAGTAAAACTGAAATCTCATGCCTGTATACGGTGACTGTTGTAATTTATTCTATAGTTCATGTTATAGCCACTTTTCTCTTGTGGGTAAAAACGATTAAGGACTCTCGAGAGAATAATCTTGTCTTCTTCATACATATAAATTGCTACCAAATTAATAATAGGTACTTTTTAATAGAAATAGGGCCTTATTTTATATTAAGTCAAATTCACATAAATTTTAAAAAGTTAAATTATAGAAAACTGAAAATTTTGTGTTAATTGTATAGGGAAAGACTAAACAAAGAATGTTCAAGAACTGAGTTTCAAGACAAATGTGAAGAGGAAAATAATGTTACCATTTCTCTATAATGGGCTAAATCATTCTTTCAAAATATGAATATACCATACACTTGTAAAAATTTGCATTTTTCATGCTAAACAAGTCAACTTTAGCACAATATGCATTATTACATATGTTTGTATTGTTAGGACTATCTAAATGAAAAGTTTTTTTGCTACAACACTTCTGGCTCCAAATGAGTTCTATTTCAAACTTATTTCCACCTATAAGTGCTAAATTGTTCTCTAGCAGAATAATGGATTAATGAAAAATTAATCTAGATCTATGAATTTTAAAAATTAGTTATGTGTAGATCAAACAATGTATGTTCATTTAATGAGTTCAGGTGAAGGGTATATAGATGTCCATTATACAATTCCAATTTTATTTGTAATTATGTAAATGTTCTAGATAAGGTATTAGGAAAAAGTTAAACACAAACATAAAAAGGACAATGAGAAAAATGGGTTTCACAATGCGGCCACATCACTACATTCTTATTCAAACTCCCTGTGATTATGAAACTCTTAGTTTTACCCTACATTTTCATTCAAAACATTCCATTTCCATTTATCTAAAAAATCAGCTATGTGGGAATCCATGTTAGTTATTTTTCATTTTTTTAATTTCTTTACTGACCCATTCAATTTGTAATCTCTTTTAGGTATTTAAATGGTTTTCACTGAACTTTATGAAATTGATTTTAACATCAATTTTTTAATGGTACCCTGTTATAATTAGGAAATGCCTATATTAATTCCTTCATCCTCTCAAATCCACTTTTCTCTCCTCTGCTACAATTTGCTTGATTATTGCATTATTTGAAAATCATAATAACAGTGAATCAAAGAATACCCCTCATAAACGTTGCTTAAACAGCACAGAGAATATAATCAGTAGTTTTGTAGCATCTTTCTGTGTTGACAGATAGTAACTACACTAGTTGGGTGAGGACTTCTTAATGTATATGTGGGTAAAATTGCAATATTTCCAGAATCTCTCACCTGACTTCAGTGCATCTCCAGACAATAGGTGTGTCCAAGGGGTGGATAGGAGTCCATCTCCATAACAACAGGTAATTACAGGGCTGAGTAAGGGCTTCTCTGGACCAGAGAGGTTGGGTGGGAGCCTCCTCTTCTGCAGCTGGGTCACAAGAAACAAAGGGAAGCAGAAGTGGACTGCTTGTAAGAAATAAATGGGTTTCTCCCACTTTATTTCTCCCTTTCATTGATTTTTGTTTCAAAGGTATTTTGCACTGAGATTTTCCCCCAGAGTTACAGTATATAATTGTCAAATCATTATGTTGTATACTTGAAACTAATGTAATATTTTATATCAGCCAAACTTCAATTCAAAATATATCAAAAAAATATTGCTTAACTGAAATTAAAGGTATTTTTTTTCCACACTAAAGAAATGGGTGAAATGCCATCATAAAACATTACCATGCACCTGGATTTCTCTTCAGCATTCTAAGCACATGAATATCACTCAGGAATCAAAGCAAGCATGACATCTCCATCCATCCATGCACCCATCCACTGTAGCCCCAGAAATTTGCCCTCAGCCCTCAGTGGACAGCAGCCCCAGTAACTGCATGAGGGTGCAGGCACCTGGGAATGGAAAATGCGTGTGAGCTGCCCTGAGCCCCTTGGAAAGATGTTTTATGAAAGAAGTTCTAAAAACATCTAAATGCACTGTATTTCAAGGGGTTGGGTTATCTGGGCACCCTTAGATGGCAGGGATTCCTAAACATATTGTTTATATTTGAGACAGATCTTTGAAAAGCAATCAGCATTGTCAAGGACTGTGTATATTCCAAGTTCTTATAGTTAAATATATTTATTATATATATCCTTAAATTGTGTATATTGATACCCTAGTTGAAGTATTAGTACAACAATCAGGCTTACATAACACATTATAAGGTCCTTTGGTCTGACTTTTCATTTGGTATTTTCATAAATTCTGAACTGCCACTAATACTTATTCTCTTTTTAACAATGAGTGTAAGGTTGGAGAGATAAAACTCCCTATGCAAACATCATCAATAAGAATGTCTTTCAGACAAAGGATTACAATTCCCAGTGTCCTTTTGTGCTTAGGTGGATGCATCTCAGAAAAAGTTTAAGTTCAAGCAATATAGCAAATTTGATATATTCCATGTCATAATTATAAACAAGGTACAAAACTGACCACTATATTCCGAGTTGTAATAAGATATTATTTCTATATTGCAAAATCAACTGCTTTTATAAGTCTATGATTTAAATGTTCAGAAGTAGTTTCTTAACTATGACTATACATTCATCTCTTGGTTGATGTACCTGTTTCTCTAGGTTTGTACCCCAAAAAATGGAACACAGAAGACACAATTCTTATTTAAAATATAATAGTAATTAACAAAATAGTAACAATTTTCATTTCTAAAATCACTATTGAAGCAAATATTCATAAAAGAGCATAGAAACATAGCTTATGGAATTGTCCTCACTTCTTTTAATATGTAGCTTAACTTACTCTTAAAAAATTAATATCCTTTTTTGGTATACAGTTTCATGAATTTTGTTGCTTGTTTAGATTCTTGTAACCACAACTACAATCAGAAACATAATGATTTCCCCAAACCTCTCTGGTATTCCTTGGTAGCCACACCCTCACTCAATCCCCAGTCACTGGCAACCACCTGTTTCCTCATCATGATACTTTTGCCATGTGGAGAAGTCACACACATAGGACCAACAATATGTCACTTTTGAGACTGCTTGTTTCTCAGCATATTGTTTTGGTTTTCACCCAACTTGGTGCACATAGCTGTAACACATTTTTAATACTAATCAGTAATCTGTTTTATGGGTGTATCACAGGTTGGTAATTCCATCCTCCCTGAAGGTCATTTGGATTGTGTCCTGATTTTGATGATTCTGAATAAAGTGACTATAAATATTCAGACATAGATTTTAATTCACATGTAATTTTCAAATTCTCTCAAAAACCTAGGGGTGTGATTTTTGGGTCATGAGTATATGTTTAACTACATTAAAAACTGGCCAACATTTTCAGATAAGTTGTAGGATTTTACATTACCACCAGCAATGGGTGAGAATTCCAGGAGATGTACATCCTCACAGTCATTTGGCATTGTGCATATATTTTACTTTAATCATAGTCTCATATGTTACCTAAAATGTGCATTTCAATAATGTATATTGATATTGAACATCTTCATGTGCTTATTTACCATTCATTTATCATGTTAGTAAAGTGACTGCCCATTTTTTGTGTCATTTATTTTATACTTCTAGAATACTGGGTGTTTTTCTATATTTTTAATAAATGATCATTGTCAGAATATGATTTGCAAATATTTTCATCCACTACATCTTAAAATGTCATGGTCTTATTATCATTCTTTTCAGAGATCTATTTATTTACTTATATTGGTTTTAATATTTTTAGATTAATTTTAGGTTCACAGAAAAATAGAGAAGGAGAGATTTCCTACAAACTAACCACAGACATGCATGTCCTCCCACCTTCCAAAAGACATCTTGATTGATTTCAGGTTTGACACTGATGATCAAAGCTGTGTAACCATGTGTGTCAGGGTTTGTTGTTCACGTGAGTTTTCAGCTCTTTTGGAAAATACTAATAAGAATGTTTGCCATATCCTATGGTCAGAGTATGCTGAGTATTTTTTAGAAGTGACCAAAGCTCCTCCCCACGTGTGCCATTCTGCATGTCCCCAGGAATGCATGAGCCCCACGTCCCCGCCAGGACAGGACATTGTCGGCGCCCCGCTGAGCAGCGTCTCCATAGGGTTTGGATCCATATCTCCTGAGGACGGTTGCCGAGGGGAACATGTTCATTGGCTCATTTGTCTCCTGATTCCCTTATAAAGTATGTGTGTCCCTTTCTCCACAATAGTTCCTATATCTAATGAAACACTAATTTCTGAGATTTTATTCTGTGTAACTAGAAGAAATTGATACAAATACATGGCAACTGAGAAGGTGTGTGTGTGTGTGTGTGTGTGTGTGTGTGTGTGTTTATGTGTCAGATGATGATGCTTTCAGCTCTGATCGTGTTCAAGGTACGATGAGAGGAATATACTGAGCTGAATTAGACATCCGAATCAGGGGTAAAGTAAGTCCTCTCTTGGGAGAGACAGGTAGATCTGAGAATGTGTACAGGGTCACAAGGAAAAGGGAGAAAAGTAGAGAAATATGCAGCAATGGGAAGCAACAGTTGAAAGACAGCACGAGTAAAACGATAATGTTATGGAGACAGAGCATAGGCAATCGGTCACATAAGGCAAAGAAGTAAAATGAAGACCTATGGATAGACATTCAGATACAGACTTCAAAGTACATATAAAAATATAGATATGATATAGATATGGATATGGTATGGATGTGAACATAAATCCAAATTAACTTAAATGATAGGTTCAGTTTATCCTTTTATGTTAGTGTGAGTTCTGTTCTCTGCTACTCATGAAAATGTCTATTTTACCTTTGACCGATGAGTTTGTGATGTAAGTTGATCCATATTGCTCAGGAATGTTCTAAAGTGATACAGTGAAGGTAGTGATGGTCAACTCTTAGGACCAGATAAACTCAGTAATGCATTAACATCTGCTTTCATGTCTGGAAAATGGAAAAGTAAGAGACACTGAGTTCGTGAAGTCATAATAAAAACATAATGGGCTGGTTAAAAAAAAAAAAAAGAAAATGTCTATTTTAGAATGATACACTTTAATTTCCTACTGGATTGGCATAAAAATATGCATGCATAGGAATTTAGGCTTACAGATAGACTGAAATCATTTGAATGTTTGCATGTCTATAAATTTCACAGTGCATCAGAATGTATTGTGTGTCAGTTAAAACTATTTTATAAGAATTCTCCTTATAAATGTAATTCTAAAATGAGTATTGACCCATTCTGTTTTACCACTACAATTCCTGTTAAAATGCTCAGTGACATAAGACCCTGCTGAGTGCCCCTTTCACCTCTGTGTTCCTCAAGCTGTAGATCATGAGGTTTAGCACTGGGGTGATGACCCTGTAGAGCATGAAGATGAGTTGGTCCCTGGTTGGGGAATGTTGACTGGAGGAGAGGTTAAGATAGGTAAATATTACTGTGCCATTAAACAAACCAACCACCATGAGGTGGGAAGCCCATGTGCAGAAGGCTTTGTCCTTCCCTTCCACAGAATGGATCTTTAGGATGGTGGATATGATGTATATGTAGGAGATGAAGGTAGTTAGGAAGGCACCAATTCCCAAGATACCTCCTACCACAAAAACAAGCATTTCTGCCATGTAGGTGGAGGAGCAGGAGAGGGTCACCACTTGGGGTATGTCACAGAGGTACTGGTTAACCTGATTGGACTTTCAGAATGACAGGCAGAAGGTGGACACCGTATGGAGGAGGGAATGGAGACACCCTGCTGCCCTAGTCCCAGCTGTCAGCAAGGCACAGTGAGCCTTGGTCATAATGAGGGTGTAACGGAGGGGGAAGCAGATGGTCATGTACTGGTCATAAGCCATGGCAGCAAGAAGGAAGACCTCTGTCCCCACCAGGGCCACCAGGAAATAAAGTTAGCCCAGGAAGGAAATGCTGTGGTTACCAGTCAAGAGGTTGTCCAGCATCTTGGGGACAGTAGCTGATGGGCAGAATATGTCTAAGAGGGACAGACTGGCCAGAAAGTAATACATAGGTGTGTGCAGCTTCTTCTCCGTCCCAATGGCCAAGAGAATGGCCCCGTTTCCCACCAAGGTGACCTGGTAGATGACGGCAAAGACCACAAAGAGAGGATAGCGCACCTCTGGGAGGTTAGAGAGCCCCGTGAGGATAAAGTGAGTCACGGGGGTGAGAGTGTAGCCGTCCATCTCCTCTCTCCACAGGGGTCTTTCTGGAGGGAAGGAAGCCAACAAGCACAGGTTAGATTAAACAGTCAGTAGCACTATTGATGAGAAATTCCGAACTCATTGGTGTTTGTGTGGTGATGACTATTCTACTCGTATTTTAATTAAATGTTCCGGTTATTAGAACTATTCCTAAAAAACATCTCCTGACTTCATGTTGTTTCTTGGAATACTCATCCTCAGTTCCTTACAGGGAGGAAGCCCTCTGAGACCCTGAGGAGATTAAAAATTCACCTTCTCAGTAAAACCATAGTGGACCCTTCATCAGTATTTGGGTTTCACAATTCAGTGATAGCTTCCTGGGTGTTTTTCATACCCACTTAGACATTTACCTTTTTTGTCTTTATTTCAATATGTACAATTTTATGAACTATTTCCATTCTAAGTACTTCAAAGGCAGAAGTTATATATTTTACAATGTATGTAATTTGGGGCAAATACAGCTTATATACAGTACGATATTGGTTTTATATATGCAACAAATGTAGTGCCTCAATGATTACACACATTCCTGGGGGCTTGACAGGATGAGTGCAGATCCCCCGTTACCGAACCACAATATTACAATATTATTGGTTACATTCTTTTTGGTCTTCCTGGCCTATGACTAATTCATATCATAACTTGTAGTTTGTACCTCTTTTTCCCCATCACCGTTTTTCACCAACCCTCCCATTCTCTGATTTCATTTGATGTACACAATAACAAACAATAAAAAACAAATACATAATAAATAATTTAATAACTGATAGCAACTAGGAGACATATAATAAAGGAATAATAAACTACTTTTTTGTGTGTGTACAAGAATGGATCGTATGTCTCCTTCCTAGAAACATTTTATCTGTTGATAAGAATAAATACAGAAATGCTTTTATAACTGAATCATAATCATTTAACAATGAATTTTAATAGGTATTTTCCAGAATTAACATAGTTCGATAAATTTAAATATCCTACAAAATATAAAACAAAAATTATATAAACAGACTCACAAGCACAGGTAACAGGCTAGTGGTTACAACTGAGAGGGGACAAATAAAATAGGTATATAGGATCGAGTTACAAACTTCAATTTATTAAATAATTTAGTCACAGGGATGAAAGTACAACATATTAGAGCTAAAAATATTGATATATATTTTTAGTTAAATATAATAACTAACTTATCATGGTGATTATTTGGTAATGTATACATTTGTATCACTTTTTTATTCATCTGAAGCCAACAAAATATTGTATATCATTTATATTTCAATAAAATTTTTTAATGAATAAAGGAAGAATAAAATGAGTATCTAAATGCAAACAAAAGTAGAAACAAATATAATACATGATATTCAATTTCCATTTTCCTTAAAACAAACATTTTAATATGTTATTGATAATTGAAGCTATTGGTGATAATAACTCCTTTAATTTTTAAATTATATTTGTATGTATTTTAAAGTCATATTCAGAGGGTTCAAAACTATTAATAAAACAAATAACTGAAAGCCTAAAATCAATACTTCTATGGATGTTTCTGTCACATTGAAAATCATATAATTTTTTAATATCAGATACGGATGACAGAGAAACCGGAAGATGATTAGATAAAAAAAATATAAACATTTTCAATGATTCCAATTCCACATTTATTTTGTCTATCAGAAATTGTTAATGGTATATTTCTCAGATAAAGTGCACAGTATAAATAATACAGATTATATATAATGATATATTTCTACAAATGGAATAAAATCATTTTCTATCAGCTTTCTTTAATGCAAAATTTCATTATATCCTTCTTTTCTTTCTTCCCTTCCTGCCTTCCTTCTGTCAATCTGTCTGTCTTTAGAACACCGCAGAACTCATTTTGGTTGGCAAAGTTTTTTTTTTAATTCTATTTTTTCTGATATATTTCAAAAAACTAATAAACTCTTGAATATCTACCTGAGGGTTACTGCCCTTTAACTTTATTTAATTGAAATATAATTAATGTACAATATTGTGCTGGTCCTAGCGTCCAGCATAGTATTTTGACAATTATATGCTTTGCTAATAGTCACCATGATAAATGTAGACACTATCTGTAGATAATATCAGGCAAATATTCCACAATAATTTTTACTACATTACTGATACTGTACTGTCACTCACATGGCTAATTTATTTTATAATTGGAAGCCTGCACCTCTTTATCCCCTTCAACCACTTTGACCACCCTCCCATCCCTCTTCCCCATATGATATTTAATGGAGAAACTCTGATGTTACTTGTGAGATGGTTTTACTCTTTCCTCAATCCACAGCAGGCCTGTGTCATGCTTAGGAGGAAAAATGCATTTTCAGATGTGAAAGTCATGAAATTTAGGAAAGAAAATGATTATACTAAGCACAAAAGTATTTGGATATCATTATTCAATCAGCAGGTATGAATCACAGGAGTTAATTAAAATGAGTGAAACTAAGACATGCACCTTCTCAAATGTCTGTTCTTTATGTCTTAATACATTCATTTAAAAAAATATTTTAGTAAATTTGTGAAATTTCAAAACATGCTATTACACGACATATTAATATCATAAGGCATTATTTATTACGTTGTATATGAAATGCTCATTTTCTTTAAATCCACACTTACTTTGACTCTTGGTTTAAAAATAATTATTCGAAATGTCAAAATATTTCATAAATACATAAGGTAGTTCTACATCAGTTTAGGTAATCAATATAAATCCTTTCAAACAATATGTTTTTCTAAACTTTGTTTAAATTTCAAATCAAACTTACATTTTTGGCAGGTAGTATACAGAGTTTGTTCATTTGGGAAGAAAACGTATTCATATTAACAATACCCTTTTATTAAATCAAACATAATGATATCCCAGGTATTTGCCATCTCATTAAAAAGATAAGGATGATACTATTTTTGATAATATATTGAAAAAGTTCTATAACCTTCCTTATTAACCCGAGAGTAATGGCACATATAACAAAGAATCAGAGAAATTATTATGAGAAACAGTTGAGTGATTGCTTCTTTCCGGAATTAATTGGTGTAACGTAAGCATATGCGTATCTGAAGAATGCATGTTGAGCTTTCCATTTTCTTTTCTTCATAAACAGTCCAACATAATGAGAGTCAGAGCAAGGAATATATTGTGAAGGCTACACTTCTCTTGGAAATTATCCAGAAAATAAGCGTTTGTATTATTTTATAGCTTACCCTTTTGCTTATGGTCAAACCTAAATGGAACATACATGAAGTTTTTTTCTTAAGCAAATAGTTACTTCAAGGATCTGCTCTATAGAGAAAAAAGCATTAGTTACTCAAGAAAACTAATCACTGATAAATCTTGGAACATAAGATAATAAAAATTTTATAATTACTTTGTCAACAGAAAAGATAATTACATTTTAAATTTCTTTAAAAATAGGAGAATGTTTTTATGAAAGCTTTATTTCTAAAGAAGTTCATATTCTTCCTTTTTAAAAAATCATTGGATTGATTGCTAATAATCTAAATCAAAATGTCTTCCTTTTACTATTTGTTATAAAATACCTTTATCTGTTTGTAACATCCTTCCTTTCTGTTAGGTGTCATGGACCAATTTTCTAGGGAACATATTTCAGATATAAGGGCCAGAAAAATTCATTTGATACAGCAGAATTTTACATATAGAGATTTTTGGGTACATACCTGTGTGGGAATGCACAATATTTAGGGCTGAAATTAAACAATTTTAGGCATTAATTTAAACACATACTCTATAAAATTTTAATTTCTTCCTTTTATCTTATCCATATAATAGTCAATTTTAACTATATCTCAAATGCATATATTTTTATACCATATTCAATCTTTATGAACCCCCACTTATTTATCTTTGCTTTAAAAGTCCAGGAAATGACACACACATTTATAGCCTTTTCAGTTTCAGAGTACTCATTTCTAATAAAAAAAAAATTCTATAAAAGAAAACAAAATGGTCTAGCCAAGAAAAGAAGCATAAAATTAAAACTGAAATCTCATGTATATATAGTGTGAATGTTGTAATTTATTCTATTGTTGATGTTATAGCCCCTTTTCTCTTAGGGGGTATACACAATAAAAAGGACTCTAGAGAGAATATTCTTGTGTTCTTCATAAATATACTACTATGAACCTAATAACAGGAAATTATTAATAAAAACACTTATTTTATATTTAATCAAATGAATGTAAATTTTAAAGAAGCTGAATTAAAGAAAAGTGACAATTTTGTGACTGTCTAGGCTAACATTAAACAAAGAATGACCAAGATTTGAATTTCAAGACAAAAGTAATGAGGAAAATTGTGCTACCCTTTTACTGTAATCAGCTAAATTACTCTTTCAAATTATGATTGTATCACACATTTGGAAAAATTTGCATTTTTCATGCTTGACAAGTAAACTTTACCAAAATCTTCATGCATTATTACATGGATTTCTATTGTTAAGATTATCTAAATTAAAAGTTTTGTTACAACACTTCAGGCTCAAATTGAGTGTAATTTCAGGCTTATTTCCACCTATAATTGCTAACTTGTTCTCTATCAGAATAATGGATGAATGTAAAATTAATTTATATTTATGAATTTAAGAAATAGGTATACATAGATCAAACAGTATATGTGCATTTATTGAGTTCTGGTGAAGGATATATAGATGTCCATTATAACATCGTAATTTTCCTGTAATTGTGCAAACATTCAAGATAAAATATTAGGAAAAAATTAAATATGAACATATAAAAAACACTGAAAAATGAATTTCACAGTGCAGCCACATACCAACATTCCTATTTAATCTCCCTATGACTATGAAGCTCTTAGCTTTACACCAAATTTTCATTGAGAGACATTTTATTTCCATTATCCCCAAAAAATCAGCTATATGGACATCTATGTTAGCTATTTTTCATTTTTTAATTTCTTTTTTTTAACAATTTATTTTATTTTAGTATCATTAACCTACAATTACATGAGCAAAATTGTGATGATTAAACTACCCCCTTCATCAGGTCCCCCCCACCAACCCCATTACAGTCACTGTCCATCAGTGTAGTGAGATGAGAATCACTATTTGTCTTCTCTGAGCTGTACAGTCCTCCCTGTGCCCCCCCACCCTATGTCTGCTAATCGTAATGCCCCTTTTACCCTCTTATCCCTCCCTTCCCGTCCTTCTTCCCCAGTCCCTTTCCCTTTGGTAACTATTAGTCCGTTCTTGGGTTCTGTGAGTCTGCTGCTGTTTTGTTCCTTCAGTTTTTTTTCTTTGTTCTTATACTACATCCAAAATATACAAAGAACTCACGCACCTTAACAAACTAAAAGCAAATAATCCAATTAAGAAATGGGCAGAGGACATGAATAGACACTTCTCTAAAGAAGAAATTCAGATGGCCAACAGGCACATGAAAAAATGCTCCACATCGCTAATCATCAGAGAAATGCAGATTAAAACCACAATGAGATTTCACCTCACACCAGTGAGGATGGCCAACATCCAAAACACAAACAACAACAAATGTTGGTGAGGATGTGGAGAGAGGGGAACCCTCCTACACTGCTGGTGGGAATGCAAATTAGTTCAACCATTGTGGAAAGCAGTATGGAGGTTCCTCAAAAAACTCAAAATAGAAATACCATTTGACCCAGGAATCCCACTCCTTGGAATTTA